>JAPWTK010000321.1:0-167500 GCA_029963805.1 Aromia moschata | reverse complement strand
GGGGGGTGTGTGTGGGGGGGGGGGTTTTGGGGGGGGGTTGGGGGGTGTTTTTTGGTTTTTTTTTTTTTTGGGTTTTTTTTGGGGGGGTTTTAAGATTTGTTGGGGGGTTTTTGGGTGTTTTTTTAGATTTGGGGGGGGGGGGGGGGGGGGGGGGGGGGGGGGGGGAGGGGGGGGGGGGGGGAAGGGGAAATTTTAAATTTTTAGGTAGGGGGGGGGGGGGGGGGGAAGGGGTTTTTTTTTTTATATTTGGGGTTTTTAGAAAAAAAAAAAAAATTTATTTTTTTTTTTTATTTGTTGGGGGGAAAAAAAAAATATAAGTTTTAAAATTTGTTTTTTTGGTTTTTTTTGTTTAATATTTGGGGGGGGGGGGGGTGTTAAAGGGGTTTTTTTTTTTTTTTTTTTTTTTTTTTTTTTTTTTGGGGTGGGGTTGGGGGGGTGGGGGGGTTTTTGGGGGGGGTTTTTTTTGTTTGGGTTTTTTTTTTATTTTTTTGGGGGGTTGTGGGGGGGGGGGGGGGGGTTGGGGGGGGGGGGGGGGGGGGGGGGGGAATTTGGGGGGGGGGTTGGGGGGGGGGGGTGGTTTGTTTTTTTTTTTTTTTTTTTTTTTTTTTTTTTTTTTTTTTTTTTTTTTTTTTTTTTTTTTTTTTGGGGGGGGGGGGAATTTTTTTTTTGGGGGGGGGTTTTATTTTTTTTGGTTTTTTTTTTTTTTTTTTTTTTTGTTTTTGGGGGGGGGGGGGGGTTTTTTTTTGGGTTTTTTTTTGGTTTTTTTTGGTTGGTTGGGTTGGTTTTTTTTTGGGGGGGTTTTTTTTATCGATATATCGTTAAATTATTATAACATAGCGATATATCGCATCAGCTTGTTGCTGAAATTAATACAACTTAATCATCTGCAACTGGCAACTGGCAACATTACACTGGTAGAGTGTTGCGAGGTCGTGAATGCTAGTTTCACCCCCGTGGTTAGAGTGCTTTGGGATGGACATTTGACAGTTGCTGACTTAATAGGACCTCCGAAATATATCTAGTCCAATTATAATACACTAGAGGATGACGCCATATAGGTAACGCCACAGTATTTTATATACATTCGTAGGATAACTGATAAAACAACAATTTTTAGGCAAAATTCGACTGATGGATTCATTTCAACGCTTCTCTAACATTTATATGCCTTTCTTGTACAAAGATTTGTCCAACCATTCAAAATACGCTTCAGTTTCGGTGATCACCTCCTCACTGGACCCATATTTCTTTCCGGCAAGCATTTTTTTGACATTTATGAACAAATAATAATCGCTGGGGGCTAAATCCGGTGAATACGGTGTATTCGGAAGCAATTAGATGTGCAATTCGTTTAATTTTGCTATTGTTGCGATCGACATGTGACACGATGCATTGTCTTGGTGAAAGAGAACTTTTTTTATTTGGGGCTGTTTTTCACGATTTCGTCCTTCAAACGCATTAATAATACTATGTAATATTCCCTATTTATCCTTTTTCCCTTTTCAAGATAGTCGATGAATTGTTGATAGTTGAAATTATGATAGTCGATGCGCATCCCAAAATACGGACGCCATAACCTTCCCAATCGAATTTTGTGATTTTGGTCGGTTTGGACAGCTTTCGCCGATTGCTGTCCACTCAGCTAATTGTTGATTTGACTCTGAAGTGTAGTGATGGATCCATGTTTCATCCATTGTCACAGCCACAATAAAATTGCTTTTTATTTTGCTCAAACAGCTCCAAATAGCGCTCAAAATCATCAACACGTTGTTGTTTTAGGTCAACATGAACAAACACGGTACCCGCTTCGAACACAGCTTTCTCATGGACAAATGGCAAATGTTTGTACAAAATAGTGAATACACGGCCTTCTGATATCTTTAAGGTGTTAGCTATCTCATGCAACTTCACTTTACGGTCTTCCAAAACGATTGTGTTCACTTTTTTATGTTTTCAGCGTCCTCGGTGCTTGTAAGGCCGTCTTTAAAACCAGCAGACCACTTCTCTACCATTTGTCTCCAAAGCGCAGAGTCCGAATAACACTTTTCAAGTAATTTCTTTGCTTGTATGGTATTATTTCATATTAAAAAGCAATGCTTTATCACAAAATTCATATTTTTCCATTGTTTTGAAAATCACAAAAGTAGCGTCATTAAAACCACTGTAATTTGTAAAGTAAAGGTCGGAATGTCATGAAATTTTGACACATATCGTTTGAAGGTTGGTACTTTCTAAAAAGTATAATACACTACGCACAACAATTGAGGGTGCAAAAAAAAATTAACTTTTTCCCCGATTTTTGACGTGCTGTATCTAAGTGAAAACTTGTCGTTATCGCGAATTTAAAAAAAAGCGTTTTGAAGCTCCAAGACTCTCGTTTTCGGATCTGTAGGCCAACATTTTTTTGAGTTTACACCTTTAACGCAATCCGAAGAAATAGCACAAAAAAAAATTCCAAATTTTTAGCCTTCTTTTCTCGCTCCACGGGCTCGGAAAATTTGTTTTCGGTTATACGACCATATGGACCAGATAGCCTGTTTATTCAGCTTTAATTTCCTTTTTTTTAATTGTTTGCATTTGTCTTCAACTATCGATATCTCAGCAACCAATGATTGTAAAGGAAATTGAAGGGCAGTTTAGAAAACTGGAATAAAACCCCTATAAAATCCTGTCAAGACATTTAAAATTTTTTCCACCCTCAATATCGACTTGAAAAAATTTGGAAAAAGTTACTTTTCCCTTGTTTTGGTAAATCGACTGCATCTTAGCAAATATTGATGAGGAGGCTAAGACTTTTAGGAATGTTTACACCTCAATGTACCCTCAATCCTGTAAATCTGGAGATCGATCCATCGAGCGGTTTTTTCAGGTCGATCATTCAGTTTTGAAAAAAATTTTTAAAAAAGGAGCAAGATTTTTATTCTTAAACATTGTGTAATGTTCATAAAATTGGAAAAAATCTCAAATATATAAATTCTGCATAGGTGAAAAAAAAATCGAAATTTAAAAAAAAAAACAATATTTTTGAAAAAAAAAATTAAATTTGTTTTTGGCATTTTTAGCCGATTAAAAAAAAGTATCCTCAGTATTCAAGCGATTTACCTCTTCCGTACTTCAATTTTCCTTATTTTAAATTTATTGAATTAATTAAAAGTTGATACCCCGAAGGTACATCGAATATTCGTTCTACGAATATTGGTGCAATTAATTTTTTACTTTTTCTGCAAAGCGTGTGTAAAAAGTGTGTAAAAAAAAACTGTTTTTCTCAGAACAAATCTGCTTTCTTGGTAAAAAAAAAAAACTAAACAACAGTTTTCCAAAAACAAAAAAAAAAACAAACGGAATTTCATAAACCGTCGACAGCAACAACAACGACGACGACAGCGGCCGCGACACATCTCCTTACAAACAGTTGGTCATCGTCTCCGTGGGGCTGGAGGTCTGGAGTGCGATCCAGAAGTGCAGTCCGAGTACCGATGTTTTGTCAGCCGCACATCGCCGAGCCGGTCTTGGCTTACGTTCGGCAACATATTCACTGGACCATGATGCAATGGTCTGATGGTCTGACAATGTTCTGTTCTCTGATGAGTCTCGGTTTTGCCTGTATGGTAATGACCGAAGACCCCAAGTTCGGTGTCATCAGGGAGAGCTTTTTTTCACAAAACTTCACTCGGCCCGTAGCAGTTTATAATGGAGCATCGGTGATGGTTTGGGGAGGACTTTCGTGATTTACGCGAACTCCTTTAGTAATTGTCCACCAAAATCTAAACTCTAGGCTAGCGTTGGGACTAATCGAATTATTTTCAATATCGAATAATTACTAATAATTCATATTTAAAAATCGAATTAATAATTCGAATTATTTAGTATAATTATAAATTTAAATTATAGCGAGGGGCGATCGCTGCAGATAAAACAAAAAAGCCAAAAAAAAGGTCACTACAGGCAACGGCAACCGCATTCCCCCGAGTATTTCCGTTTTTACTTGACCCTTTGGCTACACTCGACCTCCATCGTAAATATTCGATAGGTATAGGCGTATACCAGTTGAATAATTCGTAATTCCGATTCCCGTCGGAGTACTAATACTAAATAATAAATACTACTAATTTTTATCTCGATATATCGAAAAAGATAATCGAATTAGTTGCTTTCAATTAACTATCGAATTAGTCGAATTATTTAATTCGAATTTTCGCAACACTACTCTAGGCACTGCATTGATCCAACCTTGCGACCCGTTTTGTTACCTCAACGACAGAAAATTCATTTCCATGCAAGACAATGTTTACCTTCACACAGCGAACATCACCCGTCGGTTTTTCAAAAGACACGACTTAACATTATTGAGGCATCCAGCGATGAGCCCCGATCTCAATCCTATCGAGCACGTCTGGGATATCGTGAAGCGTCGATTGCGTCAGAATTACCCCAATTTAAGGAACTTAGCTGCATTAGAGCGAATGTTATGTGAAATTTGGCGACGGATTCCGCAGTTGATGATTAGTAACTGAATGATTAGAAGCACAGGTGGCAACACGTGGTATTAGCACATACACACAATCTTCAGAGAATGAGTTTGGAGTCACAAAATAGTGTGGAATTGACGCACCACGGGGTCTCATTTCTCTGAAAAAACACACATACACGTGCGTAGACATAAAAGAAGCGTAAATCCGAACGTGCAACCTCCACGTGGTATGCTTTGGGTAACGCAAATGCCGGCGGTTGACATTCAAATTTACTATCAATTTTTTTGTGTGAACACCTCAGCATTTCATTTTTTTTTTTCAATAAAAATATTTTTTTCAAATTTACCGTTTTAATGTGACCGATGCAGAATTGAGGAAAAAGTGGGAAGAAAATTGATTTTCTATCATTTTTATGAAGATTTTTATCAACACAATGTTTAAGAATAATAACCTTGCTCCTTTATTTTTTTTTTTAAACTTTGATTGATCGACCCGGAAAAACCGCTCGATGGATCGATCTGCAGATTTACAGGACTATTGGGGGTACATTGAGGTGTAAAAATCCCTAAAAGTCTTAACCTCCTCGTCAATATTTGCTAAGATGCAGTCGATTTACCAAAACAAGGGAAAATGTCACTTTTTTTCAACTTTTTTCAAGTCGATATTGAGGGTGGAAAAAAATGTTAAATGTCTCGACAGGATTTTATAGGAAATTTATTTCAGTTTCCGAAACTGGCTTTCAATTTCCGTTACGATCATTGGTTGCTGAGATATCGATGGTTGAAAACAAAAGGGTAATTTTTCGTTCAATTTCGGATATCTCCGCGACAAATGCATGTAGCAAACAATTAAACAAAGAAAATTGGAGCTGAATAAACAGGCTATCTGGTCCATATGGTCATTTAATCGAAAACAATTTTTCCGAACCCGTGGAGCTTCTAAAAAATGTTGGCTTACAGATCCGAAAATTAGAGTCTTGGAGCTTGAAAACGCTTTTTTTAAATTCGCGATAACGACCATTTTTCACTTCGATACAGCCCGTCAAAAATCAGGGGAAAATTTAGATTTGTTTTATTGCTTCCTTAACTGTTGTGCGTAGTTTATGATTTGTCAATAGTGGCGCTATATATATATCATCCTACGAACTTATTGAGTAATGTAGTATATTCAAAATATGAATATCACTATGGTAAAAATGATTATCATAAAATTATTTTTATTGGGTATTGTATGACCTGGTTTTCGATGTCATTTCACAATCACTGTCACCATCTATTTCATTCGTTTGACATGCTTTAGTGAGAAATGCGTATATATATTCAAAAATATCTTTATTAAAGACATAAATTAGTCACAACTTCGATAATCAATAATCACGAGTAACAGTTATCATCAAAATATAAAAAAAATCTACATCCATGTAGCGAACGATCCCTACATTCAGACAAAACAAAAAAAAATAGTAATTTTAAATTTAAGCATTTGTACACGGCACAAGAGATGGCAATATATACAGTTGGTCACGAGGCGATGAGTACGAGTATGTGGCAGCGCGAGACGACGTTCCGTGACTAGAGTCTAAAACCTCTTGGTGGGCGCTTCCTCGTTTTGCTCCGGGTGCGCCGCGTTGTACTCCAGGGAGCGGAGGATGGCAGCCGGGATCGGCGGCGGGGTCTTGTCGTCTACGGGCGCCACTGGGAGGTGGGCGCCTTGGGGCTGGAAGCCGTTCTCGTTGGCGAGATACGACAGCTGGATGGGCGTGCCGTCGGGGGCGGTGTACTGGAAGCCTCCTTGGACCTCCTCGGCCTCCGCGTCCTTGTTGCCGGCGTTCTTCAGGACGCCCTGCTCGTTGGCGGAGATGCCGTTGCCGGTTTCGTACGACGACCTGTACGAGCCGTCGAAGTTCACTTCCGCGTCCTGGCTGATGATCGGTATCGGCTCCTTTCCGCTGAGCTGGGCGGCCGAGGCGACAGCCGCGACGGCGAAGAAGAGCTAAAACGAAAGAGTTCTAATTCAAACGAGAAAATCTCAAGAAGTAAAAGTAGGGGAGAGTCTGAAACAGTAGCCACGTTTTTAAAAAAGTTGTAATAAAAGCAAGAATTAACCTTTTTTCTCCACCCTGATAGCACTAGGTGACAAATTCTACATTATTCTCTACAGAGTTTCACTCTAAGACTGAAATAAATTATATTTTAAATACAATTTTGGAGTTGCAAAAATTTAAAATAAAGTAGGTACTGTACCTACCCTGATTATACACTAGCCATTAGGACAGTGGCCATTACTGTTTAAAAAATAGAAAACAATGCAAACGGATGATATTTATTAGAATAAAGATATATTATGTTAAAAATATGTCACAAAAATAATAATAGTAAAAATGCAGATTAAATTTATTTAAAAAACAACTGAAATGTATACAGCAAAGTAGTTTAACTGGTAATCGTTAACAAATAATATACACGGACAAACTAGGGTAGAAAACAAGAGTATAATTTAATTTACCTGCTAAAGCCATTCTACATAGTCCTCTTTCTAATGATGGTTACAGCAGTCATCCCTTATTAATATGATAAAGTAGTGGCCACTGTACCTACTTTTAACCTGACCACTGTACCATCAACTACATGTTTTTTGAAAGAATGGGTAATTACAAAAGCTATTTAATATAATCATAATATTGTTATATCAATAAACGCTTACATGTATTAGGTATAAATCGTCACTATTAGTTCACTTCGATACGTATGTATTTATTCGCCACGCATCATTTTCACCGCTCGTTGTATTTTACTACACGTGGTCAATTTAAAGTTCAGTTCGTACAAAAAGAAGAAACTTTGAAGCTCAAGGATACTACCCATTGATATTCTTAGGATGTTACTTGGTCCCCTCTGCAATGGGTAACAGCCATTACTTTTTATAAATAAAAATATAGCACGAAAGACACCAGTGTTCCTGCGTGGCCACTGTTGCAGACTCTCCCCTATCTGTTTAATTGTTTTTAAATGATCGTAATTGAAAATGCACAAGGCAAAAATTGAAAGGTAAAAAAAAAATGGTGGACTACATAAAATATAGCACATACATAAACTGTTCGTCAGAAGGTTCGATTTTTAGGTCAAATTTTGAACCGCAATTCAAAAAATGATTTATATCTTGGGCACCCACAAACAAAACTCAATCAATTTTACACTAAACGGACACCCCCCCCCCCCCGCCTATCCCTCCATCCCCTAAATACACCCTCCGGAGAGGGTGAGTAAAATTAATTTGCATATATATGATTATTTTACCTTCATATAAAACTTATCTATTATTTTAAATTCCCCATGAACTCTTTCCTACATCCAGTAATGTTATAAAATGTACCCTATATTAGGAGTTGATTTTGTATTTTCTAGAGGTTGTATGCAAAAACGAACTTGGAAACGAAAATGGAAAAAAGGGGACAAAAAGCACTTACATAAGCCATTTTGAGTCCAAAATATTGATTTTCTATTTAAAAATATGAATTTGTCTATAATGTGTCGATGTAAGTGGCTTGAGAAACAGCAGTTTAAATCTAAATTCCATAATTTTTCCATAAAGTTTTTAACAAATTTTAATAGGAAAATCTAGTATTGTACGTTGGTCTCGGGGGGCAAAGAATGCCATTTGTTTAACATTGTTCTTTCTGCTAGTGGCAATCTTAACCCTTGGTAGTCACACTTTCCCAGAAAGACGTAACAGTCAGACTGGGTCCATCGGACCCAGACATCTTTAAATTGTTATAAATACTTGAATAATACATTTTAAATAATTTTAAAAAAATCTGGGGTATAATTTGAAACTATTTCAATGGAAGAAAGTCGGTTGTAAATGAAAAATAAATTTTTAAAAAATGCAAAAAAAAAATATAAAAAAAAAACTTTCGAAAAATGACTTATTTCACAAAAATTGAAATAACGTTTTTAATTTTTAACAAAATAAAAAAATCGTTCTACAATCTTGAAACTATATCCTTTTAAGAAAATTCAATGGTTTTTGTGGCCGTTTCAAAAAGTATGTATATTTATTTAGCAGGATGAAGGAGCGATTTTGAAGGAAAAAATGAGACGCTAACGCATAACGCGTAAAACCCATTTTTTCTATTTTACTGGGCAGTATTCGAGGTCAAAAAAGGACTTAGGTCCCCTGGACCCACAGTGACTACTAAGGGTTAATTTCAGAATAGATCCACAGGATTTGAACATTACGTGTTTGTCACAATTTTGGCATAGGTTTTGTTTTTTAATGAAGATTTTCCACCATTGACTTTCGTAAGAAGGAAGATAAACCAAAGTAAAGGTATCGGTTGGCTTATTTTTCATTATAAACTTATTCAGGTAGCCTGAAATGATAAGTTTTGATTAAAATTGATATCAATATTACCAATTTTTTACAAGGTACCAAAAAGACCAATAATTAATAAAAAAAATTGTATGGTTTAAAAATTTAACATTGAAGCGTCAACTTTATTTCACTTCATATAAACGCTCTTAACTCTATAAATTGTTGCGCTGCAAACGCTGTGAAACTGTTAAGATTCGGATCAATTTTAATGAAATCTTATTCATTCTGTCAATCACCTATCCGAATAAATTTGCAGTGAAAACGTTGCCAATAGGTACTTTTGCTTTTGTTTTTGACCCTTCAAAGTGCAAAAATCGATAAAAGTGGGAAAACCAGAAAATCTCCATTAAAACACAAGATCTCAAAATTTTGTCAAACACATCTGGAGATACGATAGAATTCTATATAATCTACGTTCAGATATTGTGGACCTATGGTGACTTCAATATTGTCACTAGCAAAAATTTCCGATGATTTGAATCGTATACTTATCCACTCTGTATACCACGTACTTTTTAATATCCTCCAAATTTACCGCCATCAAAATCTAATCAGCTCCAAACACGAAGTTTGGAGCTGATTAGATTTGAACATACGTGTTCAAAATTTGAAGTTAATATTTATCTTAACACTTTCTTGAGATATCGTGTACATTAGAAATATTAATAGGCGGTGTGTCTGCCTAAACACACCGACAGACATATCACTTTTTTTGTTTTAGGAACACTATATTTCCACTCCACTACTTTTATTATTTTTAATATGTAACCCCTTTAACCCCCTTAACCCTCCAACCTAGTATGCCACAGACTGCAGACTCTGTTATTTTGTATATATGTCTCAAGTTGACATGATCTAATCAGCTCCAGACATTCCAAACCTCGTTATGATACATAAGTTTTGCAAATTCTAAGTTGATATCTTAACACGTTCTCGAGTTATCGTATACATAAGAAAGGTTAACAAATAGACCGATAGACAGACAAAGAGTTTTTGTTTGGTTAAACTAAAAATCTCGAGGTTTCAGAACATTTTAATCTTATTTAGAAAAAAAAATCATGAATGCTATGCTTCCTCGCCACTAGATGGATGTGGAAGTAAAATGAGAGTAGATAGTGAATTATGTAAAATTTGAATTATTGTACTTCAAGAACCTACAAAACGAGATGTTATGACTTTATGGTAAAAGTCTATGGTATTTTTTACCATATAAGCGTGACAGGTTGGGCTTACTGTCAAGTACATTTCATGTATATGTCGAAATGTATAAGATGCTCAAAATAAAGAGCCAATCTTGAACAACGTTGTCCTTTCTTCAGTCACTTAATTTAAACAGAACGTACTATATTTAATGTTATGTATCACTTCATTTTTTTCAGTCTCTTTCCAGTCATTTCCTATTTCCGAATGTACGGTTTTCGAGTTAGCTCAAAGTTATTGAGCAAAATAGTTAATACATCCTCTATTTTAAACCCTAACAAGTTTATTTTATATGTCCATAAAAAACTACCTACAAAATTTTATTAGATTACAAAAATAAAAATAAAAATCATTTGTGTTGAAATTAGGCTGCCGCGAAACCTACTTAATTTTTTAAAAATTAAAATATGATATTTTTTTAATACCTCGAACAGACAAGCCTTTGGTTCCCTACTAAATTTGAATTCGAAACTTTTTTAGTATTAACTCCTCTTTTCCACTTATTCTTCCTGGTACTTTTTAATACTAGTGACATAATTAACATAAGGCTTAAGATGTGAGCCGCAGATTGTTTGGGAAACAATGCGGTAATAAATTATATAAGAGATAATCTTAAAATGAGCGTAAGACAAATACCCCAGTTGTATACATAAAACATCAAACATCAGACAAATGTCAATAGTTGAATCAATATCAATACAAAGTGACGACATAGTCGCTTATGTAATTGCAGTTGCATTTATTACATTGTCCTTTAAAAGCTTACTTACCGTTTGTAGAATCTATCTTTCTTTGTTTAATATTATTTCTACTATTATAGACAGAAATATGTATACCGGGTGGCTTAGAAGGTCGGGCGAAGCATATATCTTGAAACCTAACGATTTTTTTAAAACTTGGGGCGTTTATACTAGGATTAATTTCCATGCAAGAGACAAAAAAAATCCAAGATGGGTTTCGCCGACTTTCCGATTTCCGGTTAGAAAATACACAACCCGTGTCAAATGTTGTTTTGGTAGTGGATTTTTTTTTCAAAATTATTATAATATTCGTCATTTTCAAATATTCATCATGAAGGACTGCGATACTGCTCAAAGTACTCAAAAAGTATGTGATATTATCCATAAAAAATAATCCTGTTAAAAACACGCATTGTTTTCATTTTATTGGAGATCAAATTAATTAATATCAGATTTTTGCCTTTAAGGAAAACTCATTTAAAACATTTAGTGGGCAATCCCTGTTTTCAATTTTTCATTTAATAAGGATTTAAATTATGTACATACTGTCGTTATTACCTTTGAGGTAAATGTAGAAAATTGAAAGGAAAGGAACAAAAAATTTGAAAAAAAAAATCCACCCCCAACACGAGATGTGGCACTTGAGTTGTGTGTACTCTGAAGCGAAGAATCAAAATATGTAAAAATATACCGGAGGTATCCGATTTAAAACTGGATTTAGTGCCATTTTCGGCCAAACGGGAAGTCGGTCTTCTTTAACTTTTTTCGTCACTTGGTTGGAAATTAATTCTAATATAATGCTACAAATTAAAAACAATTCGTTAATTAGTTTGCAAGATAGAAGCTTGGCTAAATCTCCTAATCCACCTGGTGTACTAGAAATTGTCAGAAATAATTTAGGTTGCTATTTAAAAATTCTACGAAAGCATCTGCTTCTCGGTCAAATACTATTTCTATGTATTTAGCGGACAAGAATCCATCAGTTCTAAAACGTTATTAAAGGAGGTAACCTTCTATTTGAGTGTAGTATTAATCACTGTCAAATTTAAAATGAAAGTATTATATCATATATTTATAGAACAAACTTTAATCTCCGAAGTTAAATGTTACTAAAAGAAGATTTTATTATTGGTTTAATTACTTACTGTTAAACCACAGTTGCATTAAATTTTGTATTCAAGTTACGTACATAATTTGTCTATAATAATAACACTACCCCGTAAGATTTTGCCCCTGGACAATGAGTAATTATTCCTGACGTAATTTTTCCCGCTGAAGATAAATCTGAGCTCAGAATTGCTCTGTCACGTCAGATTTTTGAGATATTCTAACCTAAATGTGCAAACAACACTCTTTTTTGATATATTTGAGGTTATGTAGCACCGCGATTTTTTTTTATATTGAAGTTATTTGCATATACTAAACAGCATATGGAAGGACGATAACAGTACTTTAAGATACATGTCTCGTTTTTTGATAAAATTTTGAGGTTATGTAGCAACATAACCTCAAAAATGTAAAAAAAAAACTGTTTTTGCACTATTAGGTCAGAATATCTCAAAAACCCTACTTGTTTTCCAAATTTTCATGACCAATTGAATTTTTCACTTAAAGAAATGAAAAAAATAACATCAAATTCGACTTGAGTTATTTCGACAACGTGGAAAATGAATGGCCAATCAAATACTCATTGGATTTATCGAAATTTCGCATTTTCGTCGCCATATTGCTTCCGCCATATATTCCGGAATATAATTGTTATTATCATTTATTTTTATTTTTATATTACTATAAAGATCTAGAATACTAAATAATATAAGTGAAGACGCCATTATTTCATTAAAAACAAATTCATGAAAGTTCCATATACGCCATTTGTAACTTTAGTCAACTCGGGTCGGCCATATTGAATTTTCTTCGAAAAATTTTGAAAATTTGATCTTACATTCTGTACAAACAAGTGCCAAGGTTACAAGTGCCCAAATTTGACCGAATTGTTTTAAATGTAGGGTATCAAAAACTGTATCATAGGATAAAGTGATACATTTTACTTACAGAAACCAAGGCCAGACCCACTGTGATTTTATATAAATTCATATCAATATTGTTTTTAGAAATATATAAATATTTGGCTTTTTCATCGAAAAAGTTTACTTTGAAAAGTTGTTCAGAGTTGTTCGAAATATCTGTATCCAAATTGTGATAGAAATTAAGAAGGTTTTTTATTTTCTTTATTTGTCCAAAACTATAATTTAACAGGTTTTCGTGTGTAGTAGTATTGTATTAAAAAATGGTTAATAAGGAAGTTGTTTAGAACAAAAAAAGCAACTAAACCTGACTTGGTAACCTACATTTGAGCAAAATAATATAAATTCACACTTCTACACTTTTAACCACACTTGAGCGTTGAGTGAAAAAGAGTGTGATTAAAGCTGACAAAGAGGTGATTAAAACTCAAGTCTTAATCATATTTTGATGATGCCAACATGGATGGCGAAACGCGCGTTGAATGCAAAAAAGTACGAATTTGTTTCTAAGCAGAAGGTTCCAATTCTCCTCCTGTATTAAAATAATATTCACTTAAAAAATTAAGGGAGCAGAACAATTTCTAATTTTTTTAAGTGATTTTTGGAAAGCTGTTACTTCGTAAATAATGGTCGGATGGAGATTTTAAAAAAAGCATTTTGAAGCCTGAAATATCTAGTTTTGAATTTTTTTTTTCGAGATTTGATGACTATTTAATGCAAAATTGTGAAAAAATATATATTTTTTTTCATCTTAATCATCATTAATTGATGTTTAAGGAGCAATCCTTCAATTTTTGATAAATCTTTGACGATTCGGAAAAGAAAGAGGGTTCTACCGATTGATTTAAAAATTTACAGGGTTTTTTGGACATATTTTGAGCTGAAAAAAAAAACCTACAAACTTTGCAACTTTTCGCAAGTTGTAGTAGATTTTCCAAAACAGTAAAAAAAAATTGTGTACCTTTTCAAAGCAATATTAAGCAATTTTTTTCTGTGAAATACCAAAAGGGACATATACTTGTAGAAGACTAATTCAAGTTTCCAAAACCTACTTTCCGTTTACGGTATGGTCATTAATTCAAGAGATATCGATAATAAAAAAAAAAACTTAACTGTTCATTCAATCGCCTATATCTCAGCGACAAATGGTCGCACAGAAAATAAAAAACTACCAACATGAAGCTAAAGAAGCAGGCCAGGCATTCATTAAGCCAGGAAAATTTGTTTTGAGCAAAATGATAATTGTGAAGAAAAAAATTTGGAAAAATGTTGCTTTGCGTTATTTCTTTTGATTGCACCGAGAGTAATTCACAAAAAAATGTATCCCAATATTTCAAAACGAGACATTTCAAGCTTCAAAATGCTTTTTTTAAAATCTGGATTCACGAAGTAACAGCCTTTCAAAAATCACTAAAAAATTTAGAATTATGTCTGCTCCCTTAATTTTTTGACTGAGTGCACTTAGTGACTTAAAACACTGTACGAAGTGACTTAAAACATAACGAGTATCAAAAAATATAATAACAATATTTTTTTCCATACGATGCTACTTTCGTGGACACACTGTATATATTTTATATAATTATTGGATTTCAGATAATTGGATTGGAGTCATGGCATAAACCAGAGTAGTTATTTTGAAAAAATTTTTTTTTTTTGTTTATTGTATAAGCGAATACGTATTTATAACATTAACTGTAAAAGTATAATGAAACTCTTTATATTTGCCTTTACAGCAACTATGACAGCCAAAACGAAATAAATTTAATAAGCATGAAAAAACTGTAGCCGTTAACAGAATTTCGTTTTATGATCTGGATTTGGATATGTGTACTTTTTTCTATGTTTTTTTAATAATTTAATGTACATATTAAAGTTTTTGTTATTAAATATAGCTAAACAAAATTAAAGCAGTTTTTCATAACTAAATTGTTACGTACATTACCTCAACTGTTATCTGGAATGAATAAAATTTATTAAAATAAATTAATAAAATTAATATTTAATACATATCTTTGGAATATTGTCATTTTTTATACTTCGCAGAATTTTTGGTTACATGATTACTAACGCTAAATTATACTTACAGCAATTTTCATGTTGTTAAATCACAGAATAGCAGAGACGATATGACTTTGACATTCTCTGTGCCCGTATTTATAGTAGGTGCACTTCATTATTACTTTCTGCAAGTAAGATGGTATTATTGCGTAATTTGAGAATCTCATTGAGAACCCAGGTGTAATACTTAGGCAGAGGCGATTAAAGAAAATCAATTCCGACTCTCCCAAGGATTTCTTTAATTCGTATTAAAAAATAATTTTAAGTGCACTTTTTCTATAATAAATGTCAACATCTTCACTTTTACTGGTTTTTAAGGTTGGTTCTCAAACGTGTATTAAGGATCGGTTTGTAAAGGTTAAACATTATTCCAGTTACATATTATACCAATCCACAGTATACTATGCAATCATAATGGGCAGGTTAAAAATAGGTACCCCTAAAAAAGTGTAAACCATTAATTTAAATACTAATGATGATTATTAAATGTTAAACTGGTAATAATATATAATTAAATGTGTTCAAATTTGTTGTAAGGCATACTTATTTTTTCCTGCATATTTTTAACAGATTCTGATCGTATTAAAAAATTACAATTAATATACTGCGTCACCCATTTGGAACCTGGACACCGTTTTAAAATATTTATTGTCACTAGATACACCATGTATATACAGCATGTCCGGAAAGTCTATAAATATGTAAATTGCTTTTAAGCAACGATATGGACATTTATGACGAAAAAAAGCATACGATGTGGAAAAAGAGTACTCCACAAAACGTTTTTTTGATTACACAAATTCAAATTACGTTACATTGTACAGAGTGTCCAGAATAAGCCAACCAAGAAATGTTAAAGGCCCATTTCTTCAATGTTAATGAAATTCGGCAAATTTGTATAGAATTTAAAATTATGTGACATACATTTTTTGTAGGTCGATAAGGTCGTCATGGATGTGAAATGGGAAATCAAAATTCTCTTCAAAAACCTGTATTACGGGATGTCCTTAAAACGAATAGAGGTAGAACAAAAGTATCTACTCCCGAATTTATTTCCGATTGCAACCAAGTTATAAGTAATAATATGTATATAACGAGCCATCCAATAAAAACGTCATCAAAGTTGGTCGAGAAAAAAAACGTATTCCTATTCTTAACTGAATTTATAACCTTATTTACTTGTCAAGACTGTCACATCATATGACAGCCATTGTTTATTTTACAAATTGTGACAGTCACTTGTCAAAACTTTGACATAACCGAAAAGCTTAGACATGACCGCTATTTCCATCTCTCTCGTTCATAGCCAGAGTTGACGACGTTTTTTTTTTTTGGATGTCTACAGTAAGCGGCTCCCTAATGCGTACATAGCCGAATGAAGGGCAATTGATAGTTTAACCTCTTTATTGAGCAGATGGAAACATGAGGTGAGAACCAATCGCGATCTAGTCGTTAGCGGAGGCGTATGAAAGGCATCCGGTCTGTTAGTAGGGCTGAAAATTTGAAAATACCATTTTATATTTTATTCTGGTCTAGTGCCTGATTAGAAAGGTGCGTTATTACGAAAAAGTTCAAATAATTAAATGGTATTTTGGTGTTCGGTCTGTAAGGGATATTAAAGCCATTTTTAACGAAAAAATTCCCAATAGGCGAGTCCCCGAGCGCTGTTGCAGTTTGAATTTGACATGCGCAGATGCTACTAACATGAACATGGTGATTACGTCAGATATCGGCGAATATCAACAGAGGCGGACTCGGGTCATTATTATTACAAAACGATAGTTCACAGAAATTTAAAACGTACTAAGGGGCTAACTATTATAAAATGGAGCCGTATTTAGGTGTGGTAATGTTAGTGGTCCCGAAACATGGCACTTAAAAGAACTTACCCACGAAGCTCATAAAATTTCGACCTAAAATGCGAAGAAATTGGATTCACAAGTTATAAAGTTATAATGACAGTTAGATTTTTAATGACCAGTTATAAAAGTAGGGCATACAGGATCCGTGTTGTTGCCATAGATCCCAATCGGTGATAGCAGGACACTATTGCTTTCTTCGTCTCTTGTTAAGCAATTGCGGTTTCCTTACAATTGATTAGAATTTACTTCATCAATTTTACCTTTAAACCGACAAAATATTCGAGTCTTACCTGCCAAATTTTTATACCTGCCAAACGAATATTTGGAACAGGTGTGCCCTTGAAGGAAGATTCGTTTTTCCACCTGTTCCAAATTCCTGCTCCCATAATACCTGTTTTGGGACAAGGAAGGCTCTAATATTTCGTCAGATTAAATGTAAAATTAATTAAGTAACACAAAATCAGCTGTGATAAAACTGCCACTGTTTAACAAAAGACGAAAAAAGTTGCAAAAATATGTCCTGCAAAATATCATACGCTAGTTAAAAAGTAATGTTACTCTCTGTATCAAACAATTTATGAATTTTAATTGGTAAGTCCTTTTAAGTTTCATTTTTCGTGACCACTGACATTACCACACATAAATACCGTCGTGTAATAGTACGTTTCATAGTACGTTTATTCGAATATTCACTAATGTATTCTGATGTAATTTCTGTGTATCGCTTTGCAATAATAGTGACCTGAGCCCCACTCTGACCTGAGCTACGATTCACCGCAACGTTGCTCTTTAGATTTCCGCTAAAAATCCCCACTAAAACCAAGCCCCGCCGGCCCAAGTAAATTCGCCTAACTATGACATAAAAATGTATCATTTTTTTCCGTTTATCAGATTTTATCCATTTACGAATAAAATAGGTTGGTCAAGATAAAACAATCATCCTGTGCATAAGTAAATTAATAAATTATATCGTTATTCTATATTCTAAATAGATAAAAAAAAAGAAAAATATACGCTAAAATACTTACTGCCTGATAATTCATCTTCAAAGTAACGGTACATGTTCACTGTTTTTTATTTTTTATTTTTTTTGGAAATAATGATACATCTAGATGAACTGATCTGTGGTTTAAGAATTTATATAAATTCAGTTTAAGTGTAAAAATTAGATAGAATTGTCTTGGGCAACGTGACTGAGGAGCGTTCCAGATTTATTGCATGAAATAGCCACGTTGTTCATGATGTGATGAACCTATTAAAGGTTAATTTTATTAAATATATCCCACGTTACATTGTCACGAATAGTTCTTATATTTAACAAATGTCAATTACATTATATTTATATACTGCGTTTATTTATTTTTATATTGTTCAATTTTTTTTATTGTTTAGTCATATTTATACATTGAGTTTTTAGTGTATATTTGGTGTACATCAGAATAGCAATTTCATAAGAAACACGAAAATATAATATGTGAGGGCGTTCTCATTCTTTTTTTGTCTCTTTTTTAAAAACCTCGACCCATCTACATGGTTTTCCTATACTTTTGCACTGCTACTAATTTCTTAATTTTAAATAGAATACCCTATACAGGGTGTTCCACCTAAGGCGGATTCATCCATAACTCTGTTATTAGAAATTTAACAAAAAAGTGCTTTGGGTGGTAGTTGTCTGGAATAATTGTGCATATTAGGAAAATATTTTCAATTATATAGGGTGCTCCGTTTATTCTGCACGCCACCTAACTTTGTTATTTTAAATGGGACACCATGTATATTTTTACATTTTTTGATTCCCCGTTTAATTTTAGGTCGATTTTGTTAAGGGTTCCCTATACCTATCTCTTATAGTGTTTGAGATATTCAACTGTCTTTGAAAAAAATGACGATTTCAGCTCTTTGAATGAGGCCCTATAGCATTTAAACCATAAAAGCTATAAACCTGCGGTTTGGACGATTAGATTTAGCACAACTTACCCTACATTTTTCACTATGGGCAAAATGGATACGTTATTCAGAGCCGTAAATATCGGACCCTACATTTGACAATTTTAAAACGTGAATAACTTTTTTTTTTCAAATGGCATGACCCATATTAAATAGTGCCGTTGGATGCGAAATTAAATGCCCTTTCTACTGATATGGGGTTATCAATACTTATCTCCAACAATTTTCCAAGAATATTCGATTCTTTCTAAAGTTTGCAAAAATCGAATGTCTACAGCGTCACGTAGGCGTTGCAAAATTATTGTTTATTGCACTATTTGACGTACCTATAAGCCAAACTAAACGTCACTTTAGAGTTGACTAGCTTTGACTTGTTATTTTACTATGAAAACGTGTTAAAGTATATCAATGTCGCTGACGCAGGAAGAAATGGTTGATATGGTTTTTGTTCTTGGTGCTTGCCACCGAAATCCATTATTGGCATCAAGAGTTTATGCACAACGCTATCCGGACAGAAGACATCCACGAAAATATTCTTTTCAACTGGTGCTCGACAGGTTTGTGAATACTGGTAGTATTCAGCATATTAAACGAAATCGCCCCAACACTGTAGTTACGGAGGAAAATGAATTTCTAGTACTGGAGTGTATTCAAGAAAATCCCGAAACTAGTGTGCGACAAATTAGTCACACGACAGGTATTAGTGCAACGTCGGTACATAGGATTATAACAAAGCACAAATATCATTCTTACCACATCCAGTTACACCAAGAATTACTCGACGTAGACTTTCCGCGGAGAGAGGCATTTTGTCAGTGGGCACTTGAGATGCTAAATCAAGATGTAGATTTTTTTACAATAGTGATGTTCTCGGATGAGGCTACTTTTCACAAAAATGGCTTTGTTAACCGCCAAATGATGGTCAATGTTGGACATTCTTTTCAAAAACGAATCCACATGTGTATTAACCAAAACGGAGGATATTTTGAGCAATCGTTGTAAATCAACAGGCTAAGTTTATGTAGCCTTTTCTTGATTGTGTTCCCTGTCTTTGTTTGAATTTCGTTTCACTTGTGTTCTATTTTAGTTGTTGTTAGTGGTTTAGTTTTGTTTGATAAACCACTTTTTAAACATAATTTTGAGCAGTTGTTGTCATTCAGTAGGCTAAGTTTATGTAGTTTTTCTTGATTGTGGAGTTTCGTTCCATTTGCGATCTATTAGTTGTTGTTAGTGGTTTATTTTTGTTTGTTAAACCACTTTTTAAACATGCCAGTAAGTATTATTGCTGCCAGTCCCAAGCCTGACAAAATGTGAGGGAAGAGTGATTTTTGCAACGCCTACGTGACGCTGTAGACATTCGATTTTTTGCAAACTTGAGAAAGAATCGAATATTCTTGGAAAACTGTTGGAGATAAGTATTGATAACCCGATATCAGTAGAAAGGGCATTTAATTTCGCATCCAACGGCACTATTTAATATGGGTCATGCCATTTGAAAAAAAAGTTATTCACGTTTTAAAATTGTCAAATGTAGGGTCCGATATTTCCGGCTCTGAATAACGTATCCATTTTGCCCATAGTGAAAAATGTATGGTAATTTGTGCTAAATCTAATCGTCCAAACCGCAGGTTTCTAGCTTTTATGGTTTAAATGCTATTGGGCCTCATTCAAAGAGCTGAAATCGTCATTTTTTTCAAACGCAGTTGAATATCTCAAAAACTATAAGAGATAGGTATAGGGAACCCTTAACAAAGTCGACCTAAAATTAAACGGGGAATCAAAAAATGTAAAAATATACATGGTGTCCCATTTAAAATAACAAAGTTAGGTGGCGTGCAGAATAAACGGAGCACCCTATGTAATTGAAAATATTTTCCTCATATGCACAATTATTCCAGACAACTACCACCCAAAGCACTTTTTTGTTAAATTTCTAATAACAGAGTTATAGATGAATCCGCCTTAGGTGGAACACCCTGTATATCTATTTAAATTTTAAAATAGCACACAATTTGGAATCGACAACTTAGTTTTAGAAATGAAATTTTTCTTTCAAAATACCTCAAAATTGGAAATTAAATGTTTTCCTAAGAGGTAAATGTACTGCAGCTACCGTAAAAGTTGGTGTCTTGAAATATCACGAGTTATGTAAATAATAAATTTACCGCCCAGTAGCAAAACAGATCTGTCAAATAGCATCCAGATCTTTAGTAGGTAGACAACAAAATATTCATATACCAATTTGAATAAAAACCGCAACACCCAGTGTCAGTTTCAACAAAGTTTCAACAAAAAATTTCAACGATATCTTGGTATTTGTTCTAATGTAAAAAGGGCACGTTTTAAATCATTTGCTTTGATATACTTTACTTTGATGACATAAATAAATTATTATCAGCAGGGCTCCGAACGTGTGCTGTAACGCAGGGCCGGACTTGTAATCCGTTACGTTGTCTTGTCGTATATCATCTTCCGTGACATATGAGAGATCAAAAAGACAAGTAAAATGTGGTAAAATGTATATATATACATACCTATTGCATATATCTTCTCTAATCATATTTAAAATATCATCAAAACATTCAAGTGTCATTCTAAAGTATATATAAATCGTTTTAGGTCTTTTCGTAGCTACGGCATTAAAGTGTGAAATTCACCATAAGTATCTCGTTCAATATTAATATCATGAATATTGTATATCATAAGTTCATTTTAATATCAATCGACTTTTTTTTAATTACAAAACACGAAAAAAATTGTTAAATTACCGCGTATTTTACCTCTTTGGTGTGAATAAAAAAAACTTCCCGCTTCCCGCAGTTATCGCGTAGTTCCCGTTCCCGTTGGTTCCCGTTCCCGTTCGCGAAGTACCGCGTTGGTGTGGGGGATCCTTTATCATCTCCCGAAGTTTGGTCACGTAGGTGATGAACATAGTAGTTCTTTGTTTCGTGGAAAACGTCTGGAGGTTCCAGTACCCACTCCAGGATACAAATTATTAAAAAAAAACTATTGTATGAAAAATAATTACTGGTGTTGTGTACCTACTGAAATATTTCGTTTCACTGACATGAGCACTATTAAATTTAGAAACTATGGTATAATGGTATTGATTTATTTACCCCCCCCCCCCCCCCCCCCCCCCGATTTTATTTTTGGGGTTGCCCAAAAACGTCTGTAGTTTATTTTTAGAATTATAAACCAAATTGATATTAATATTTTTAAAAACTTTATCTGATCCGCGGGTGAATTTAAGTTCATCTGATAATGAAACAACGAATTGTCAGTCTCTACGAAAAGTCGTGGAATTATACAGGGTTCTCATAAATGTGTGCTTCCTTATTAACGTATCTATTAAATGGACTGAGTAACCGTTCTTCTTTGCTATATCCTGTTTTATATTGTTTTACTACCTATTTTACTACTCCCTATTTTATGCTAGGGAAACGGTTATTTAATTTAGCAACAAAATTATCTAAACTGATTGCTTTTGTATCAAATACCGCGAAGATATCATCCACGTACCTGAACCAGACTCTAGGGAAATACTCGAATTTATCTTTTGCTTCTGTCTCAAATTTACTCATAAAAAGATTTGCAACGAAAGGCGACAAGGAGTTACCCATTGCCGTTCCCTCGCGTTGTTGAAAGTATTCACCATTATACTGAAAACAATTTTGATTCATGAAATACTACTAAACCGAATGTATTCCTTAATAATTTTATTGTCTGAACCATTTAATTCGAGTAATTCCCTGAGGTAGCCTAAAGTTTGCGGGATTAGGACGCTTGGAAACAGTGAGCATACATCAAACGAGACCAAAATTTCACCTCCTTGTTTCCTCCATATTTTTGATATTGTTAATGAACTCACTAGATTTTTTAACTGAAAAACTTGTATGTGCAGTAGGCAAATTTTCGAGCTCGTTTGTTAACCATCGTGACAAACCATAAGTTGGGGATCCTATCGCTGGCGCTGACACAATTTGTCTTACAGATTTTCCTGGTTTATGTATTTTTTGGTAATAAAACGTCTTTGGTTGCAAATTGTAACACCGTTATTAGTTCTTTTACACCTTCGACCGAATTTTACCAGGATCACTAGGATTATTAGGAATTAAATGACCATAGCATTCTTAGACTGAATACAAAGACACGAATATAATATATTTGATATTTGAGTGCTTGAACTCACTTATTTGGTATCATTGAACTCGTAAAATTATGGGAATTTCAAATATGCAATAACTAAAAACGATGATATAATAGTATCAATTTATTTATCCCCCAAAATCATAAAACATCACATTTAATAACAACCAGTCTTTGTACATTACAATCTTCTTAAAGGTTCTTGAGGCTCGGGATGGGCAGCTATGTATTCCAAAGAACGCAAGATCGCTGGTGGTATTGGTGGTGGGGTGTTGGTGTCAATTGGAGCAACTGGAAGATGAGCACCCTGAGGTTGGAAACCATTCTCGTTAGCTGTGTATGCTAGTTGGATCGGGATGCCCTCGGGAGACGTGTAAGATACGGCACCATGGACTTCTTCAGCTTCGGCGTCTTTATTTCCGGCATTTTTTAGGAATCCCTCTTCCTGAGATTTGATGCCATTTGCCGTCTCGAAGGCGGACCGGTAGGATCCATCAAAACTCACGTCGGTGTCCTGGCTAATAATTGGAATGTATGGTTCATTCAGCGTGGCACCCAAAGTCACAGTGAAGACACATAATAATACCACCTAAAGACAAAATAATATATACCACCAGTTTCTCATTGATTTAAATTTGTTGAAATAATATACATATATCAGGTGTCAACGGAGCGATTAGACAATCAATAGCAGTCACAATTTTTGAAATAAAAAACTGAAATTTCATACATACGTATGGCATATGGTTTACAGTTTGTTTATTAGTATATGTTTGACTCTTTACTAAATTATTATTTAATTGTTCTCTAATTATTGTCGATTTAAAATGTACTGTAATCATTTAATTACGCTGTAATAATCTCAATGACCGTACACAATTCTTACACCAACTTATTGTAGAAATATGTGACACTATGATTGGAATTAAATGACCGTAGCATACTTAAATTTAATGTTAAGACACGACTGATAAAATTTGAGTTAAAAAACACACTTACTTGGTATCATTAAACTCAATGGTATTTCAAATATGCAATAATATACAGTGTGTGCTATTTAAAATCCCAAAATTAACGGCACTTCCAGTAAAACCGGAAATGACGAAAATGTATCAAATAGTACAAAATTGGCATTTATAATTTGTTTTATTGCGTATCCATACTGTCTTCTTCAAATTTAGGTTTTATATTCCAAAAACTATGACAGCTAACTATTTGTGTAATGATTCCACTGACACCTGGTATTTTCAAAGAATAAAAAATAATATTGCTACAAGTATTGATATTAACAGATTCTATATTATATATTCTTATTGTTCTCTGTTACTGAACAAATAAAAGTAAATATTAACGTGCAATTACTTATAAATCAAAATATTATTACAGTTTTTTTTTATATATAAAATAAATAGAATAGAATAAAAAGAAAAATACGCAGTCCCGATAAAAATAATTGTTAAACACTTACGACTGACTTCATGATGAGCTGTTAAACGTTAGAATACCAGTGGTGATATGAACTACATCTCAATTTTCACCACATTTATAGCCAAACTGTTAAATCATCTGCATCAGTGTTGCAATGGAGACCAATTAATTATAAATTCTGGAAATCATCAAGGCTACTAAAATATTAACTGCTCAATTAAACCAAAGATGTGCAAATTTGTTATGGGCAGTCAGCTGACACATACTGATATGAACTAACATAATGAATTATTAATCCAACATTTTTTTGAAATAGATTTTAACTGGGTAATGAATATGCACCGCGCATAATACAGCAATAATAAACAGAAGTAGAGGTAATAGTAAAAAAGATTTCATATTTAAAGCATTTCAGGCCAAAAAAACTTAGATTTCCAATGTTGTAGTAGATAATAATAAAAATAATGAACTGCTACACAAGGACTCACTACTTCCATACAATTTTTCGACATTCTTTTGACAACAGGTCTCAAAAATATTAGATAGACATAAATACTTGTACATACATACAGGTATGTATGTTCCTTAAAAGCCTACAAACCCATATGTGACATAAATATTCTATTTCACAATTAAAATACGCCAATCACACTCCCAACTTTTTTGAATATTTTTTTTTAATATTGTATTTTTTATTTTTGCATATACAGGGTGTCCCGAAAATAATGGGACACAGAGCAAGACTAGATTCCTTACATCAAAATAGTGTGATATTGCTAAACTTGCCTTTGTCCATTTATGAATAATAAAAAAAGTTACAGGGCGTTAAAGTTAAAATATTGAATTATTTTTTTTAAATTAATTATTTAATATTGAATTTTTGGAAAGTTGTCAAAGAATTACTTTAACAATTAGAATTCGAGGGTTTTCTGAGACGAGAAAAACGAATTCGAACCTAGCTTTGCTGTAGACGCTACAGGGCACTACAAAATATACTATTGGTTAATAACAATTGCTTATAACTGTTTTCTCAGTGTATCTACGAATGTTTTAATAGAAACAAATTATTCTCTTATCTATTTTACCCAAATAATACCAGTCCAAATTACCCAAATAATACCAATTACCCATCTGTGTACCAGATGGTTCCATTCTGCTGGACTGGCGTGTGACTCTTGTCTATCGCATTCGGTATAATCACCCGATAAGATTTATGGAAAACTATGGCACGGCCAATTCTGTCCGACCGCATGTTTAGCGTGCGGTTTTGCTTTAATTCTATATATGGAAACCCCATCTTGTGGTAGTTACTCCATATCCGAAAATTTCTTGCTTGTAAGCTGCTGTCAGAGCCTCCGCCTTCAGCACAATGTATAGAGGCGGAGACACATCATTGCTTCCATTGCCACCAGATCAGGGAGCCATGGTCACCATGGGAATTATTATTTTATAATATATCCAAAGTGCCAATGCTGGTTTGAATCCAGCAATGGCACTTATGGCCGGTCTTCGATTCTTAGACCAGCATAATGAAAAACAAGCTGTGTGTGAGATTTTAACGAAATTCTTTTTTTATTTGAAACACCCATGTATGCCATTATGTATGAAATATGACATCGTTCAAATGCGACAGGTCAAATTTTCAATGACTTTGTTATTTGTCACTTTGAGGGCGTCAGCCGATTGCGGCTTATTGGCATACACTTGCGACTTCAGAAAACATCACAAGATAAAGTCTAGCGAAGTTAAATCGCACGATCTTGGTGGCCAATTCACGTCACCTCCGCGAGAGATAACCATACCCACAAATTGTTCATGCAGAATGTCCACGTAGCGTCGTCCTGCTGAAACCACATGCCGTCCACGTCCATATCGTTCAATTCGGATGAAAAGAAATTGGTTATCAATGAGCCTCTGTCAAAATCAATAATCTGTACTGGTCGCCGTTGACAGTGATAGCCACACCAACGTCGTTTTCGACCAAAGTACGGACCAATGACGCCGCCGGCCCAAAATACACACCAAACAGTTACTTTTTTGTGGATGCAGTGCCACCGGGTGAACCTCGTGTAGGTTGGCATCGTCCCATATACGGCAATTTTGCTTGTTAACATAGCTATTCATCCAAAAATGCGCCTCGTCACTAAAGATGACTTTTCGACCAAAAGAATTTTTTGTAAGTTTCTGCATTTAACATGATTTCACAAAGTGTATTTTTGTGCTCATAATGTAAAATATTACTTTATATTTGAAAAGAAACTGCATTGTAATCAATAAAATAACTTAGAAAGTTTGTAGAACATTCTTAGATTAGTTTGAAATTTCTAAATTTTTGGTATGGGAGGTTCGATGCATATTGAAGAAAATATTTAATTTAATAACTAACAGAAATAATGGAAGGAGAAACAGCTAAAGAGTTTTTTAAATTTAAGTCTTAAAATAGAACGTCATTTTTAAAAGGCTCTGTTTATTTTTCACACAACATTTCTTTTTTTGAGATTAAGACTGGTGGGTTATATTTTTAAACTCTTTTCCAAATCTTATTCCACAACAGAAATTAGGAAATTTAAAAATAGCCCAAGAAAGTCACACATTTTTTCTTTGCAAATGATTATTTTAATGAAACTAAAATTATTTTAAAAATACTTTTTTAACAAAAAAAAAAAGCATTATATTATTTTAGTGACATAAAAATCTGCTTCGGCGACTCAACTGAAATGCATAAATCCTCACAAAAATTTCAAGTCATATTTTTCGAAAAAAAAGAAAGAAAATTTAAAAACAAAAAATAATTTTTGCATGAAACTTCATATTTAACATCTTAACATGAATATAACCAATTTTTCTGTGTGAAAACATATTTCAAAAAAAAAAACAACAAAATAAATTGCATAAGTATGCTACAGACATTTTGATGGATATTATTATATACTATAAAATTCTACTTTCTTCTCTTCGAAAGAAAAATTAATAAAAGTAGAATGAGTTTACCACCTGTTTTCAAGAACGGCCAGAAAAGTAGTTTCACGTCACCATTAAGATGCATTTGACATTTGCAGACATTAACATTTTGTGGTCAATAAATTAAAATCAGTTTTTAGTAGTAGAAGTTGTAAAATAAATTTGAATGGTAAACAACTATAGCTTTTATTACTTCCACTCCACTACGTGGATTTGGAATTATAGTGTTCAACATTTTTTTTAAATTCGTATTGGCTACATGGACCTAAAGTGTTCTGAAACGTCGAGATTTTAAGTTTCAGAAAAAAAAAAAACAATAATTATGTCTCTCTGTTTGTCTGTCTGTTAAACTTTTTTTATGTACACGATAACTCGAGAACGCGTTAAAAATTTGAAACACTCATGTACCAGGACGATGTCTGGAACTGATTTGATTTTGAGCTCAGTCGGTTGAGGGGTTAGAGGTTTATATATTTGATTATACTCGTATAATTGGGGTAATACACTTTTTTCCTTGACTATTGGACATACACCCTAGGAAATTGCACCTTTACATATTGGCGATACATGTGTAGAACAGAATAAGTTAAAAGACACCAGTAAGGACAGACAAAGACAGTTAGATGCCACATTGTTTCAAGCTTGTGCACGTATTAGAAACGTACGAGACCTAATAGAAAGGGAAGTGGAAAGAATAGTGGAAAGGGCTATTGCCTATACGCCCATCGCCGAATTTGAGTGGGTTTCAGTACGTTTTCGCAGTTATAGAGGTGTACATCGACTTAGCTGTATGAAACGAAATTCTTACGTAATTCTGACTTTTACAGTTATCCAATACACTTAAAAGAAGTGTACGAACATAACTATTTATTTTCAAATATTTGTATTCTTTAACTAACCGGTCTGTAAGAAAATAAAATTGAAGTTCTATAAAAAATAAAAAAATAAAAATTTAAATCAACCCGATTATAAGACGAAAGAAAGAAAAAATGCCTATTGAATAAGTGAATATTCGGATGATTTCACTAATACGTATTAATTTCCGTGCTTTGCTTTTCTTGGCTTACGGAATACGATTAGGACCTTCTATACGCAATGTCACGGCACACGGCACATCGCATCATAATCCGTAATAATTCCGTATTCCGTATTCCCTCGGACCTCGTTCGTGTTCGTATTATCGTACTATTACGTATTATTACGTACGTTTTTCTGGCTCATTGGTCATTCGACAGCGACATTTGACATTCGACAGCGACAAGTTCGGTTGTGTGGAAGTACAAGTTCGGAATTATGGTGAGAAAAAGTTCGGAAATATGGTGAGTTCGGATATGTGCGGATGTCGAGTGTATTATGTTTACTTCGTCCGAAACTTCGTCGGATACGATATCCACGCTATCTTCCGGCATTTGACAGCGTTCGTAATAATTTCGATTCCGTATTGCGGTTGGCAACTATTCGGATTAATACGTAATAGTTTGATATTCGGATTGAACGGAATTTTCAATACGTATTCTCACAACAACTAGTTCTTAACACTTCAGGGGAAATATTATTTAGGACCTGTACAATTCTGACCCGTAAATCATTTAAATATCGTGGTCTTTCATGTTCATATCCGTAAACAGTTTGTTTTATTTGTTAAATATTTGTTGACCAATAACGATATAATAATTCAGTTCACACGTGCGCATTATAATTAATGGGCGGGGCGTCCCGCCTACATATTTTATTGCTGCCCTATCACGAAAGACAGAGAATAACGCTCATAAAAGTTTTAAAATTACATGTCAGTCTGGCAACTATGGATATAATATTTCTCTGTCAGTTCCTCTATCTGTCAGAGTTTATTCTTTTCTTATCTTTTAATGCTCGGCTTTGAAATCTTGGACTTTCTAAACCTGTATGTTGAAGTGGTTGAGTGGGTTGAAGGGGGGTAATTATTTAAAATAAATCAAATACACATTTATAATATCAACTTTAGCAATTACATAGTGCATGAAGCTCTAAAAAAGATTTTTACTCTTTTTTCGCAAAATGAAAAGAAATTTTAAAAATTTATGAGAACGTATATGCATGGACAAACTAAATCACACATTTATTCTGATTTTTCTGATAGCGTTATTTGTTATCCCACGGTAGGGATGGGGGTAAGGGGGTTGTATTTTAATATGAATTAGGAAAGATATTCACATGACATGTTGTTTTATAGGTTTTTGAGGTAGAGGAATTCAAATATCACATTAATAAGCCTCTACTCTCATTTTTACTACTGTACCCTTTTTCAATACATTCATTATGACCTATATGACAGAAAGTGAAACTCATTTTCATAAAGGTCATACAGGTCATGAAGTCATATAAAGGTCCTGCAGGTCATAAAAGTTACCATGGCCATGAAGATCATATTGGTCATTATGGTCGTAAATGTCATATGGGTCATATTGGTCATGAAGGTTGTTTCAGAAATTTTGGTCATCACAATGGTCAACAAAATGTTTAAGAAATTTTGGTCATCAAACACATGATCACAATGGTCACATTCTTTATATCATCATAATCATATAATATAATATAACATAGTATAAAACAAAGTCGCTTCCCGCTGTCTGTCCCTACCTATGTATGCTTAAATCTTTAAAACAACGCAACGGATTTTGATGCGGTTTTTTTTAATAGATAGAGTGATTCAAGAGGAAGGTTTATATGTATAATACATGCATAATATAGTAGAGAAACACTGATAATTTTAGAGGTTTCTAATGTGATGTCGTAAATAAACACATTTTTTGCGCTTACATTGCAAACGCTGGCTGAACCCAACGAGATAGATCAAAATAATGTACTACAGTATTGTACACCTTAAAAAGGTCTACAAAAAAAGTCCGCGATGGTATATGTCTATCTCTTGGGGATAACCCACAATAATCATTTTTTATCCTTTACTTTTTTACGAGAAATATTGGCTTATTTACGAAGCGATTTTAAGCTATTGCTTAAAATCGCATTAATCCTTATCTAATTAGGTACCTTAAATACATTGTGCATTTAATATAGATCAATATGGCCCTTTACAGCATGTAATTTAAATTAATATTTTCGAAGATATTACAGATTTAAAATACAGGGACATAGCGGTTGCGGCGGTACCGGCCGGCGGCGCGTGCCTATAGATAGCGCGTCGAAGGCCTGCGTTTTTTTTAATAGATAGAGTGATTCAAGAGGAAGGTTTATATGTATAATACATGCATAATATAGTAGAGAAACAATGATAATTTTAGAGGTTTCTAATGTGATGTCGTAAACCGTGCGAAGCCGGGGCGGTTCGCTAGTAGGTTATAAAAATTATAAAAGGTCACACCATAAAGGTCGTGGATTATGCGCGGTTGACCAGAGGCGTACTATCGGGAAGTTAGGGGAATTATTGATGAAATTAGAATATAAATCGTGAAATAGATTATTAGAAGTGAATATATAAACGAAGAAGCTGATATCCTACCGTATCGTAATACGGCAGAACATTGACACTGTGCAAAAACGATCGTTATAATATACATTTAAAACGGTGTTATGATTAAATTTTTCGAATTGCAATGTACTGTGTCTACATAAAGTCAAATGCTCTCTTTGTTTGCTTTTAATCACAAACATATTTTACTGGCAGAATAACTCATCTCAAATCTATACATGGTCCTTTGTTGCTAAACGTTCTCAATTTTTTTTTCGATTATGCATTTTACGCTATAATTAGAATTGTAGTGACGTCATTGCTACAATGACGTTACTACTTTTTTGTAGAAGACATTTTTTATTATATTTTTAGGTTCAGAAAATTTCAAAGAAATTATAGTATTTGAGAATAATATCCCAAGTTTATTAAACTAGTTAACCCAAACAATGAATAAATCACCTTAAAAAAAGAACTTAATATGCTAAAAAATCAGGAATAACCATGGAATGCCGTTGCAATAAACCTTACATCTCTGTGTGACTTCCTTCATTTTCCATGCATTTTTTTTAGTTCGACGGTTAAATTCCCTGACAGAATTTAGTAAGAACTACCTAGGAATATTTGTACAGACAGTCCCTTTTTTTCGATTAAGAATATCAATTATCTTCAAAACCAACGATACCTACAAATATTATTAGCACAATGTACATTGCAATGACAGACTTTATACTGATTTGCAGCGTTTAAATGTTTTCAGATCAGTTAGTTACGGGAGTGAATCAAAAACTTCGAAAATATAAAATTATTTGGATATCAAAATGTTTCGCTCAAAATCGGCATATAGCCGTAAAATGTCATTAGGAACATAATATCTTAGTGACATATTTCGAAATATTAACAATTTAGGCCATTTGTTAATGTTAACTGTCAACATTGAATTGGTGCATTGTTAAAAAAAAATTGGTGCATTAGAAAAAAAAATAGGTCAAACTTTCTATGTAAAAAATAAAAAGTATAAAACGAAACATTCCAAACAAGCAATATTGTAATTTTTTATTATTATTATTATTATTATTAACAAGTAATAAGGGCAGAGATGTTTAACATCTATTATGCCCAAATGGTAAAAATGATAAAAAAAACATAAACTTAAGCTACATGGACTAACTTAACGTACTAGACATGTGTATATAAATATAAACCTCGCAAAACATAAAATAGCAGTAAATGTGAAAATTATACCATGTGAACTAAAATATATAATTAAATATATAATTAAAACTAAACAAGAAATGCTACATACAAGTGGAATTAAGCTTTCAAAATAAAAGGAAAATTGTCTACTACCACTTTGTGCACTGACAGTCCGAAAAATGACCTTACCCGCACCCGAAAAGACACTCGCGCACTCAATTGGCAATATCACGATCATATCTGTTTTTGAACGTGTTGATGGTCGGTGCAGTGACTACGGTGTCGGGGAGGTTGTTCCAGGAGTGGAAAATCCGATTGGAGAAAAAGTTCTTACGAATGGTGGTGCTAAAATTTTCTCGCGTTAATTTAAAAGAATGGCCGCGTAGTCTCTCGTCTTCGTTCAGTGTCAGTAAGTGAGCCAGATTAATAGTATAGGTATTATGTAAGATCCGATATGCTAATATAAGGTCACCTCGGGTTCTTCTTTGACTTAATGGAGGTAAATGGAGTAAACTCAACCTATCATCATAAGTCCTATGGAAAAGGTGGGGTATCCATTTGGTGAACCTCCGTTGAACGGATTCTAAAAGATTGATATCTCTGATAAGATGGGGAGACCAAATAGCTACATTATACTCTAAGAGGACGAACAAAAGTCTTGTATATTTGAGAGAAATTCTGCAGCGAAGGATACTCGAAAGATTTTTTTAAAATGTAACATATGGCGTTACACTTTTTTACAGTGTTACTTATATGCTGTGACCAACTTAAATTGCTATTTATGGTTATACCAAGATCGTTCTGATGTTCTACCGCTGCGATTTGTGTACCATTTATACTGTAGAGGCGATGAGGATTATGTATTCCGACATGTAGAACAGAGCATTTCGATATATTAAGAGGGAGCAACCAATCAGAACACCATTTATTTATGTTGTATAAATCTTGTTGTAGCGACTGGGAATCCGTTAATGGATTAGCAAAGAGTTTGGTGTCGTCAGCGTAGAATGCATGTCCGTTGTTTAAATGGTACGGTAGGTCTGCGGTGAAAATTATGTAAAGGATTGGACCAAGCACAGATCCTTGTGGTACTCCAGATGAAACAGCCAAAAAATCTGAGTGGTCTTGACAAACCCTTACTGAGAACTGTCTGTCTGTTAAGAAAGCCGATATCCAGGTTAAAATATTGCCCCTAATTCCAAAGTGTTCAAGTTTATGAAGGAGCCTTATCTTCGGAACTTTGTCGAACGCCTTGGAAAAGTCTAAATATATGATGTCTACAGGCAAACCGTGATCGATCATACATGTCCAAGAATTCAAGCAGGTGAGTAAGTTTGTACACGTGGATCTACCAGGGAAGAAATCCATGTTGCGTAATTGGAATCACTTCGTTCGCAAATAAAAAATTTAGCAATGACTCAACAACAATCCTCTCCATAACTTTTGCACAAATTGGGGTGAGACTAATGGGTCGATAATTATTAGGATCTAGTTTGTCTCCTTTTTGAATATAGGAGTAACTGTGGCGGTTAACCATATCTTGGGCAACTTTGCTGAAAGAAAAGAGGTTCGCATAATGTGTGCTAGTGGGGTACATATACCGTCAGCGCAGTTCTTTAGTAGTATTGATGTAATGTTATCCAGACCAGGTGATTTATTGATAGGTAATTTCTTTAATTGTATGCAGACAGCTTCATTCGTAAATGTGATGTTTTCTAAGGACTCGTATACTCTAGGACACAAGATGGGAGGTATTGGGCCTGGAGGTCCATCGGTAAATGCAAGTTGGAAAGTTTTGGCGAGTTCGTTGGCACAATCCGTGTTAGTGTCGCAGACGGATCCGTCTCTTTTACGGATAATGGGGGCTGCAATTTTCGAAGAAAGTTGTCGTCTGGTATACTTGTAAAAAGCCTTAGGCCCTCTGGATAAGAGTGAGTGTTCATAAGCCCTACGAGCTATTTTAATCGTTGATGACAACATGTTAGAGAATGTTCGATGGATTTCGAAATCCGCCTGAGACCCCGTAGCTCTATATTTGCGCCATAACCTACGTTTAGTTTTGGTCTTATTGATTATATCTTGTGTGATATATGGCTTATGTGAATTTTGAACTTTGTTGTAGGTGCTGGTACAAGACTTGAGTAAATTATTGATAGTTTTTTTCAAAAAATTATCCACTTGTCATTTACATCACGAGTGTTATAGAGCTGATTCCAGTCGTAATTATGTAAGAGTTCGTTTAACTTAATATAATCTATTTTTTTGATCGATACTGTGATATTCCTGGGAAAAGTGTTTGAGTTAATTGCGTTAATATCTTTACTTTCACATCCACATGCTATATTGTTGTAAAGCCGGCTAAACAGCGTGCCGGCCCACAAAGTTTTCACACATCTCAATGTAAATAACAGGGTAGGTTTAAAACATTTCTTTATAAATTGCAACAGTTTATGTTTTCATGAATTTTGTTTTTGCACATACAAGTAGTAAGTAGTATGACGCGTACGATTATGGCCCGCCGCCCGGATCTGCCGGCTTTAAATATAATAAATAATATAATAAATAATATCACACATTTAGAAATATGTTATCTATATGTGTTTTCTGCGAGTTACTCGGTTTAAATATGAAAAAATTGGATGTGGAAGTAATGATTCCTTAGGCAGCTGTTTTTAAAATTGCCATAATGGTAGGACGGGTGTACTGTACAGGGTGTCCAATTCGTCACTTTTGCGGGGTAACTCAATTGTCTTTAAAAATAGAGAGTTGCGGTTTTTTCCGATCTATACATACATTCCGGTCCTACTTTTTTGTGAAACCAAAGATGCAGTAGACATAATTTTCATAGCCCTTATATTTTTTGAGATACAGTGTAAAACTGAAAATTTGCACTGCATTTTTAAATAAGGAGAAATACACAGTTCCATTTAGAAAAATCCCTCTTTATGTCATTTTTCAAAAATGCGTCGTTTATGTGTGTTTTCGTATTTACAAAAATAAGCGCGATAAGGCATGGGTCAATATCAATAACCCCGTACAAATATGTGTTAAACTGCTAAGCGATTCCGTCATAAAGTTGGAACCATATAGTATTTTTTTTTAATATTAGAGTTTGATAAAATCTTTTGGTGACAATCACTTCTGCTTCCAAAATACCTTAAAATGCACCAATTCAAAGTTGACAGCTAACATATGGCAACTGTCAAATTTGTGATTTTCCAAAAAAAAATTAGAAAATGGCCTAAATTGTTAATATTACGAAAAATTTCACTAATATAGTATTATGTTCCTAATGACATTTTACGCCGATATGCCGATTTTGAGCGAAATAAGTGCCCCCAAAGCCACAGAACAATAATATCCAACGGGATGGTCTGGTGTGGGGTTTTAGGAGGATGAGGAATGTTGGATATTATATTATAATATTATACCAATTTGTAAATTCGAAGAAAAAAAAATTCAATAATTCAACTCTAATGCAATAATTCAATAGTATATCTCTAGGTAACCACCGAAAATTCTCATCTATCTATATATATTATCTCCAGCAACTGACTTTTTTCTTTTCATAAAAAGTGTTCTAGTTTTGTTAATTTATTCCACAAACACACTCCTAGAGACCTCTAGCTATGATATGGCGAATTTAGCAACTTATTTAAAGGAAATCTATAATTATTAAATGCAGGCGTAAACAGCAGTATAAAGTATGTCATTGCAATGCATACTGTGCTAATATTCGTAGGTTTCATTGGTTTTGAAGATTATTGATATTCTTAATCGAAAAAAAGGTACTGTCTGTAGAAATATTCCTAGGTAGTTCTTACTAAATTCTGTCAGAGAATTTAACCGTCGAACTTAAAAATGCATGGAAAATGAAGAAAGTCCACAAATATGGAAAATTTATGCAGCTTGCTACGGCATTCCATGGCTATTACTGATTTTTTTGCATGTTAAGTTCTTTTTTTAAAGTAATTTATTTATTGTTTGTTATTTTTAAGTAGTAGTTTCGTGTTAAGATAGCCAAATTGTAATTAAAACCATTTTTCTACTCACAAAATAAAGTTAAAAAAAAGAATTGAGAAAGAATGGGTTATTTATTTTTTTTTTTTTGGAAATTGGAAAATAGTCCAAAGATTACCTTTTTTTCGATTAAAAATATCAGTAATCAAAACCAACGATACCTACGAATATTATTAGCACAGTATGCATTTCAATAGCAGACTTTATACTGCTTTGAAGCGTTTTACATATTTTCAGATCAGTTAGTTACGGAAGTGAATCAAAAACTTCGAAAATATTAAATTTTTTGGATAAAAAAATTTTTCGCTCAAAATCGGCATTTACCATACAAACGTAAAATGTCATTAGGAACATAATTTCTTAGTGACATTTTTTCTAAATATTAACAATTTAGGCCATTTCCTAAAGATTTTTTTTTTTTGAAATCACAAATTTAACAGTTGCCATATATGTTAGCTGTCAACGTTGAATTGGTGCATTTTAAGTTATTTTGGAGGCAGAAGTGATTGTCACAAAAAGTTTTTATCAAACTGTAAATTAAAGAAAATTACCATATAGTTCCAACTTTATGGCGGACACTGTATATGTGAGTAATGTGTACTACTAATGATAGGTACTACCCAAAGTTGGCTGGTCGAATTTTCATAAAGAAGCATAGGACACATCATATTTTAGGACGTGATTATTAGACCTAAATAGAAGGCTATTATGCGAAAAACTTCAAAAGAAACTTGCGGAAAAAATCAAAAAATGTGTGACCCCGCCCCAAAAAAAAAAAGATCATAAAAACGGCTTGAAAAATATTTACGTTTTTTTTTTCGTTCACCAAATAAATACAATAATAAGGCCTTTTATACTTTTTTTTTTTCGAAATTTCGAGATCTGAAAAGTTATGGTAATTTTAATTATTATTTCACTCCAGCATTTCGTTTTTTATATTTTACAATAGTTGCATAAGCAAAAAGAAAATTTTGAAATAGCACAAAAGTCTTTTTTACTTTCGTATTTTTATTCCATCTGGAAATTGTAAAAAAATATTTCGCAAACATTTTGCAAGCCGTTTCCAATATCCTCTGATGGGGCATACATTTTTTGAAATTCATTTTCTTCGCAAATTTCGTTTAATACTTTTTTGCTATTAAATCCTTTAACTTAGAGGATATCATCATCCCTTAAAATATGACCCCCATGCTTTTGTACGAAAATACAAGAATTCCACCAGTCGCCACTGAACTTATCCCATTTTAATGTCATTAGTACGATTTTTATTACCTTTATTATCAGTTGAATTTTTTAGTGTTTGTACAGTTTGCAAAGAATTTGTAGTTTCTTTAAGAATTTTATTGTAACCAACGTACCAAAGCTAGCTCACTTACTAGTTATATCTCAACTTTTTTCATGAACATCTCTGAGCCACTGGAAATCTAAGAAGTCCTACCCTGAGTAGCTGTCAGGGAGATAACTGTGGACACACACCCCCTCCGAAGGTACCTGACCTCCAGGCTCGTGTAGCCCGACCAGTGCACTGTTGTCAATCTACTCATGACCTTCTACTGACTGTGTGCAACGTCCCAACTCCAGGCTACGGTGGGGTAACAATTTTCCACTTCTAACATTGGCCAGAAGAGTTTCTAATCCGTTATTGTACAGTTTAAGTTGAGCTAGTAATCACTCGTAAAAAATTTTTGCAATTGTTTTATTGTAATATAGATATTATTTTACTCTAGAGTATTGTCTGTCCTTTAGCTGGCGCCCAACCATTTTACAGGTTACTGTTGTTAAATAAAAAAATAAAAAATCACGTACTCACGACTCCCCTGAGCTGCCTGGAGCTACGTGCTGTAAGCTCTGGGGTAGTTGCCAATCGAAACCCTCAGGTTTACATTGGAACTTCGAGTCGTCAAACAGCTTCAGCATTAAATATTAGCCATTCCTCGATTCTCCGCGTATTGACAGAAAAGCAGATGCACCCATATAAACTGGTACCAACTAATTAGCTCGCGGAAGACGATTTTGATAGACGAATTCTCTTTTGTGAACAAATGATGCAAATGATAGATGACAATACTTTACAAATAGAAAATGTTTTATATTCGGGTGAATCTACATTTACACTTCATAGCCATGTTAATCGCCAAAACTGTCGTTACTGGTCGAGAGAAAATCCTCACTGAATGAGGGAACTATACACGCAAAACCCTGAGAAAGTTAATGTTTGGGTAGGAACAAATGGAGAAAATATCATTGGTCCCTTCTTCATTGACGGCAATTTGAATGGAGAAACTTATTTAACGCTGCTCCTAAATAATGTTGTACCGACGATGGAAAACTTGTATCCAGCTGAGAGAAACCCACAACTTCCAGGAAATGCAATATGGTTCCAGCAGGATGGTGCACCAGCACATTACGAAGTCAATATCCGGCAATATCTCCACACAATCTTTCCAAATGGCTGGATAGGGAGATATAGTTCTGTAGAATGTCCTGCATGATCACATGATCTCACGCCGTTAGACTTCTTCCTATGGGAATATGTAAAAAGCATGGTCTACAAAACCAAACTAGACGTTTTAGCTGACTTAAGAAGAAGAATAACACTTTTGGTTAAAAGATAAAACATTTTTGGTTAAATATTAAAATTGACCGGTTTGTTTACGCTGTTTGAGTGTCAATAATGTTTTTGTGTTTTCAAAGCCACCTAGGTAATGTCTGTGCATTAAAATCAAGTACATTTTGTGTTAACACTTCCAGGTATTTGATGATTGATTGTGTTTTTTTTTAACATTCTTAAGAAAATATTTATGTATGTAACATCAAAGTGTTGATAATAAAAAGCACTATTTAAATAATCGTATGAACCATACTGTTCCCGTCTAAAAAATGAGAAAACATTAAAAATGTCTTTTCACCATATCTAAACGTTTAAAAATAGAAACTGTCAACAAAAACAGGATACAATTTTTTTTAGGTCTACTTGATTTAAACTGTAACATTTTAAATAACTCTAGACAATCTAGATCAAAAGTTGAAAATTAAAAAATAAATAACATGATGTGTCAAAAAGTGACAAATGCATTTAGCATTTAGAAACAAGTGAAAATAAATATGACTTGCCATTTAAGTTTCGAACGTTGGAGCCATTTTCGGTGAGTAAAAATTGCTGACTACGTCAATAAATGAAGATTTATATATCATATCTAATTCTAAAATTTCATTATTTTATCTGTGAAAACAGTCAAGTTATAGGGGGTGAGCCCGGGTGAATAGTGAAAGTTATAGGGGTGAGTGAACTTTGAAAATTACCCGGGTTAGATGTGAAGGTCTAATCCACTAAAAGCCATATGTAACTCTATTAATTATATTTAAACAATTCTAGAAAATACAACAAAGAGATCGTCTTCAGTGTAAAGCTTATCTCCTAAGAGGTTTGGGTTCTGGATGAGCGGCATTGTATTCCAGTGATCGGAGGATAGCAAGAGGAATTGGTGGCGGAGTGTTGTCGTCAACGGGCGCCACTGGAAGGTGCGCTCCTTGTGGCTGGAATCCATTTTCGTTTGCAAGATAACTAAGCTGAATGGGTGTACCATCGGGTGCAGTATATGATACGGCTCCTTGGACTTCTTCGGCTTCGGCGTCTTTATTGCCAGGGTTTTTCAGTACGCCCTGTTCCTGAAACCTAATTCCGTTTGCGCTCTCGAACGCCGTCCTGTAGGATCCATCGAAACTAACGTCCTGATCCTGGCTAATAATAGGGATAATTGGGTCAGCGGGAGTAAGGCTGGCAGCAAACTCCACTAACAAACAACTAATAAACGCGATAACCTAAAACAAAAGAACAAAGAAATTAATAACACAGGCACACAAAAAAATGGATTTTTTGTGCATTTTGTAGGTGTTTTTTTGAGGTTGTGTTTAAATTCCCTAACTAATCGACTAATTTCAGAATTAGCCGAATTCTGAAACTTACTATGAGGTCAGTCATATTAAGTTTCAACCCCCCAAATTACGTATAGATATAGAGACCAGCTCATTTAACCTTTTTATTTACTTGTTTGGGATTTTCGGACACATTAAGGTGTGTTTTGAACTTTATGTGAAATTCCTAACTGATTGGCTACTTCTGACCACAAATTCGGTTTCAACGCCCCAAATTACGTATGAAAATAGTGGTCAGCTCATTTAAGCTTTTTATTTACTTGTTTGAAATTTTTTTGGAGAAAAATGCAAGAGCAAATCGGACAAAACGGACATCGGAATCGTGTTCAGCGGGTCAAAATGCATAAGAAAACATATATCTGCCTTCTCACACTAGACCTTTTTTGTATATGCCTGTATAATCCTCACCAGTGACAGCTTGTGGAATTTAAAATTCTCGTATTTTCATGAGGAAGCCTGGAAAAATCATATTTTAGGGGTGATTACTAGACCTAAGTGAAAGGCTATATTAGCAAAAAAACTTCAAATGAAATCTGCAAAAAAAGTGCTCCACCAGAAACGACATCTTGGAAACGGGTTGCATGTTTTTTTCACAATTGCCAGGTGAATAAAAAAAACTTTTTCCTCTTCTTCTGTTTTTTGCAAAATGTTCAATAAAAATCTTGTATAAAAAAGACTGTATTCACTTGTTGATTATGAAAAAAAGAAACAACATTTCGCAAATATTTTACAAGCCGTTTCCAAGATCTTGTGAAGCACGTGTTTTTTTATTTATTTTTTTTTGCAAGTTTTGTTTGATGTTCTCCTGGTGCTGTGGCCTTCCACTTAGATCTAGTAATCATACCTTGAAAATACAAGAACTTCAATTTCCAACAGCCGCCATTGATCATCACAGCATTTCAAATAAAAAATACAAGAGTTGGTAAATATTATATTTTTTTAACGTAAAGTATGTAATCATATAGGAGGCACTTTAGAACAGAGGCAGTTTAGGACATCTCGATTAAAGAACAAAAAAAGCTTCCCCTCCAGGAAGGTATATTAGGACAGACGGAACACTTCTTGAAAAGCTAAACAGCATACTAATGTGTTTGTTTTGCAATAGGTTTATATTGAGCTTTACCAACCAAATTAATTTATAATTCAATCGGAGAACCATTATTTTAAAAATTGAAAAATATATGAGCTTCAAAATAAAAAGTGTCCTATAAGTGCCCCCTTCTCCCCTACTATAATCGTAATGTAATCCATACTTTCGGATAAAATAAACTATCTAAAAAGACTTATCTTGAGAAAGATGCAACACCTAAAAATAAGTCGTAATACTATCTAATATTACTCAAATGTCAAATAATAAAAATGTAACTATTACATATGTTGAATATAAATTTAGTTTAACTAACAATATCATAAGATTTGTTACATTGTTAATGGCACCATAATTTTAGTTTTCATTAAGCAAATGACATCTAAATATACAATACTTTTTAAATAGATATACAGATACTCACGATTAGTACTTTCATTATTATTACTATTATCCAACTAGCGGCAGAGGATACAAATCGTTTAACGTTTGATGTATATATTTCATATCTTCGATATTTATACAAATCGTTTATCCTACCATATCCCCAAGATGAATACACGCTTTTAATGTCAAATTTAGATAGCTAATAAATATTACTTGAATCCTTGAAAATGCAGATTGAAAAGTTACCAATCGGTGAATTCATTATTTTAAAATATCGTAGGTACATTTAAGAATCAATACCACAATGTTTTTTTTTAATAGTGATTGTAACATTCTTAATTTAAAAAAATAAATACGAATTTCAAAAAAAATAGATTCTCAGAATCGCACACGAAACGTAATTGTATATTTAAATAAATATAGAATTGTATATTTACACAAATAAAACCTCTCACATAATTTTTTGTATTTACACAGTTAACTCTAAATATTTCCAATACTTCTTCACAAACATTGTTGTTATTAGATTTTTTGACCATCTAATATCGGGATGTGATCATTTGATTACTAGTCCAATCAATAAGTATAAACGTTTCCCAAAATTCGTAAAGTTGAAAAAAATGTTTTTTCGTAAAAAAAAAAGAAAACTAAAGCTCGTAGAGAAGGAAGTTAAATTAGAAAGTTGTAGGTAATAAAAAGATCTTTCGACATATATTTTTATTAATATCGATTGCTGCAATACTTTTCGAGATATGTCGAAAAAACTGTCAAAAATCGACAATTTTTTGTTTTTGCTCAATTTTTTGCAAATTAAAGTTTTGAAACTTGCTACCTGCTGTAACTCTAGTCCGCGGCAAGTCAAAAAAGTGAGTTTTTTTCAAAATTGAAAAATATTGAAAATTTTTCGAGATATATATGGATTTTTTCGAAAAAAAGACGATCTCGAAGAAAGGCTCTGTTTGCTCGACGGACTGTCCTAGAGTAACGAGTCGGGGCTCATTTTTTTCTTAGAGAGTTGTACTATCACGGCAAAAAAGAATGGTAACGATTTTATAAATTTTAAGTGCCTAAAAATGAGTTTGAAAAAAAAATTATTTTCAGTTGCGTTTTTCTTAACTTTTCTTTTCACGAATTCTAAAAAAAAGTGTTTTTCTACGACTTTTTGGAGTCGAGATTTTTTTCAAAAAAATTCCAGAGGGCGCGTTTTGTTCTTCGAAATAATTGTTAAAATACAGAAAAATGGCAGATAATTAAAAAAAAAGAAAAATTTAATTTTTCGTTGTCTATTTTGTTTACAAGACAAATGTAATTATTATGACTTATGTAATTATTATACAGCTAATTTTGTGTTGCTTAATTAATTTTACCTTTAATCTGACGAAATATTAGAATCTTCCTTGTCTCAAAACAGGTATTATGGGAGCAGGAATTTGGAACAGATATAAATCCGTTTGACAGGTATAAAAATTTGGCAAGTAAGACTCGAATATTTTGTCGGTTTAAAGGTAAAATTGATGAAGTAAATTCTAATCAATTGTAAGGAAACCGCAATTGTCTAACAAGAGAAAGATTCGGCCTTAAAAAAGCGCGTTATTACAACTCCGTACTTGCAAATAACAAAATAAACAGTTGAAGCAAGGAAAAGAAATGCAATTATAGTAAATATTCAAATAGGCCCCCTTCTTCAGCTAAGCAATAACCTAGCCTGTCATAAAAATTTTATCTTACTAGAGACAACATATTAGGATTCATTCCAAGGAACACGTCATTTATTTTGTTTCGAAGTAGTAGTGCTTCTACAATACGCTCGTAATAACACACTTTTCTAATCAGGCACTAGACCAGAATAAAATATAAAATGGTATTTCAAATTTTAACTCAAACAGCCCTACTAACAGACCGGATGCCTTACATCCGCCTGCGCTAGCGACTAGATCGCGATTGGTTCTCACCTCATGTTTACATCTGCTTAGTAAAGAAGTTAAATTATCAATTGCCCTTCATTCGGCTATGTACGCATTAGGGTGCCGGTTCCTGTATAAGTTTAGGAGCTTAAATTTAGATAGCTGGATTAGCTATGTTGAATAACAAATGTCTATATAATTAGTTAGACTAATAGATAAGTAAAAATAAATAATTAAATAAATATATAACAGAAAAAGGTAAATTACAAGACATACACCACAGGAAATTGCACCATTACATATTGGCGATACATATGTAGAAGAGAAAAGTGAAAAGACACCCATAAGGACAGACAAAGACAGTTAGATTACAAACGTATTACAAACGTATGATATTGTTAAATATTTGTTTGCATTTAAGGAACCGTTTATAAAAAATGGCCCAACGATGGAATCGCCTAAAATACCAACTGCGTACGCAAGGAATACTCAAGTGCTTTTTTTTCCGTAGACCAATAACGATGTAATAATTCAATTCACACGTGCGCATTATAATTTATGGGCGTGGCGTCCCGCCTACATATTTTATTGCTACCCTATCACGAAAGACAGAGAATAACGCCCATAAAGTTTTAAAATGACATGTCAGTCTGGCAACTATGGATATAATATTTTTTCTGGCATCATCTTAATGATGCTCGGCTTTGAAATCTTGGACGTTCCAATCCTGTATATAAAATAGAAAGACAAGACATTTATATAAAATGATAAAAAAGTATATAAGAAGTATGTATATGAAGGTAGCACAGTATGTTATCACAGAAATATCACAGTATTAATATAATCCGTCGTTTTTTTTTGTTTTTTTTTTCGATCAACTACAACTGAGTTGTGGGACGTTTCATCTCCTGATGATAAGGAGACTTGGTCGGGTAAATTAGTTCTTGTCCTTTTTTTCTGGCGCTGTAATTGGTGCCACCATCTTGCCGAACGACTCATATTTGATTAGTGGCGTTATGGCCGCCATTAGTTTAGGTATTAGTTGCTCCACGAGGGGAGCACAATCCAAGATAGGTGAGTGTATTACAGCTCGGGCGTATGACATATTTGCTACTGGCGTTTGAATTACGACATTCTTTTTTGCTTCGTTATAGGTGTGGTTTTCCTTTGTTTTAATTTGTTGAATTGCAGCTTCCTGTTTATAGGCAGGACAGTTCCGAGATCTAGCAGAGTGTGTACCATTACAGTTTACACACATTACGGGGTCCTCACAAGGGCTACCTTCGTGAAGAGGTTTTCCACATACGCAAATTTGTGGTTGGCTACATCGAGCGGAAGTGTGTCCGAACTTTTGACCCTTGAAGCATCGCATTGGTGGAGAAACATATATTCTCACCTGTAGAGAATAGAAAGCTGCTTTCACTCGTTTTGGGATTATGGGAGTATTGAAAGTAAATATATAATTCGGCGAGTCAACAAGATTTCCCTCTCTCCTGACTGATGTGTCTAATTGCAATAACACATTGGCCCTTCATTTCCTCAAGAATTTCCTCAGTAGTACAGTTTAAAAGATCAGGGCAGTATATAAATCCTCAATATGTATTAAAAATTGGGTGAGGAATGACATTTACCCGAAATTCTCCCAAAGACTTCATTTCAAGGAAACGTTTGGCTTGTGTGGCAGATACAGTTTCAACCAAAAGATCATCGCTTATTTTACGAATATTTCTCGTACTACCAATGACACTATATATTTCTCTCGATGATGAATGCATTTACTTGAGAAGTCTCCTTCATCCCTTTTCACAACCAGAAACCAGGGAAGGGTTCCCGTCTACTGGCCTGTGGCTGTGGTGGGGGTTATTTGGATCCCCATCCACATCCATTTTGGGGATGTTTTTATCATCGCATAAATCAAAGCGAAAATCATGTTCCCACGAGTAGTCTCTGAACTAGATGTCGACTGCAGCAGAGCAGGTTTACCACAGCAAGGTTATTTTACAACTGGAGGGCGCCAGGTATCCGGAGGAAGCCGTTTGCGGCTCACTAACGCAGAGCCATCCAACACTCGGCACGGTAAACACCTTAGATTTCGGATTTGTTTTAAATGTTTACTCCCCGAGATCCGACGTGTTCTGCTTAAACAGGGCTACCTCTAGTCGGATGTGGTTCGTCACCACGCACGGCAGTCTTACTGATGAAGAGGCTAAATATTTGCTTCCCACCAGTCTGGCAGTCCTCTCTCCAATTTAAATACAAAAGCATACATTTCGTCTTTGCCGCTGCCAAGCAGAGAAAAAGACCTCCCTCGGCCCCAATAATACATTTTTATTATTACATCTAAATATTTTATAATTATTAGCAACACTGAAATATATCTATTAGTTTTAATACATACTCAAAATTGCTGTACTTCCATTTACTTAATTTAGTCTGATAAAATAAAATTAATCAGGATGCCACCAATATTTTTGGTGTAAAGTCGAGCCGTTTCGGAAGAATCTCTTGCTTAATTCTGCACAAAATATGAGCATGCCAATTTGCTCATTTCTCCCATATCTCTTCATTTTTTAACAACAATTCAATACAGGGAAAGAAAACGATGGAGATAAAACATTTTTGGTTAAATATTAAAATTGGCAGGTTTTTTACGCTGTTTGAGTGTCAATAATGTTTTTTTTTCAATGGCACCTATCTGTGCATTAAAATCAAGTCCTATTTTATCCTGGAGTGGGTACTGGAACCTTCGGCGTAGAAACACAAAACTGGACGTTTTCCACGAAACACCGAACTACTACACTTTTCTCGACGCGCGTTTCGCCAGCCAAGTTGGCATCTTCAGGAGAAGATTAAAACTAAATTCTAGCCTATACACTTGCACTATTTATATCAAATTTGTTGCCACGGTTCACTGAACCGTAACTGTCTTTGTTTATCAGAGCAAACAGTGGACTGGTGGGTATCGGACCATTGCCCTTATCATACTGTTGTTACATTTAATTAATTTTAAGTTACATTTTTTTTATTTAAGCTACATTTATTTCTAATGAATTTTAAATTATTTATGTCTATCCTATGGTTGTTGTCAAAAGCGTGTTGGGCAACTCAAGATTTTTCTGTTCTGCCATATTTCAAATGAGCCATGTGTTCTTTAAATCTAGTCAAAGTAGATCTTTTTGTTTGCCCAATATACTTTTGATCACAATCTTTACAACTTATTTCGTATATTCCTGACTTTTCGTTATTGTCAATTTTTTTCTTTGGGGTTACCCAAAAGCGTCTGAAGTTTACTTTTAGAATTATAAACCAAATTGATATTAATATTTTTATCTCTACGAAAAGTCGTGGAATTGTACAGGGGTTCTCTTAAATTTATGCTTCCTTATTAACTTATCTATTAAATGGACTGAGTAACCGTTACTCTTAGCTATATTTTTAATTAATTGTTTCTCATGTTCAAATCTCTCTTTACTGAGGGGGGAACTTTAATTCGGCTTACTAGTATTTGTATGAATCAAAATTGTTTTCAGTATAATAGTGAATATTTTCAACAACATGAGGGAACGGCAATGGGTAACTCCTTGTCACCTTTCATTGCAAATCTTTTTATGAGTAAATTTGAGACAGAAGTAAAAGATAAATTCGAGTATTTCCCTAGAGTTTGGTTCGGGTATGTGGACGACATCTTCGCGGTATTTAATACAAAAGCAATTAGTTTAGATATTTTTGTTGCCAAATTAAATAACCGTTTCCCTACCATAAAATTTACATATGAAGTGGAACACAATGAACAGCTACCATTTTTAGATGTATTAGTTATTAGAAATAGTGAAAATAAGTTAGAGTTTGATGTGTATAGGAAAGAAACCGCGACTCTTAGATATATTCCCAACGATTCACACCACCCTTTTCAACATAAAATGGCAAGTTTTAATTTTCTAATTCACCGTTTGTTAAATTTCCCCCTCAGTAAAGAGAGGTTTGAACATGAGAAACAATTAATTAAGAATATAGCTAAGAGTAACGGTTACTCAGTCCATTTAATAGATGTTAATAAGGAAGCATAAATTTAAGAGAACCCTGTACAATTCCACAACTTTTCGTAGAGATACTGACAATTCGAAATTTGCTTCGTTACCATATGAACCTAAATTTACCCGCGGACTAGATAAAATTTTTAAAAATATTAATATCAATTTGGTTTATAATTCTAAAAATAAACTGCCGACGCTTTTGGGTAACCTAAAAGACAAAATCGACAATAACGAAAAGTCAGGAATATACGAAATAAGTTTTAAAGATTGTGATCAAAAGTATATTGGGCAAACAAAAAAGATCTACTTTGACTAGATTTAAAGAACACATGGCTCATTTGAAATATGGCAGAACAGAAAAATCTTGTGTTGCCCAACACGCTTTTGGCAACAACCATAGGATAGACATAAATAATTTAAAATTAATTGGAAATGTAACAAACAGTAGACAGTTGGATGGTTTTGAAAGTTTAGAAATCATTAAGTGTAACAACAGTATGAATTAGGACAATGGTCCGATACCCACCAGTCCACTGTTTGCTCTGATAAGCAAAGGCAATTACGGTTCAGTGAACCGTGGCAACAAATTTGATATAAATAGTGCAAGTGTGTAGGCTAGAATTTAGTTTTAATCTTCTCCTGAAGATGCCAACTTGGTTGGCGAAACGCGCGTCGAGAAAAGTGTAGTAGTTCGGTGTTTCGTGGAAAACGTCCAGTTTTGTCCTATTTTATGTTAATATATATAGATTATAGATAGATATTTTATCTTTGATTGCGTTTTTTTCTTGAACATTTTTAAGTAAATCATGATATCTGTGATATCAAAGTGTTGGTAATAAAAAGCACTATTTCGACAATCTTATGAGCCATACTGTTCCCATTTAAAAAAGAGAAAAAATTAAACATTTATTTTTGCCATATTTTAACGCTTAATTTAAACGCTTAAAAAATAAAAACTACCAACAAAAACCAGATGAAACATTTTTTCTAGGTCTACTTGACTTCAACTGTAACTACTTACTACAACTTGACTTCTAAGCAGTCTAGATCAAAAGTTGTAAATAAAAAAATATATAACATGATGTGTAAAAAAGTGACAAATGACGTATCATTGTGCTCAGAATAACATTTAGAATAAAAACAAGTGAAAATTAATTTGACGTGCCATTTAAAGGGGGTGTGAACCAAAAAAACAACATGAACTGAAAATGTACAGGAAAAAAAATCTAAGAATAACAGTGAAAATTCTACTGTTCTATTGCATTTATTAATGGAGATACGCCGCTCCAAAGATATCGTGTCTTAGCGCGTGACGTCAGCGGAGCTTGACTGGCTGCTAGAAATTGTTAAACCTAGACAAACGCCAATATATATCTACACATCTACCACGCCCCCCTTTTATTGGCAGCTTTGGTATTACACTTACATATATAAGACTTTAGCGAACTCTGCATCACACTGTTAGGGTTAATGTCGATTAAACTGAGATTATGGTAATTAAACGCCGGTGTTCGATTATACTAAACGTCTCCCAGTTATAATATTCAGGGATAATATTTTTCCGCCGCTTCCTATTATATGCCTAAGTAAATACTCTGTGAAAAAATATGTTTTTAGTGATTAGGGAGGATTAAATTTTAATATCTTTCTATTGTAAAAATAGCTCACCAGAGTTTAACAGTTAGTACACATCTTGTCATTAATAGGTGAAGTAGCTATTATTAATTTTGAATGTCACACAATTGTCCAGATTTTTTAAAATTAAAAATAGGTATAGGAAAATTAGAACCACCTGCGTAAAAACAAATTCAGGGATGAACACTTTAACTACTTAACAATTAACCACTTTTTTTGCACTCAATGCGCATTCACTTTTACGGAGAATTTTTTTCAACAGCGTGGGATGACAATGGATAACTCCTTGTTACCATTATTTCTAATCTTTTTATGATCAAATATGAATCCGAAACCAAAGAAAAATTCGAATATTTCCCTATGGTTTTTCACAAATTCACATTTTTTTTCCATAGAAGGTCAATTTAAATAATTTTGTTTCAAAATTAAGTGATCGTTTCCCCAATTACCATTTTTAGATTAGTTGTTAGAAATTCTGAAAATAAGTTAGAATTTGATCTATACAAAAAAAGTACCGCTCCTGACATACCTAAGTATATAACTTAGCAAGTTTCCATTTTTTAATACGTCATTTGTTAAACCTAGGTTCAAAGCTAAAAGCCATTTTACAATTTTAACCTAAGTAAATATCTCTTAAAATGTTCCTAATCAAATCACATGTAGATATTCCACGTACCGACGTACCTATAATGATAATAGTCTCGCCCCGTTCGTCTGCAACGGGCGCGCTCTGACTAGACGAAGTCCCAGTGACGTCACGATATCAGTGCATAATGCTTTTAAACGCTGTATCTCACGAAACGGTTCATCGTAAAGCAACGAGGTTTGACTTTTTATTCTTAGATTTCTTCACACTAAAACGTTGGTTCACACCCCCTTTATGTTTCGGAAGTTGGGGCCAATGCCGGTTAAACCAGAAGTGAGTACGTAAATAAATACATATTTGCGTCTAATATCAAATTCTAAAATTTCATTATTTTATCTCTGAAAACAACCAAGTTGTAGGAGTGAGCCACTTTTGAGAATCACCCGGTATAGTTCGATGTGAAGGGATAATTCACCACAAGGCATATGTAACTATTAATTATATTTAAACAATTCTAAAAAATACAACAAAGAGATCATCTTCAGTGTAAAGCCTATCTCCTAAAAGGTTTAGGTTCTGGATGAGCGGCATTGTATTCCAGTGAACGGAGGATAGCAAGAGGAATTGGTGGCGGAGTGTTGTCGTCAACGGGCGCCACTGGAAGGTGCGCTCCTTGTGGCTGGAATCCATTTTCGTTTGCCAGATAACTAAGCTGAATGGGTGTACCGTCGGGTGCCTTATATGATACGACTCCTTGGACTTCTTCGGCTTCGGCGTCTTTATTGCCAGGGTTTTTCAGTACGCCCTGTTCCTGAAACCTAATTCCGTTTGCGCTCTCGAACGCCGTCCTGTAGGATCCATCGAAACTAACGTCCTGATCCTGGCTAATAATAGGGATAATTGGGTCAGCGGGAGTAAGGCTGGCAGCGAACTCCACTGACAAACAACTAATAAACGCGATAATCTACAACAAAAGAACATATATTTTAATAATCACCACCAGTGACCGCTGGTGGAATTTGGTATTCTCGTATTTTCATAAAGAAGCCTGTAACCCATATCATACGAGGTGTGTAGATTACTAATGAGACTGGCAACGTAGCGCCTGATGTAGCAACACTGCGGAGGCAAGATTTGAAAGGGCGGTAGGTTAACATGTAAAACACCTTCAGGAAAAGTTTGAACTTGTTAAGAGTCATTTGTTTGTTCTTTGTGACTGTTTTCGTAAACCGTTTTTTTTTCTAGTGCGTTTTAAAAATGAGTGACTTTGAGCAACGGTGTGCTATCAGGTTTTGCTTCAGACTCGGACACAGCACAACGGATACTTTTGTAAAACTTCAACACGCCTTCGACGGAGACATAGTTTTTTCAAGAGTCCAAGTTTTTTGGTGGTTTAAAAGGAAGTGAGTCGACTGAAGATTAACCACGCAGCGGAAGGCCTTCATCTTCAAGAACCCATGAAAATCCCGATAGAATACGGGATCTTGTGCGTTCAAATCGTCGGTTGACGACGAGAATGATCGGGGAAGAATCGAATTTTAATCACACTACTGTTCATCTTTTGATTAACGAATTGGAGATGAGAAAAATCTGCGCAAAAATGGTTCCAAAAAACCTTTCGCAGGAACAAATGGACATAAGCAGAGAAAGTGTTGACTTTTTGGAATCGCTTGAAAATGATCCCCATTTTGTGGAATGTGTCATTACTGGTGATGAGACTTGGGTGTTTGAGTACGACCCGGAAACCAAGCGCCAAAGCATGGAATGGCACACTTTAAGCTCTTCAAGACCCAAAAAAGTAAGAATGAGCAAATCGAAGATCAAATGCATGCTGATTTTCTTTTTTGATAGCCTCCAGGCCAAATAGTAAATCAGCACTTTTACAGGGAGGTTCGAAAACTTCGAAAAAGGGTCATGCGTGTGTTGTCATACAGCCATTTCAGTAAACGAGTTTTTAGTCAGTAAAAACATTCCTGTGGATCCTCAACCCCCTTATTCACCTGACTTGAGTCCTTGTGACTTTTTTCTCTTTCCGAGATTGAAAAATCACCTCAAGGGACGTCATTGTGGAACCACAGAAAACATTCAAACGGCTGTATCCGACAATCTGAAGGTTATTCCAATATATGAATTCCAGCACTGCTATGAGGAATGGAAGAACCGTCTCCAACGCTGTATGGCTTCCCAAGGAAGTTATTTTGAAGGAGACATTACTGAACTGTAATTCTAATCGAATAAAAAAAATTTAAAAAATCGGTCTCATTACTTAATTTACACACCTCGTATTGTAGGGGATGATTATTAGACCCAAGTAGAAGCTTCAAATGGAATCTGCAAAAAAAAGTGCTTCACCAGAAAGGACATCTTGGAAACGGCTTGCAAAGTTTTTACGTTTTTCATCACAATTACCAGGTGGTTAAAAAAATATCCTGTGTTTTTGCAAAATGTTCGTTTTCCATAATGATACAGCTATTGTAAAATTTCAAAAACGAAATACAGTGGCGTACGTATGCAGGGACAAGAAATACACTCGTATATCATTTACAAGGCGCTTAAAAAAAAAGTTTATACTTTCATTATCATAGAGTTTTATAGTGCCGACTAGGCGTTATGGCACACATTTCCGAACCCTAGTAATTATGAAAAAAAAGACATTTCGCAAATATTTTACAAGCCATTTCCAAGACCTTCTTGTGAGGCAAGTTGTGTTATCAAGTTTCGTTTGATATGCCTTAGCTGCTATGACCCTCCACATACATAGGTCTAGTAATCACAAGAGTTGGTAAATATTATAATTTTAAATCATAACATAGTATAAAACAAAGTCGCTTCCCGCTGTCTGCCTGTCCCTATGTATGCTTAGATCTTTAAAACTACGCAACGGATTTTGATGCGGTTTTTATTTAATAGATAGAGTGATTCAAGAGGAAGGTTTATATGTATGTATAATACATGCATAATATAGTAGAGAAACACTGATCATTTTAGAGGTTTCTAATGTAATGTCGTAAATCGTGCGAAGCCGGGGCGGGTCGCTAGTAAATTATAACGTAAAATATGTCATCATATAAAAAATAATTTAATGCATACTATAATCGCAAATGCAATCCACATTTTCTCTCATAACTATAAAAAGCAATCGTTGGTTCTAAAATTTTTGGATGAAATAAACTATTTAAAAATACTTATCTTGAAAAGATCCAACGCCAAAAAAATTAGTTCAATCAATACAATCTAATATTACTCAAATGTCAAATAACTGTTTGTGCTAAAAAATATAAGTATGACATGTTTATTTGTTACATATTTTAATTTAACTAACAATATCATAAGATTTATTATGTTGTTAATGTCATCATACTTTTAGTTTTGATTAAGCAAACGACACCTAAATATACAATACATAATTGTAAATATATATGCAGATACTCACGATTAGTACTTTCATTATTATTACTATTATCCAACTAGCGGCAGAGGATACAAATCGTTTAACGTTTGATGTACATATTTCATATCTTCGATATTTATACAAATCGTTTATCCTACCATATTCCAAGATTAATACACTCTTTTAATGTCAAATTTAGATAGCTAATAAATATTACTTGAATCCTTGAAAATGCAGATTAAAAAGTTGCGAATCGACGAATTCATTATTTTAAAATATCGTAGGTACATTTAAGTACCAATACTAATGTTTATTTTAATAGTGATTGTAACATTCTTCATTTAAAAAAAATAAATTCTAATTTCAGAAAAAAAGATTATCAGAATCACACATTAAAAGTAATTGTATATTTAAATAACTGTACAACTGAGTATTCAAATAAATATAAAATTGTATATTTAAACAAATAAAACCTCTCACATAAATTTTGGTATTTACACAGTCGATCTCAAACTTCTCCAATCTCCAGAACTTCTGCAGCAAACATTGCTGTTATTAGATGTTTTTGATAATCTAAAACCGGGATGTGTTATCGCGTGATTACTGTCTTCATAATGAAATAGAATGCAATACCTATGTCGGAAATGTCGACATGAGTACCGGGATTTGGACTTCGTGATTTCCCTCAGAAAATTTATAAAAAAAGATATATTATATAATGGACTGACCATGGGTCGAGACAGTATACTGTATTTTCGGCCTGGAACAGTAAGACAGTATGTTTTCAAATAAGGCAAGTTAATTTAATACGCTTCCAATTGTCATAGGATGCTGAAATTTTGCAGAGAGCCTTATGACTCGTTAATTTTAGACCTGGATATACCGAGGTCACCGATGACGCGTATACTCCGAGGTCATCTCCGAGGAACTGGGTCGATTTTTTTGGAGATGGCTTTAGCAGTTCGGAATGATATTTAGGACCTGGTCATCCAGCTGTCCGATGATGGGTAACCTTGAGGTATACCCGGGTAATAGAACGGGTATACCCGGGGTCACCTAGAGGAATCATCCTCTCCGGGGTCACCTCGAGGCGTCACCATCGAGGAGGGCCGAATTTCTCAGAGATGGCTTTATCGTTCGTTTTTTATATTCAGCACGATGTTCTAGACCTGCACAAACAGCCGGCTGATGATTGATAACACTTGCTCTGAAAACGCGGACATGGGTGATCAAAATGGAGTTTGATCTAACATTTTTTGGAGGGGTGGCTGTCGATAGACAACACTTTATAGGTCAAAAAACCGTATCGTTTGTATTTTTGGACCCGTTCATTAGTAAGGTCCGGGAAAGTATATTGTCACGCAGAGCCGGCACTATACAACTCTATGATGATTAAAGTATAAACCGTATTTTTAAGCGCATATTTCTTGCCCCTGTATACCCACGCAACTGTCCATGCGAATATTATCCCGAACGAAGTCTTCGCGGGAACCCGGGATGCTGTACTACACTTTTTCCGTAAAACAACGAGCTATTTCGATAGTGTTCTACCTACCGGTGGTGTAAACGGGTCGCCCGCCGCATTGTAAACAATGTTTTGTCGAGAAAAAAGTCACTCGTGAATTCGTGTACTGTATTGACATATTACCAGATTTTGTGTGGATTTCTGCAATAATGGCACAGTCTTTACTATTTGTGAATAAAAAGATGATCGAAAATTACAAAGATTTTACAGTAGACGGACCACAAATTTTTTTTATTTCATGATCGCCGAGAATGTAAAAGATAGATTCGAATATCCATCAACAAAATATACCTGGAACGGTTAGAACAGACAAATATTGGTTTGATTTGTGCACAATGTTTTGTGCATGTAGCCTTGCATGGAACGTGGTCGACAATATTTACCTTAGACGTTTTTTGCCAAATATGTATCCGATTTTCCATAGCCCATATCAACGTGTCATGGGAAATATCAAAGAAAACATATGTAATAAATTTCTGTGGCTGACAATGAACGAAACAACAGATTTTGCGGTAACAAGGTTGTTAATGCCCCCAATATTGATAGTTAATAAATAGCTATTGCAAACAGCGGCTAAAAGTATAAAAATAGTAGTAACACCTGCATTATCCTCTGTGGATGAAAAAAATAATAATGTACTGATATTATAGTGACAAAAAAAACTATTAGTAATACAAACAACTGTGCGAAATTGGTGAAATAATGTGCGTGTTGTGCCGTCCTATGTCCATGTGAACTATTTTGAATTTGCACCTTCAATTTCAGTAGATGTGGAACAATAATTTCCCCCACAACTGTAAGATTTGGAAGTACCCAAGATTTTATTTTTTTTTGAAAATTCGCAAACTGACATCAATTTATTTTTTTCATTTCTTTCTTAAAAATCGACCTTAAATTGTTTATTGCAAATCTAATTATTTGTCAGTCGCAAAAATCGTATGTACCTCGATAGATAATCTATATAAGAAATTAAAATTTCAAGTCAGTCGAATAAAAACTGAGTTAGCTACGTTGTACGCCAATTTGAACAACACAGTTTCGAAAAAAACGCGTTTAAAGTTTGAAAACGTATATAATCATACTAAGATTGAATAACGTCATCTATCTATATTTCAAGAAAGTATAACTCATTTGTACCGTCGAAAACTACCAATATAACTGTAATAATAAACTTGAACTGCTGCGCGCAGCAGAGTGGCTTTTTCGAACGTTCTGGACCGCGTGTTCGGAAAATAAACTGTAGATTTTTTTAAACCTTGTCCCCACCCCCAAAAAATTATTTTTAAATATCATTCTTATCTTATCTTATCTTAGATATCATCATTATACATCATATATATCTTATAATATCATCTTTATACATCAGAAAAAAAATAAAAAAAAAACGGAAAAAAATGCTGGGTATACTACCCAGCATTTTTATTACAACAACCCCAGGAATTACGTAATAATAAAATATTTAACAGCATTAAATAACACAGACCTGTAAGGATTTTTAACCCTAATAGGTGATTCTGAAGGTTTTCGACATGCTGAACATAACGTTGTCCGATTTACCCTATCACGTCACAATTTTCATACCAATTCGTTAATAAGGCAACGAAACTATGTTGGGTAAAATGGACTCGACTATCGTATTCAGTAAATCCAAACCTACAAAAATCAACAGTAATAATAATAATAAAAAAAAAAACATTACTATAGATGGCGCAATTATTATTTTATTTAAGTGATTTCACAAGAATTTCCAGAATCTATGTTCCGGAAACGTACACAGAATTCACAATTAAATAGGATAATCCAAAGGATATTGTTTTTCTCCATGAAGTTAGAATTATAATAAAACATAACCTTAAGATTTAGCGTCTTTTCTTATTTATTGGCCATAAGTAATATTAGGCATCACTGTCATAGTCCATCTTAATCCATTACATCAATTTGTTTTTTGAAAAAAATATTGAATAAAAATAACCTTAAAATACATAAAACACTATTTATTTAACATGAAATCTTAAAAAAAAATAAAAACAATAAATCAAATAAATATTTCTCATTCAATGTTTGTCTGCGACATACATAAAAAATATACTTGTAGTTTATAAGTATTTTGTTGTTGATATTAGAACCGAACAGAACAGAAAATAGATAAGTGTTTTGTTTTATACCTTTGATAAATCGTAAACCTTTTTCACTTTACGGTTTTATTTTTTCAAAATCTTGTTCTGATCGAGTAAAAGCAGTAACTGCATCAGTTTAGCGTGTTGAAACCAATGTTTTATATTTTGTCAATGTCCTGAATTTAGTTGAATAAAACAGTTAACGCCGACGTGTTTAGGACGTCAACATCTATTTAATATGATACTTATTATATCTTTGAGTGATTGAAAGCTGAGTATTGTGAATATAGCGTTTAATACATTTTAAAGTTATATTATATTTATTTATTCAAAAAAAATTAATTTATGTGATTAAGATAGACAACAGGCAATTTGGATTAGCCTATTTAATTTTGAATTCATTGTACGTTTCCAAAACAGATATTCTGGAAATTCTTGTGAAATCACCTATAGTAATCTATGAGGGCCTCAATATAGACCAAAAAATCCTTTTTTGCAGTTTTAGGTTAGGTTTTCTGAAAATTGTGACGTGATAGGGTAAATCAGAAAACGGTATCGTGTTCAGCATGTCAATAGTTAGAGTTAAAAAAAAAAACAAACAAAAAAAGTGCTTTTTGCAGGTCTGTGTAATGGTTAACAATTGAATGTAGCTTTTATTGGAATTTAGCTTGTATTACGTAGGCAATAAGCAAAATTTAAATTATTTACCATCCCTTCTATCTCTTGTCTGAAAATCGAGAAGAAATAAAAATAATATAGAGACAAGCATAGATTTTTCTAATCTTTGCAGCTAGTTATTTCACCTTAAAAGAAATAATTTATTCACGTGTTCATGTGTCATTTAATTCTACGAAACCTTGATAAAGAATACTTACTCGTATATCACTGCCATTAATTTGCCAATAATAATATAATTTCCCTTTCTATATTGGTAATATCAATTGGTTAATTAATATACAATAATCCGAAAACTAAAACATACTGTTTCTGAAGTAATAAATTATTTTTAAACGAGTGCTGGAAACATGTGACATTAAATTATTTATCTAGGTACCACAACATATGTGTAGTTATCATAATCTCCACCTCGTTTGATGTTTTCAGATAACACTTAAATATTCCATGATTTGTAATTATACATACGAGGTGTGTAAATTAAGTAATGAGACTGTTCAAATAATTTTTTTTTTTTTTCATTACAATATTTAGAATTACAATTCAGTATTGTCTCCTTCAAAATAACTTCCAAATTGGGAAGCCATACAGCGCTGGAGAAGGTTCTTCCATTCCTTCTTCCTTCAGCTGGTCGGTTACAGCCGTTTGAATGTTTTCTATGGTTCCAAAATGACGTCCCTTGAGGTGATTCTTCAATCTCAGGAAGAGAAAAAAGTAACAAGGACTCAAGTCAGGCGAATAAGGAGGCTGAAAAGCCACAGGAATGTTTTTAATGACACTCGTTTACTGAAATGTCTGTGTGACAAGGCGCATTGTCGTGATGCAAGCTCCAGTTGTTCTTGATGTTTGGTCTCACATGCATGACCTTCTTCGAAGTTTGTCAAGGCCTGAAGGCACAAACTCTTTGTGGACAATTCCCTGGCTATCAAAAAAAGCAAATCAGCATGCATTTGATCTTCGACTTGCTCATTTTTGCTTTTTTTAGGTCTTGGAAAGCTTGAAGTGTGCCATTCCATGCTTTGGCGCTTGGTTTCCGGGTAGTACTCAAACACCCAAGTCTCATCACCAGTAATGACACGTTTTATAAAATGGCGATCATTTTCAATCGATTCCAAAAAGTCATGACATGTTTCTCTCCTGATGTCCTTTTGTTCCTGCGAAAGGTTTTTTGGAATCATTTGTGCGCAGATTTTTCTCATCCCCAATTTGTGGTGTGATTCAAATTTAACTATTCCCAGATCATTCTTGTCGTCAACCGACGATCTGAACGCTCAAGATCCCGTATTCTTCTTGAAGATGAAAGCCTTCCGCTGCGTGGTTTATCTTTAATTGACTCTCTTCCTTCTGAGAATGCCTTAAACCACCAAAAAACCTGGACTCTTGAAAAAACAGTGTCCCCGCAGGCATATTGAAGTATTGCAAAACTATCCGTTGCGCTGTATCCAAGTCTTCAGCAAAACCTGATAGCACACCATTGTTCAAAATTAATGGCATTCATTTTTAAAACACACTAGAAAAAAACGATTTACGAAAAGTCACAAAGAACAAACAAATAACTATAACAAGTTCAAACTTGTACTGAAGGTGCAACCTAGTCCCGCAGTGTTGTTAGACCTAGGCGCTATTGACACCTCATTACTTAATTTAAATCTCTATAATAAGAAATTCTCTTTAGCAAAAAAAAAAAAACATAAAACTCATATATAAATACAATCCATATAATTATTATAACTCAACGTATCACTTTATGTATTTTTAATTTTTTTTTTTTTAGACTTTTTTAATACTTATTTTAAATTTAATCTACTTATTATTAATAAAATTAATCCTTTATTATATTTAACGTATACATGAGGCTTTACTATATACTATTATTTTTTTTTTTTTTTTTTTTTTATTTTTTTTATTTTTTCTTTTAAAACTTTTTTTTTTCACTCTTCGGGGTGGAAGTATAGTGTTCATAAAAAACATTAAATGTATTTAAATGGCTAGGATATACCTAAACTATTTTAAAACGTCGAAATTTAGGTGTTTCTGTCTGTCGTCTGTCTGTTAACCGTTTTTGTGCACACGATAACTTGAGAACGCGTTAAGTTATCAACTCCAAATGTGGATCACTTATCTACCATGGAGAGGTCTCAACCTGATTATAATTTGAGCTTAATCGGTTAAGGGGTTGGGGGTGAAATAGGGGTAATATACTTTTTCTTTGATAATTGGTAATTTTCAAACGAAGCAAGATGTATACTTCAAATTTGAGATATATGGACAACATAACAGAGTATACAAAGGTGATGGTTCTTAGCTTAATGGTAGGGGGTTGAGGAGGTTGAAGATAGTAAGCATTTAAAATATGTATAAACTTTTTTAGCATACATTTTAGTAATTATATGGACAGAGCTCTAAAATATTCTAACTATTTTTCGTCACCCCCCCCCTTCCAAAGATGTGGCGGCTAAAATTAAATATGAGAGGAATATTAAAAAAAATTAAAAACATATGAATTCATATCTATGGCCAAGCGATAACATGAATTTATTTTCATTTGACTGATGGTGTTATTTGTTGTTCCAGCTCAGTAGTATGTAATTTCATATTGGTTGTGTAAATGCCAAAATAGTGAGTCAGTTGGAAAAAGAAAATCAACAGACAGGCGATCTGCATGCCATTCTGAAAATGACGAGTTGGTAGATAATCGGTTTAAATGGTTAAAGAAGGACGTGAAACTACCGAGAACGATCCGCGCCCCGGACAGTCTCCAACGTCAAAAACGGACGAAAACATTGAAACAATTGGTAAATCAGTCATCCGCGAAGATCGTCATCTAAGCATCCGAAGGCTCGCTGAAATAACAGGAATCGACAAAGAATGTATTCGCCAGATTTTGCATGAATAGTTCAACATGCGGTCAACAAAGCCAAAACTCCTCACTCCCGAGCAAAAGGAATCAAGAATGAACTTTTGCGCTGACATTCTAAGCAACATTGACACTGATCCAGGCTTGTTAGACACGGTGATTACTTGTGATGAATCGTGGTGTTTTACTTACGACCCCGAAACAAAGCACCAATCCATGCATTGGAAGAGCCCGAACTCGCCAAAGCAAAAAAAAAGCCAAAATAAGCAAATCCAAATTCAAAACGATGATGATCGTCTTTTTTGACATTCGAGGCATTGTTTATCCGCCAACATTATTACATCGAGGTTCTGACGGCCCTTCGTGCGCGTGTGAGAAGACGAAGACTCGGTTTGTGGATGACCAAATCATGGAAGATTCACCAATACAATGCACCGGCCCATTCTGATTTGTCTGTGAAGGCGTTTTTTTTCCATCCACCATACTCGCCCGACCTTGCCCCCTGTGATTTTTATTATTTCCCAAGGTCAAATCGGCGCTGAAGGGGACAAGATTCGAAAGTGTGGAAGCAAAAGCGACGGAGATTCTAACCAGCTGACAGAAGCGGACTTCCAGCACTGCTGTCGACAATCGAAAAGTTGTATGGAGCGGGGAGTAACATTGAAGGCGAAAAAGTTGCTACTGTAATTGGTAATGAATAAAAAGTGTTATAACAGCAGTTTGGTTATTTAATAGCCACACCTCGTATGCTTGAACGGTTTTTGGCTGATTTCGTCTGTCGCTTAGAAAAGTACATGGTTGAGAGAGGAGATAACTGAAATGAGTGGTAATTAAAGAGTACATACATGTGTATGTTTCATGTTAAATAATAAAAGAGTTATCATTTATTAAAAATGAGTAATTCATTTTGGCTCTCACTGTATATACATATCGAATAAAATAACCTGGTTATCTATGATTTAGTAATCAAACTGTAGGTTTGGTTGAAAATCGTAAAACAAGTTTTATTGCAAAATAATACAACATTCAAGAGTCATAATAACTGAATTATTACATTTTCATCAGATGACGTAAACAAAATTTCATTTGTAAAAAATTTCCATTATTTCCCTATATTTATTGTTTACGTACTATTTTTAGCGAAATTATCAGTGCCCTCATTGTCCATTCAAGACGAACTACACTTCTTATATAAGTTTCCAATATTAATACTTTACGCATTTAAATATATTTACAATTAAATTAGCTGACCGTGAAAGCGACAGACGCTTATAAATACTTATTCGATTTTTTTGGCAGTACAGGGTGGACAATAATTTTAAAACTGGTTGCCAATTTTAAAAAAGTAGTCTCAAACCGGTATTGAAAATGTTCGATTCTTTTATTATTTCCGATGTAATTTAGCTTATTATAAATTACGTAAGCCCTAAAAATGTAAAAGTGTTTATTTATAGGATAATGGAAGAATACTCATAATTCTTCTTATTTAGTATTCCTTATCAACTATTCAAGTTTGTTAATTTTATTGACACTACTATATAAATTAGTGAAATAATTATACTTGACAAACTTTAGCTAGCATGAAAGACAGTGCAAATCAGAAACTCTGCACCATATTGAGAATTTTTTTGTTATCCCTTTTTTTAAAAAAAAAATTCTTGACCATTACTCTCTGCAATAATTTTAATTAAGAAATAGACAAACATATTAGTTCTATCAAACAAGCAACCGTGCTAATATGTCGTTTGAAATTTTCTATCGCCGCATTTTTTTTAACAGAATAATGTCAGACAGAAAAATTTTTTGAATTCGCGTTTGTGTTACATAAATATATGAAGTTTCATGCCAAAATTTCGATTTTTTTTTGTTTCTTCGTTTATATTTTTAGAAATATCACTTGCCGAATTTTTCTTAGCACAAGTTTGCATATCAGTTGAGTAGATGGAGTATATTTTTAAACTACTAATATAAAACATGCTTTATTATAAAAGAAAAAACTGTATTTTAGTCAATAACATAATTTGGAACGAAAATCTGTAGAACCCTGGACTGTATTTAAATGTCCAATTTTTTTTGTGAGAAATTTTTTGTGAAAAAAAGAAAAACAATTTATGGAAAAATACATAAAATGACAATGATCTTAAAAAACACCCAAGGTATAGCGCTCTTTTCAGTTTTTGTGAAATTCAGTACAAATTCAGCACGATCTGGTTATGTCTTTTTTCACATAACAGTTTGGACATTATAACTGATAGGTTTAATTTTTAGACGTTTCACCAAATCTAAAAAATAACCCAAAATTATTATAGATTCTCCTTGGCAATTATAAATATAAACCATTTTTTATTTTAATAGCATGTACTTCATGAACCTAATTGAAATGTAAAAACTCAATGAAAAAAAAATGCGCGATATTTTTCCTAAAAACTAATTGGTATTTCAGTTTCAGTCAGTCCGTTTCTCAGTTAGTTTTTGCTTGAAACGTCATATTTTAGATCTTAAAACATTTTTTTTCTAATCACGTTTTTCAATGTTTTAAAAAATAATGGTACTTTAAGGTGATCTAAAATTTCAAATACTGGTGGGGTTCCCAAATTGACATAACTATTTTGGTTAAAAAAGCAGCAAAGATTAATGAAACAGACAATTTTTGAATAAAGTGTATCAAATGGTGCAAATATTTTGATGCAATGGTCCATCCCATATGGTGCAAATATTTTGGCGGACAGTACACATTATAATTGTCAGGCTGTCCCCTTCTCATCAATTCGTAAGATACTTTCGATATGTCGCAATTGTATAATTACTTTACAATTTTATAATTGCTTACAGCGTTCCCCCCTGTATCGACAGCAAGGGTACCAAGTAATTGTTATAAATAAAAAAATGCAAGATGTTGTCACATATGTAAGTGTGAAATTAGTGGGCAACTCATCACAACATGAAAGCTGTAAGTAGATAACTGTTTTATTTGTGGGTTTTTCATAATAAAATGGTTTTAAATGTTGTATTGTAAAATCAGAAGCCACTGAAACATAAATGTTAGATTTCTTTCAATTTTAACTTGGGTTTTTCATTATTACGTTGTTATCTTTCCAATTTTTTTAGAACACCGAATCGATTGTTTTGTTTTTTGTATAACTCGATCAAAATCCTTTGTATGTAGTTGTTGCCTTTCAGAATAACGATGAAAATACATATTTTTACCAGGTTTCAGATCTTTACTTGAATTAAAGTTTTAATCTTCTGAACAGACAAAATGTATTTAAATCTTTGTTTTTTATATCGCCATGTTTTCAAGCGACACTGAGGCAATTAGAGGTCATCATCATTACTGTTTGTCAATTGGTTATTCAGGACACTAGATTTGTGTGTATCAGCAGTTTTTATGCATTTGTTATGCATACTTTTCAATTATCTGGAATTAAATGCACCTAACACATTCCTTTATTAATATTTCTGTTTCCCTGTATAGTGAATAAATAATCATATAATTTGGAGATTAATGGTGTCGTCGGAAATATAATATTTTTAGCAAAAAAAAATTCTAAATGTCTTTTAAGTATAAAGTAGTGGACATTATATGTACATCGTTAAAAAGGTCAAACAAGACAGAAGATCAAAATGGCACTAATAAAAAAACGAAAGTTTTATTACCTGGAAAACAAAATACAACCCATAGTTTTGGTAATGACCAAAATATTTCTCACAAAAATATTCTTTAACTATTTTACGACCAAGTATATTTGCATAAGAAGCCTCATCTTTTAAAACTGTGTATATAGCTTACTATATTTAGTCCTATAAACTAAAAAAAAAACATTGGCAAGATATTTCCTAATCTGGTGACAATTAATTTAAATTAAGTAATTTCCTAATCTAAATATGTATGTGTGACATACATATTTGAATTTATATTTTCGATGTTTGGTTCTCCGAAATGAGGATATTTTTCAAAAATTTTTGTTCGATTTCAACGATCGATTTTTAATTATAAAGGCATCCCATTTACATAAATAATGGTATTTAAAACCATTAGAAACTTTTTCGAAATTTACAGGCTGAGCCTGTGAAATGGAACTCCCCCTTATTTCGAAAACGAGGAGTGATACAAAACTGAAATTTTCTGGGATAGAATGAAACTTAAAACACTACAAGATTACATACGAGGGTTTCTTTGGTATGCTTATAATAATACCGTTTTACTGTGTACTTCTAGAAGGAGCTCTGTATTATAGTTTTTACGAATTAATATGATCATAATTTTTTTCTTAATGTTCTTTATGGGTTTTTAAAAAAAAATATCTTATTTCCTGTACTTTTCAAAAAAAAAAGGTACATGTGTACCAAAGTTGCTGTTTTTTAGATACCTATTGGATTTTTATCGTTAGATTACTTAACGACAACTTTCTCATATGATCTTTTGAACTTTAGCATCTGCTAAATTGTTGTAATGTGTATTGTTTACGCTGCCGCCAGACGTTTGCTTTAAATTTAAGAAAAACGGCTTGGTTCCAGCTTGATGATTGTTCAACCCATTATGGAAGAATCGGACATAACTGGCTGGACAACCATTATTCAAAAGGTGAATCGGTCCAGAAGATCGAAGTTGCATGGCCTACACGATCTCCAGACCTAATACTCTTAGATTTTTTATGTGGGGATATTTAAAAAAAGTATATGCGACAAATGTTTTATTAGTAGTGATTATTTTTAGTATTTTTATTTGTTTATTATTTAGAGTTATTAGATTTATTTATACAATTAGACCGTTGAAATGAAATTTTTGAAAAATTCTAAATTGTTTTGAATCACTCTGTTATTCTTAAAACACACTCACATTCTTAAAAAGAACTAACTTTAGTATCTATTAATGATTATAATATTCAATCGTTACAATTTAGCAATGTTAAAGTTCAAAAATTGTAAATCATGAAAAATTAGGTTAAAATTATTCGAATGATACAAATTCAAATACCTCAAAAACGGCCAACTTTAGCGAATTTTGACAAGTACCTTTTTTTGTTTAGAAAAACGCAGCAAATAAAATATTTTATTAAAAACACCGTAAAATATATTAAAAAAGCCACTTAAAAAAGTATGTTCTTTAATCATTTTAATCCGTAAAAAGTACAACACACAGCGCCTTCTAGCAGCTACAGTAAACGGTGGCCATAGTAGATTATTTTTTTCCAAAAAAAAAAAAAAAAAAAAAAACGTACACAAGCTTTTAATGCAATATGTTGAAAAATATACAGTATTAAAAAAAATATTTTTAAAATTCATTTAAACAGCCTGCATATCGAAAACTAAACATTTCAAGACCTATGTTTTTATGAACCGTTTATATTAGTTTTAAAAGTTCTATCAGGTGTTAAAGTCCTTCTACAAAATACTGAAATACCCTGTATACTCTTACAGTATTTGTAGTGTAGTTTCTTTCCTGAACATTTCGTTTTTATTTTTGTTCCTCGTTTCGAACACATGTTCACAGACTCACCTCATAAATATTATTTATGTTTCAGTTTTCGAAACTTAATTTTTTGAGTCATTTCAACTCTGGTATATTTAATGAATCAACGAATCAAGTAATTGCTAAATAGTTAATCCTAGCAGTAGTTTTACAAACCAACCAAAATAATTCGTTACGTTGATTAAAAAAAAACTGTTCTGTAGAAACCTATTAATTGAATTACACAGCCCCACAAAAAAAATGCTTGTCGAAACACCTTTTTTTTTGGCATTGGAATACATCCATCAGCCACAAATTGTTAAAAAGTTGTAAAGTTGTTTATTTATTTATTTTTTAAAATACATTATTATTAGGTATTATTGTCAATTATTTAACACGGGTTTTTGCTTTGTTATACTTGTATCTTAGTTCTTTTAATGTAATTCAGTAAAGTTTCTAGTACGTGCTTGTTACCAATACTAAGTAGAACGGTAATATTAGTAGGGAGCTGGATTCCGTAGCCTTTTAGCTTTTCTATAAATTCAGATATAGCTTGCTGGTGATTACTGCAAGCAAAAAATAGGTGATTAAGGTCAGCTATGGAATTATTATCACAAGTGCATGTCGAGGTTTCACTTAATCCGATTTTATGTAGGTGGTATGGAAACACTCCATGGTTCAGTTTTAGACGAGTAATAATAGTTGACAGGGCTTTAGGGAGATGGAATTTTTGTATATGTGGGATCTTATTTGGGAGTGTCGGATGTATAAGCGCATAATGTTTTTTGTACAATTAACGTACTTTTCCCAATCTTTTTGCCAGCTTGCCCTAACCTCACGCCTGTATACATTGTACATGTCTGTCTGGAGCATGAAATCGTTGCCAACTGGAAGGAGTGTGGCATCTTTTGCCAGTTGATCAACAGTCTCGTTACCGTGTATACCTGAATGCGCTTTAACCCACAAAAAAATAATTTTGCTTCCTATGTTATTCAACTTTTTTAGAATATCTTTTATTTCAAAGATTAGGTGATTTTTAAAGTTTTTTGTTAGCATCAGTAATGGACAATAGAGCTGATTGTGAGTCTGATGCAATTATGGCCTTGCTTATATTATTAGCGTGTATATAACGCAGTGCCTGTTCTATCGCATATAATTCGGCTGTGTAAATGGAGCTATTGTTATGAATTCTCAGTTTTTCAGAAAAATTATTATCATTATTAAAATATGCACAGCCTGTGCCCTCTTTAGTTTTAAACCCATCCGTATAAATTATAGTTTTAATTTGATGTTCACTTCGATCGAAACATGTTCGAAACAACTTCTATCGAAAGAACTGTATCCCTATGTAATTTTCGACGCTGAATCCGAATCTGAACTTAACTTAACACTACTTTCCATTGAAAATCACCCCCATGAGTGGGTGAAAACTACCCCTGACACAAGAGAAAATTTAAAAAAAGACTGCAGTGATTGTAAAAAAAGCTTACTATGCCCAGTTATTTTAGAAACAGTATGTAACTGCATTAGTCTCGATGCGATGCTCAAAAACTACCCTCATAGAGTACCACCCCTAAATTTAAATTACAGTTGTTTATATGACACCTAAAAAGAATTCTCTGAGAATACTATTACCTATTTATATGACCTCTAAAAGGAATCGTCTAAAAATTTACAAAAAACATACGAGTATATAATTTTCTGATTATATAGTTTTTTAACCAAGCGGTAGGTGACGCATTGACAACCGCATACGAGTGGTGAAATTCTGGGGATTTTTTTTTTGTTATGATTGGACCTGGATAGCACTGCTGGTCGTGCTAGTGGATCTTATTGGTTACTCATTTTTCCAAAAAGTACTGCTAAGCTTTTCTAAAAGGTACAGGAACTATTTTTTTGAGTTTCTTGTTATGTGAGAAGTAATTTTCACCCGCACATGGGGATGTCACTGAATGACTTTGATGCAATGCAAATATTCACCTCCGATTTAAATTTAGAGGTGGTTTCCGCCACTCTATGGGGTAGATTTTGAGCATCACATCGGAACTAATGCAGTTAGTCATTTTTTCCAAAAAAAACTGGGCATTGTAAGCTTGTTTTGTAATCAATGCATTTTTTCAGTTTACTGTTGTATGAGGGGTAGTTTTCACCCACTCATGGGGGTGATTTTCAATGGAAAGTAGTGTTAACTCTGTATTTCTGCGTTATATACTTGAATGTTTATATTTAATTAGAATTATTGAGATTTAAGACCATTCGTGAAGCGTTAAGTCATTTTTACCCTGTTTAGGGAGTGTTTTTTAGCGCTAGTGGTTGATTTTGGGGGTGTACGATTTTTTTTTACATCGGATTAGGATTCAGCGTCGAAAATTACATAGGGGGTACAGTTGTATCGATAGCAGTTCCAAAAAAAAATTTGTAGGGCTGTGTTATTGATGTGAACATATGATTATAGTTTTAACTCGATTATATGTGCTACTGAATGAGTAATTTGGTATTCGACCCCGGTAAGTTTTCATTTCTTCAAGTTCATGTACAGATTAAGGTCGAAATGGTAATCACCCTACCATACAAAGAGAGAGTGAACATTTTTCTTTCATTCTGTGTGTCAATGATTTTCGAAACCGAAACTCAGTTCGATTTTTTATTCATAAAGTTGGCTATTTGTAAATCTAGTCATCTAATTATGTTTCTAAGTCTTATGTAAGCACAAATCAACGTAACTCGACTAAGTCTACACAAAAAATTAAAAGGTTCAACTAAAAATAAAAAAAAACGAAACTATGGACAAAGTTACGATTGCTCAAAAACACGATTCAAAACCTGAGAAATTTATATTTACTGATATTGAGAAGATCTTTCAAATGAACCATTACACAGGCATACAATATAAAAAACCACCCATTCTATATGTATTTTGGGTCGCTGAATCCGAGTCCGGGGTTAGTTTTGGTGGGTTGGCTCGTTATCTCTGTCAAAATGCAAAAAAAAAATCCAAAATTGCACCATCATGAAGGCAAACAGAATTATCGCATCATTCAAAATTAATTTCACAAAATTAAAAAAAGTGGCCAAAACCGCAAAAGTGTCATTTTTGGTGAGAAAAACGTGGAAGTCGGATTTCTTCTATTCTTCTAATCAGGAGAAGATTAAAACTGTTTTAATCGTCTCCTGAAGATGCCAACTTAGTTGGCGAAACGCGCGTCAAGAAAAGTATAGTAGTTCGGTGTTCCGTGGAAAACGTCCAGTTTTTTGTTTCTACTTTTGTTTCTTCCAGTACCCACTCCAGGATGACAGTGCGAAACAAATGCAAAAAAGTGGCCAAAACCGCAAAAGTGTCGCTTTTGTGGGAAAAATCTAGAAGTCGGGTTTCCTTTGATTTCAATAGCTTATTTTTTATGTTTTTTTTTTTTTTTTTGGTCCCAAATTCGAATTTAGCCCATGGTACGCACATTATTTTATAAAAATGCAAAAAAAATGCAAAACAATTAAGAAAAGGGCTAAAATATGTTTTTTTTTTTTTGTAAGAATAGTCTGGGAATATATTTTTTTTGCTGAAATATATTGTTCGGTCTAAATCTGGTTTTTTTTAACCTTCAAAACAATATAATTTTGTAAAAATGCAAAAAAAATGCAAATCATTACAAACCAGTGACCATAGCCACCAAATACATCAAATATGTAGAAAAAATTTTGCAATCAGAACTAATTTGTCAGAATTAATTTCCCACCATTCATATTATTTCCTTTTGCTGTAAAGAGCTCTTTTGTCTTCAGATCTGTGCAATGGCAGACATTTCCATTTTACTTCCTTGCGCTTACATTCTCTTTTCAACATCCAGCAATAATCAGCCATCATAAGGAACTAAACAATGCAAGAAACGTATAAAATGAGTTATTAAGGTAAAAAAATTACTATTCCCAGGCTATTCTTACAATTTTTTTCAAAACTATTCTTACAAAAGATTTCAGCGTTTATTTCACTGTTTTGCATTTTTTTTTTTTTTTTTTTGTTCACATTTTCATTAACTGATGTGCGTATCATGGTTGAAAACGATGCTGAATTAGAATTTGGTAATCCAAAAAACAAAAAAAAATTAACTAATAAAGTCAAAAGAAATCCGACTTCCAGGTTTTTCCCACCAAAAATGACACTCTTGCGGTTTTGGCAACTTTTTTTTTCAAATTCAAAGATGCTTTCTATGGTTCACAATAACTTTAAATTCGGATTCGACGACCAAAAAAGACATGTGAAATGATTTTAGAATGATGTGATAATTCTGTTTGCCTTTGTGGCGCAATTTTGGCAGTTTTTTTTGCATTTTGACAGATAACGAGCCAAAGCTAACCCCGGATTCAAATTCAGCGACCCAAAATGCGTTATAGAACAAGTGGTTTAGACCAAGGGTTTGAAACTTTTTTTTTTTTGTGTGCCTGTGTTATTTATTTTGGCCTAATCAACAATATTTTCGAATTAAGCGTATTCGTAATTCCTATTCCAGAAAAAACATCCTAATTATACTACATTACGTATTATTACGTACTACATTTTATTTCAAATAAATAATGATAAAATTTGTGAAACGTGTCACGGATTTTCCAACTATTTAGAAATTTGGAATGAGTTGGTGCATTTCAAAGTACCTGATGGTACTAAACTCTAAAGCCTAAAATTTTTTCAAAAAAAAAATCATTTTAAAAGTTATGAACAAGTACAAGTGAATGCAAAGTTTGCTCATTTGATTGGAAACTATGTGTGTGATTCTTGTAAACGTTCAATTAACAACAATAAACTGGATTCGACTACGTAAGTTTTTTTTAACTACGTTTAATCAAATTTCAACGATGATTATTATTTAACATTAAATAATATTATTTAATGTTAAATATTATTTAATGTTAAATAATAATTTAATGTTAAATAATAATAAATAAGACTATTATTTAATGTTAAATAATAATCATCGTTAAAATTTGATTAAATGTCATTAAAAAAACTTACGTAGTTGAATCCAGTTTATTGTTGTTAATTGAACGTTCACAGGAATCACACACATACATATGTAGTTTCCAATCAAATGAGCAAACTTTGCATTCCAATTATTCGTCACTCGCATCCCATTTTTATACACACATTTATGTTTCGATTTACTTAAAGGATTGTAACAACAATTACCTCGAGGCATGGTTGCAATAAGCTTAGAAAAGCTAACTCATTCAATAAAACAGTTGAGAAACGACAAATCACATGTTTTTTTCAAGTTTAGACGCGTATACGGCGCGAGCACTGGCACGCGCGTGGACGTAACGTCCAACAAAACAGCGTGCAGTTTATTTGCAAACAGCGATCCCAAAAATTTTGTTTTTTCTAAATATCTGGAAATGTATAACGAGTATTTAGAAAAAGAGAAAATTTTAATAAGTGATGGAGAACATTGAATTCTCAGCATTTTTTTATTATAAACAATACTTTTTTCATTTGTTTAACCATTTTTAAGGTTCTAACAATTTTTTCCAAAAAGCTCAATGTCTTTCGAAAAAAGTTGTCCTATAAAATGATTCGATTAGAGCCTTCCATTTCGAGATAAAAATTTTCTTTTTAATTGCTGCATAAAATTTCATTTGTTCATAAATTTTATAATTATTTTTTTTCGAAAAAATTTTAGGCAGAGTTTAGTACCATCAGGTACTTTGAAATGCGCCAACTCATTCCAAATTTCTAAATAGTTGGAAAATCAGTGACACGTTTCACAAATTTTTACTTTAATCATTTTTACAGATCACCATTATACTGATTGTGGCGGTAACCTCAGCTGCTGCAGCGTCCGAAATCGAAAACACGCCCATTCCTATAATAAGTCAAGAATCGGATATTTCTATTGACGGGTCCTACAGAAATTCTTACGAAACGGCAAACGGTATAATCGCTGAGGAACAGGGGGTACTAAAAAAATCCTGGGGACAAAGAAAATGAAACGGAGGAGGTTCAAGGATCCTTCCAGTATACTGCTCCAGACGGTACCCCGATCCAGCTTTCCTATATCGCCAACGAGAACGGATTTCAGCCACAAGGAGCCCACCTTCCTGTCCCACCGGAAGTACCGGCTGCTATCCAACGCGCTCTTGACTATATAGCTGCACACCCGCTGCAAGAAGAAACCCTCGATAACAAATAATGACTGATTCTATTTTGCTTTCATAAACTTTCTATACAATTATTATAGGTAATCTTACTTGTGGTATAAAAAAGATGGATATGTACATGATTGTGTTCTTTCATTCCACTATGATCTATTTTCAACCAGAAATGGAAGTCGTATGTAATAATAATCCATTTCACTTCGTGTAATATACTTTATTTAATAAATATGGGTTGTTATTCAAAGAACGATGTTATAAATGGCATTTTTATTTTGAAAATTATTGAGTTTAGATTTAAACTGCTGTTTCTTAAACCACTTACACTCAATCGACCACATTATGGACAAATTCATATTATTAATATTTTTTTTAACAAGCTTTTATTTAAATGCTCTAAAAGATGAAAATAAACTTTAACTTGGATCAAACCCATCAATTTATTACGTTACTTGTGTAGATGTATTTACCTATTTTATGAAATACATACTTTTTTTCCTTGATTTTCTTATGTCAAGATCAAGTTACATAATTATTACATTCTTGTTTATCTACACAAGTAAATCTCGTGACAAGCTTTTGTATCATATAAATTGTGTAATGTAATCAATTGATGGGTTTGATTCAATTTAAAGTTTATTTTCTTCTTTTTAGAGCATTTAAATAAAATTTGTTTTTAAAATAAATATTAATTTATTTTTTATTTTTTAGTTATCGTCGTATTTTTGTATCTAAATGTTTCTCAACCTGTTCATACTATCCCTAAACTATACCAAGTTATAACTCTTTAAAATTGGTATGATGGCCATCTTGTTTTTTTCGTCATTTTGAATATTTTTCACCGCCGCTTGAATTTGCCTAGGGTATAGGTTGATATTAGTTAAGGCACGACCCCGCTAAGTCTTACTGTTTATCCGGACAGTAGTACACCATCTCCTCGAAGGGTTGAACGCAGACGTCAGTTTATTCGTATTCTTCTTAGCAAACCCTTTCATTTGATACCCACATTATGGGAGTGCTTAAAAACAACTAGTCCGCCATCTTGTGCGGTCCGCCATATTAGACTTAGAGTGGTCATTTTATTTTTCGTATTCTTCTCAGCAAACCCTTTCATTTGATACCCATATCATAGGAGTGCACAAAAAATAACTAGTCCGCCATATAGGATTTAGAGTAAATACATTTTATTTTCTTATTTCTTCTCAGAAAATCCTTTCATTTGATACCCATATCATGGGAGTGCGCAAAAAATAACTAGTCCGCCATCTTGGGCGATCCGCCATATTGGATTTAGAGTAAAAACAATGAAGAATGGAAGATGCAATTTTTTTAACATTGTTCTTTGTAAATAAATGGTATGGAGTATTTCTAATTTCTCTTTAATAACATTATCATACAAGATTTTGCCCCTGGACAAGTTTTCCGAAGTAATTTTTCACGCTGAAAACAAATCCAGAATTGCTCTATCGCCTCAGGTTTTTGAGATATTCTAACCTAAAAGTGCAAACAACACTGTTCTTGACATATTTGAGGTTATGTAGCACCGAGATTTTTTTTCTCAAAAAACTGTGTATGGGATCTTAAAAGTGCAAATATTCCTCTTTCAAATTCCATTGAGTTTGCTCAAATATCTTCTTTTTTTCGCCGAGGTATCGCATTTTGAAATTTTCATGTTTTCATATTATTATCCTTTATTTTTATTTTTATGTTACTATACATTTCCAGGATACAAAAGAATCTAAGTAAAGACGCCATTTTTTTATTAAAAAAAAAGTTCATGAAAGTTCCATATACGTTATTGTGACTTTAGTCAACTCAGGTCGGCCTTACTGTATTTTCGAATTTTGAAAATCTGCCTTAGAATCTGAACGAGCAGATCTTTTGACATAAGAAAGTATTGACTTGCTACTGATTTTTAAATATTTTTTACCTCTCTTAATTTAAAAATAAAACAATCTTTTGATACACACGTGTCCCTAATGGTTTTTCAGGTATGGGAAAAATCACAAACATAAAAATTTCAAAATGCTATATCTCGGCGAACAAAAAGATATTTAAGCAAACTCAACTGTATTTGAAAGAGGAAGCCTTGTACTATAAAATCAAATGTAGGTCAAGCTCAGAACTATATTTTTTAAGAAAAAAAATCGCGGTGCTACATAACCTCAAATATGTCAAAAAACTTTTGAAACTTTTGAAAGGTTAGAATATCTCAAAAACCTGGAGTAATAGACCAATTCTGAGAAGGGCCGGACTTGTTTTCAGTGGGAAAGATTACTTCGGAAACAACTATTCACTATCCAGGGGCACACAATTTTCAAAATTTTGCAGGGGTGAAGTAATTAATAGAGCTCGGAGGTTAATAATAGATGCCTACTTTACCAGGGGCGGCTCCAGGACATCTATCAGTAACATTACAAAATATTAAACAGGTCATAATACCTTTTACAAGGTATTGGGGTTGCAACCCCACTAATCGGCAAAGGAGCCATAATCACAAAACCTGCATACTCATAGTAAACGACGCTATAATACAGACGTGTCCGTACTGCCACTCGAGTTATTTCTGCAGGCAGACTAACTTCGCCGTATATTCCACTCACGGCGTTCTGGACAAATTGTCTGAACTCTGAGTGATCTAATTTTATAAATGGAATATTACACGCTACCGTCATTTTGATTAAATCCAAGTTAAATTGTCTGTCTATCTTGCGCACTAACACCACCACTTACACGAGCTGTTTATCTGTAGCAGCATGCTGCAAAACAGCTATTTAAATGTCAGTACACTGTTACACATGGTACAACGAAGTTCACTGCCATTAAAGGTCAGTTCCGCAAAATTGTTTATCCAACGCTCCACCTTAATACGCGAAGGACACTGTCCCAAAGTTTTTGCAAATTTATTCGAAGTTTCGTGCATACGAATGACGATGCATCGACCACAGCAGAGTAAATAATACAAAATAAACAAGTACAAATCACGTTCGCCTTGGATACTCGACCTTGGTTGAAGTGGGACGCAGAACACAGCAGACGAGTTGTATTCTGGAATACATATAATGGCGTTATTTGATTGAACTACGACTGTACTATGTACATACCTACAGTGTGGAACAGCCAAATGGAATACATTCAATGGCTCCATTATTATGCATTTTTTTTACAAAATCCTGAGACACGTCAATTTCTAATTCTAAAATGACATCTTGCGACATAAAAATGTTATCCCTAAATTCAACCCTCTTCAGGTGACCGCTACAACCACTAAATTTTCAAATTGGAAATAGGGGCTTGTGATACTTCATTTTCAAGGTCTTTTCATTGTCTATTCAAAACTGCTATGGTTTTAAATTGTATTGCAGAAATTAACAAGAAAAAAAATAAGTTTCTCCAGTGTAGGAAATTCGTTACATTAAAATAAAACTTTTATAAGTAACACTATTTGTCAATTTTAGGTTCTGAAATGTTAATAATAACAGTAAATAAATGTATGTAATTGCCGACGTTCCCTACTTTAAGATAAAAACTTTTTAATAAACACGTACAATTTTTTGCTTGACAATCGAACGACAAAAACGAGCAAGCAGCAAAAAACAAACCTGAAATTTAAAAAGTTGGCCATTATCACCTTTAGTGAAATTACCTATAAACGTGCTTGTCATTGTAACAGTAGTTAACAGTTATCAGTGTTAAACTTTTTGCTTTAATTTTCGTGTTGCAATTCACGTGAGATAGTTTACCTAAGAGAAATGCATAAGATAACGATTCTGCAGATGATTGGTTACGGAGACACAATACGAACGCAGGCCGAAGTTGTTCGCCTATTTCAAGAAAAATATCCGGAGTTGCCGCCGATATCTCAAGGTACCGTAAGTAAAATAGAGAAGCAGTTTCGGGAACGTGGACATGTACGGCACCCAAAGAAAAATCCTCCCTAAAAAATAAACTCAGTGATGATCAGAAATTGGATGTAATACTTATGCTTGAAGAAAATCCACATACGTCGTAATAAGTTTCAGCATTAAATTTTAGCCATTCCTCGATTCTATGCGTATTGACAGAAAATCAGATGCACCCATATAAACTGGTACCAACTAATGGGCGAAAATCGCAACCGCAAAATTGCCGAAGACGGTTTTGATATACGAATTCTCTTTTGTGAACAAAAGATGCAAATTCACGGTACACGATGCATTAACACGGCTATGTTAATCGCCAAAACTGTCGTAACTGGTCGAGAGAAAATCATCACTGGATGAGGGAGCTGCAGACGCAAAACCCTGAGAAAGTTGATGTTTGGGCAGGAATAATTGGAGAAAATATCATTAGTCCCATCTTCATTGACGGCAATTTGAATGGAGAAACGTATTTAGCGCTGCTCCAAAATAATGTTGTACCGACGATGGCAAACTTGTATCCAGCTGAAGGAAACCCACAACTTCCAGATAATGCAATATGGTTCCAGCAGGATGGTGCACCAGCACATTACGAAGTCAATGTCCGGCAATATCTCCACACAATCTTTCCAAATCGCTGGATTTGTGGAACCACGCTGGAGACGTGGTTCTGTAGAATGGCCTGCACGATCACCTGATCTCACGCCGTTAGATTTCTTCCTATGAGGATATGTAAAAAGTATGGTCTATAAAACCAAACCCGACGATTTAGCTGACTTAAGAAGAAAAATAACACTTGCAATTAGGTCGAATACCCCGCAGATGTTAACTAACGTTAGAAGACATTTCTATTTAGGTCTAGGATGCTGCCAAGATGCTGGAGGCATGCATTTTGGACATCTGCTGCATTAATAATGATTTGTTTTTTTATTTTAATGTAACGAAAAAAAACTGGACGTTTTCCACGAAACACCGAACTACTACACTTTTCTCGACTCGCGTTCGCCAACCAAGTTGGCATCTTCAGGAGATTAAAACTAGTTCCAGTACCCACTCCAGGATTAATGTAACGAATTTCCAACGCTGGAGAAACTTTTTTTCTTGTTTATTTCTGCAAGAAAATTTAAAACAATCGCAGCTTTGAATAGACAATGAAAAGACCTTGCAAATTAAGTATCACAAGCCCCTACTTCCAATTTGAAAATTTAGAGGTTGTAGCTGTCACCTGAAGGGGGTTGAATTTAGGGATGACAGTTTTACGTCGCAAGATGTCATTTTAGAATTAGAAATTGACGTGTCTCAAGATTTTCTAAAAAAATGCATAATAATGGAGCTACTGAATTTATTCCATTTGGCTGTTCCACACTGTATATATAGGAGACGATGTACTTTATTAATGTAGCAAATATGACAATATTCCATTCGCTTGAAGGCCGGTCCTGGAATCTATTATTAACCTACGAGCTCTAATAATGAATAATTTCTAATTAATAATTACACAGCCCCACAAAAAAAAAAACAAAGTTTTCTGGGCAACGGATTAGACTACTATTTCATTATGTTTTCGAGGTCGCTGAATCCGAATCCGGGGTCGGCTTGACCCCATCAGGTCAGGGTCAAGGTCAAATTTACAAAGAAACAGTTAAGTCGAAATAAATGGTATATCTACATGTTTTCGAGATCGTTGAATCCAAATCCGGAGTCGGTTTGATCCCATCAGGTCAGGGTCAATGTCATTTCAAGGTCAAAGTGAGTAAAAATACGTAAATCGGAGCAGGATATAATAACTATGCGTATTTCGGGTCGCTGAGTTCGAATCCGAGGTCCATTTGATCAATCAAGTTTAGATTCAAGGTCATTTCAAGTTCAAAATCAGTAAAAATGAGTGAAGTATGATCGCGGTGAAGTATGATAACTACATGTTTTGGATCAAAAGTCTAATCAATGATAAATATTGCCCTGAAACGAATTTTTTAAAAACTACTATTATAATTAAGTATGAGAGCTTTCTGACTTTGACGAGGACAGTGTTAACTCGTCGTCAGACACACTACGGTTTCATTCTCACACCTTAAAGCCCTCTGCAAGGCAGTACGCCATCGCTGACTTATTATAAAAAAATACCATGATGGACTGGAAAGCGAATCATTCTACACATCTTCTTTAGGGGCAGTTGCCATCGTTCCCAATATCCATCATGGCAGCAGGATTTTAAAGGATTAGAGTATCTCCATAAAAATGAAGCTGTTGCTTAGAAAATGGATGCAGGCTTATCAGCAATGCTACAGTATTTTCCTTAATGCCGATAAGTTCGGGCTTTCACCATAAAAAATGCACTAAAAGTAGACTCAGTCATTTTGAGACATAGAATACTAACACAAAGGGTTTTATGTGCCATACGATTCTAATATGAATTTCATCGTATCGTACTCTTTTTAGTTCAGAAGAAATACTGCCTTCAAACTTTGTTTAGAGGAGTCTACGAATTTTTTTATTGCAATATTAATCACTAATACTTCCGTTCCTCGATCTACAACAGCATAGTTATTATATCCTTCTCCGATTTACATATTTTTACTCACTTTGACCTTGAAATGACCTTGACCCTGACCTGATGGGGTCAAACCGACCTTGTGTTTGGATTCAGCGATCTCGAAAACATGTAGATATACCACTTATTTCGACTTAACTGTTTCTTTGTAAATTTGACCTTGACCCTGACCTGATGGGGTCAAAATGACCCCGGATTCGGATTCAGAGAAAATTTTATTTTTTTGTGGGGCTGTGTTATTGTTGACATTGACTATTGACAGTGAGGTGAGTATTAGATGCTTGATTTCGCTAGTTAGTTGTATTAAATCTTGGTAAATAAGGTACATTTATCTTATATTATACAGGGTGTCAGGTACAACGTAATACCAGAAATTCATAAACCCAAAATAAAACGATTAGGCCAACTTCTAGATAGCCTAAGTTACTTCGTTTAGCCGCTAAAGGGTTTCAAAATTCCAGAAAAAAAATTATTTTTCTTTATTAACTCTAAAGCACGAGTATCAGTTTTGACCATTTTCGGGATACGACTTTAGGCCCACAATTGACACATTTAGAAACACGTTATAATGAATATCGTGTGGTTTTCTACACATATTCTGTTATTGCGTGAATAATGACGACCTATTTGTTTTTTATTGAGCAGCAACTTGGTTCTGAGGCATCTTTACCTCTTGCAAAATGTTGATTAGATGAGCGGTTTTGATAAGAAAATATAAATTTCAAATGATTATGCGCTCACACTGCCAGTAAACATACAAAGTAGTAATTCCTTGGGGAGGAGGGCTAACATGCATAGACAGGGGGTGAACAAAGAAAGCGAAGATATAATAAAATATGGTGGGGTCTATTTAAAACAGAAACAGGCCTCTGGGACTACTTTTCGCCATCATTACACCGCGATTGGTTTACACGGATTTTGTACATAAGATTTCTGTATGTGATTATTGTAGGTTTAGTGATACGAAATACTTCAAAAAAATAAATTACAAAAACTTTTATGCAACCCAAAAGATAGAACAAATACCAACGAAGTGTCGGGAATTTATTAAATAAGTTGTAAAAATTGTAGATATATTGGACAAACAAAAATATCAATCTTAATTAGACTCGGAGAACATCTAGCTCCCTTGAAATATGATAGAAAACAGCTGCCAATGGAATCACAATTACCACATCCAATTTTTCCACATTAATTGGTATGACCATTATGAGCAATATGTATGTCCATTATGACTCATATGACCTTTATGATTTCTATGATCTTTATGACCTTTATGGCACGTATTACCTTTATAACTGATGTGACCGATATGACCTCTATTACGTATATGACCTAATGACTCGTATAACCTTTCCAATATATATGACATGAATGGCATCCATGACCTTGATGACCTGAATGACTTTTGTGACCCATGTGATCTATTTTGGATATTGATTTGGAAGTAAAAATAAGACTAGAGACTTAATATATGCAATATTTGAATTTTTCTATTTCAAAAACCTATAAAATAAGACGCCACTTGAATATATTTCTTAATTAAAAACATATATGTTTTCACATTTTTTTAATAAGCCCATTATTTTCTGCTTTAGTTACCACTGTACTCCCTGGGGGAGGAGGTAAGAAGAATAGAATTTTTTAGAGCTCCGTCCACTATGTAATTACTAAAATTATTGTTAAAAAAGTTTATTTGACCTATTTTGAATAATTTATAATAAGTTTGCAGACTGTGTTATGTTGTACACGTGTATCAAATTTGTATATCAAACTGGACAAAGAAAAAGTCCAGTTTGTCCCCCCAGTTTGTCCCCCCAGTTTGTCCCCCCAATTTGTCCCCCAACCCCTTAGCCGATTAACCTCAAAATCCAAAGGTGAAAAGTTAACCAAGTGTTTAAGATACTAAATAGAGAAAAATCACTATTTGTTGAAAATGTTTGCTTCTACAACCAGGGGAATACAATTACAAATTTTAAGAAAATCCTGTGTTAGTTGTACAGCTGTTAAAAAAGAAAAAACAATAATAATATTAAGGCCTGGATATAAAATTGGTTTCGCATTTTTGCCTTTCTGTCGTTAGCTGGATTCACTACGAAAAAATAACAGTCTCGAACAAGGTGTTTCGGTTCCCGCCAAATTCTCGGTACTGCGAAATTCATACTTCGCACCGGCAGTGTGTTTCGCCAGAAAACTGCACACACATGTTGCAATGAGAGACGAAATAATCTGTGTGACAAAATGCATCTAAATTATATTTGCATTTACAAACTTTTCGTTCAGGTGGAATATGCGCCATCCCATAACTTGTAGAATATACTATTATACTCAAACAGATCACATAAATCACGTTATACTAGTATGTCATATACAGTAAGAATTACCCTACTGCGTACATAGGTGGATATTAAATACATATTAAATGGTACATTTTTATGTCAAAGTAAGGCGAATTTACTTACGTACAACCCAGCCCCTCTTCTTAGCGGAAATCTAGACGTTGCCAGATCTAACTGCAACTCTACATAATAGGTTTTTATAAAAACCCAATATATACAAAAATGCATTGATGTACGATCAATCAATATAAGCCAATATCATTTTCAGACTGTGTTGCGTATAATAAAATTTACTGATCTTTTTCCAACTTAACTTTTGTGAAAAATAATTAAACAGCGAATATTACTGTAAACACCTGAGCTGTGAAACAATTTTAAAATGTCTAATCGGAATATTATGTTGATGTGACAACAGCGAAACCAGACTAACAGAAACTACGAACATTCAAACTTCCGGCGAGTCGAAGCAGAGTCGCACTCAGGACTATTATTCGACTCAGACAGTCGGACTATTATTGCAAAGCGATAGTTCACAGAAAATACTAGTCGCGGTCGGTGGAATTTGACATGCTCGTATTTCCGTAAGGAGACATGGGACCCACACCATATTTTAAGGGATAGTTACTAGACCTAAGTAGAAGGCTATAATGGTAAAAAATGTTCAAGGAAAACTTGCGAAATTTTGGTAAGTGTCCGGTATCTGGTTTCCAGATCTTCGAAACGGTTTGCAAAATATTTGCGAAATATTTTTTATTCATAATCACCGAGTAAATACAATTTTTTTATACTGTGATTTTTGCTAAATTCTTATTTTGCGTAAAGATATAACTATTTTAAAATCTCACACGCTAAATGTTGGGATGTTTATTTTGATGTTGCTCCTAGAGGGCGCAAATTTCACCGTGTTAATTAGGTAAACTAAAACATATTTTTTATCTGAGCCATGCGAAAAACAAATCAAGAATCTGAAGGAACGCTCAATTCTACAGGGAAAAGGCAAAAAAAAGGGAAAAGTTCTTGTTTAGGTCGTCTAAATCTATCGGTTTTTAAGTTATTCGCATTTAAAAGCTTCATTGTATTTTGTTACTATTTTTTTATTCTTAACAGATGAAAAGGTACAGAAAAGCAATCAAAGCAACGGTAAATAACAATAACAATTATTGGTAATAGTGATAATGCCAAACTTCAAATCCAATGTTGGAAGTGTCCACCATCTACCTCGATACATTTTAAAATATACCTTCTTAAATGTCTCTAAATGTTAAACAATATTTCCCCATTATTTTTAAATGTATTCGAGGTTTCTTCAACTCCTGAAGAGAATTAACTTCTGTCTGATAAACTAAATCCTTTAAAGACCATACAGAGAAGTAAAGAAGGAGAGGGTTTCAGTCTGTCATCAACTCTGGCTATGAACGAGAGAGATGGAAATAGCGGTCATGTCTAAGCTTTTCGGTTATGACAAACTTTTGACAAGGAACTGTCACAATTTATAAAATAAACAATGGCTGTCATATGATGTGACAGTTTTGATAAGTAAATAAGGTTATAAATTCGATTAAGAATAGAAATACGTCTTTTTTTTTCTCGGCCAACTTTGATGACTTTTTTTTGGATGTCTCTATATAAAATCCGTCTCTATAAAAAAAGCAAACTTTGATAGGGGTGTATATATTTTTTCAGTGTTTTTTATGTATGACACAAGGCACGATGATTTTTTTGTTGACAGGTGTTATAGCATGACTATTATTCAGTCCTAACACTGCAAATAAAGCGTCCACTTTATAGCGAGCATCCGTTTATACAGAGTGTCCACTTTTTCGATATTGAAGATATTGTCTATGAAGTTAAACCGTAAAATATAAGATGTCGGTTAAATTACATAAAAATTCCAAAACTCCAAAATGGTTTTTATTTGTTTTCCTAAACTGCTGAACTTTTTTGTATCGAAGACATCACCTTCATGAGACATAAATTGCCAATGCAATATCATCGAAAAGGGGATATTATCTAAATATACTGGTGTAAATAACAACTAATATAATTATTATTAGCAATTTTATAATTTTGCCCTATATATTGTATTATATAAAACCTTTTTTACCTGTTTTCTAGGAAAGATAAAAAATAATATTTTTAATTATTAGGTACAGAAAGAAATATATAATTTTTATTTTTCAAAGAAAGCCATTGATGACAATGTGTATGCAACAAGTAGGTATAAATGGTAGTAAACGAACGGAGAAGAAAAAAATTGTTCAATGCTGCTTATTTTAATAGTTAAATATATTATATACAAACAACAATAATCAGTCAGAGGTCACCGTATTTCCGCTTGTTAAGACAAGCGGAAATACAGTGACCTCTGTCAGTGACAGTGACAAATAGCTGACTTAAGAGTCAGCTATTTATGGGGTGGGTGGAAGAGTGGCAAGAAATTCCAAAGCACGAGCGATTACAGGTGGTACTGGTGGAGGAGTGTTTTCATCGACTGGAGCAACCGGTAGATGATCCCCCTCTGGCTGGAAGCCTAATTCGTTCGCAACGTACTTAAGACTTATTGGAGTTCCATCGGGAGCTGTATATGAGAAGGATCCGACAACCTCCTCGGCCGTTTGGTTTTCAACTCCGGGATTTTTTAGGAAGCCTCGTTCTTCCGCCACGATCCCATTTCCGGTTTCATAGGAGGAGTGGTAGGTGCCATCGAAACCGACTTCGGCGTCTTGACTGACGATTGGAATGGGCTCCTCGAGATCCGCGGGGAGACAGTTGCCTATGGCAAATAGAGCAACGGCAATGATCTGAAATAATAAAAATTACTTGAAAGTAAAATATTGTTTCCAAGGGAAATAACGAGTAAATATACTTTGATTTTTTTAACTTATGTTTCCTTCACCTTCACAAAAATTCATTTGTTACGTTAAAAAAATGCTGCCTAACGAATCAGTATTTCCACATCCAATTTTTTAAGATAATCTGTTATTTTATCACCTTTAGAAACTCTGTTACTTTTATGACCTATGTAACCATTATAACCTATATAATCTTTACTATCAATATGACCTTTGAGTCATATGATACATGTGACTTTTGTCAACCACGTCGTTTAGGACATAATTTTTGTAATCGAAATGGACATAGTGGTAAAAATAGGAAAGTAGAGGCGTGAAATAAGAATTTCTTTCTTAATTCGCATTTAACTTAGTTCGTAACGAAAATAAATTAATTTTGCTATTTGGGTGTTTGTAATTTTTCAAAAATCTGACAGCGTTATGTGTTGTTCCCCGGAAAGGTGGGGTTATCCTCGTATTTCCTGAGGGGATGACCGAAAAAGGGAAGAAATGTTTTAACGCTCTGTTCACTATACAATGAAATGAAATTTATTTAAAGATTTTCTTTAATCTATTTTGAATACTTATCCACCCTCAACCATCTCAACTCACTTGCAGACTTTGTTATGTTGTCCATGTGTATCAAATTTGAGGTATAAATCGTGCATCGTTTGCAAATTACTTATAGACAAAGAAAAAGTGTAAAACCCCATTTAGTCCCCGAGTCATAACAAATAAAATAAGAATCACCATAAGCGCAAAATGAGGGTCATTATGGGATTAGAAATTTGATAGAGCCAATGTGTTTGGTTATTATAATGTGTTGATTATAATTGCTACAAAGATCAATTACGAGAACAGCTTTAGAAAAAAATGTGTAATAAAAGAATTCTCAAATAATGCAGATTTCTTAGCACACGCTGTATCTATCCGAGTATAATAAATCACAGGATACGCCGCGATTGAATTACTAAGACATACAAAAGGTTTCGTTAAATTAAGTCGCTACCAATGGAATCACTCCTTCCACAATCAATTGTTTTCACATTTAAATGGACTAAGCCGCTAAAAACGTCAGGTTATATTCATGTATTATATGACCTTTATAGACTTTATGGCCTGTATGACCCACCGATATGACCTTTAGGACCTGTATAGCTCATACAATCGTTTGACCCATATGACATATATAGTCTATATGGCATGAATGACAAAAACAAACGTCTCTTTTTACCTCTATAACCTTTATGACATTCATGACCTTGATGATCTGAATGACCTTTATGACCCGTATGGTCCATTTTGGAAATGAATGTAAAAGTGGAAATGAGAGTAGAGACTTAATAATCTGATATTTGCATTTTTCTACCTCAAAAATATACAAAACGACACCTCACATGAATGTCTTTATTAATTCCCATTAAAACACAACAAAACAACCGTCTCCTCCCCTCCTGTGTACAACAAAACACCATTAGTCAAATACTTACCAATTTCAACTCCCCAACATAGTAAGCTAAAAACTTGAAGCATATCTTGCATTGTTTTCGTAGCTGCATTCCTTATTAGCACAGCATAGCTTCATTTATTATTATGTCTTTAACATTACATTTAATATGCCACTCACGGTGAAGCACCCTGTATGACGGGGTGGGCAAAAGTCAGTGCAACGGGTTTCTCGACTTTTTCTTGTACTATCCTTGTATTCCCTTTGTTTTTTTATTTATCGAGTTGTTCCCATAATTTTGTCCACATTTAGCGCATTTACATTCGCATCCACGTAATGGAGTGGAAGTAACGTTTATGAAAAAAAAATAAAAACCTTTATTGTAAAAAGTAATTAAAACAAGACAAATAAATATTTTTAACATTAATTTTAATAATTACAGAGGACAGAGTTCTAAAAAATATCCTACACTCGCCACCCCCGGGGTATAGGGGTAACTAATACAAAATATGAGGAAATTATTAAAACTTGTTGAAAACGTAAATTACAAAAAACGTATATGTATGGCCAGCTATACATACATTTATTTTTATTTAGCTGATGGGGTTATTTGTTGTCCCACAATAGGGATGTGATATTCATATGACGTGTCGTTTTATAGGTTTTTGGGGTAAAGGAATTCAACACACAATAATAGGCATCTACTCTTATTTCTCATACCATGCGCATTTCCAATACAATAACTATGACCTATACACTCAACATCCACATATCCAAACTCCAAATTTCCGAACTCACGATATTTCCGAACTTTTTCTCACGATATTTCCGAAGTTGTACTTCCACACAACCGAACTTGTCGCTGATTGGTTGACGACAAAAAACCGCGAAATTTGAAATGAGAAAAAAAAGTAAACACAATAATGCGATTGTTATCAAACATTTCGATTGTCACAGAATTCAGCAAAAGAGGAAATCGCCCTCCCTCAGCAGCACACCTGAGACAGGTTCTACAATAGTTGTTCTTTGTACAAACCAGTGGAAACCACTTCTTTCAAATGGCGTATCATAAGTACCGGTGCACTTTTTTGTGTCAATCCGTCCACTCAATTTTCGTCTTTTTTTCAACTTCCGACAAGTAAATTTCTTTTTTCCCAAGAATTTCTGCCACTGACGATTTACAAATATTGTACATCTTACATCCAAGGTTAGCCTCTTAGCAGGCTCTTTTCTCTGAAAATCAACAGTACAATAATGTTTGTTTTATATCACGGTTTTCTTAAAAATACATATTTTCTCATCATTTTTCATTTCAGTTTTAAATTATTATAGGTTACGTCAACAAAATGTTCAATAAAACAAACCTTTACTTTGAATTACAAAATAATTACCTGCATCACTCTCTACTTTGCACCTGACATTCTTTTTGTTTAAAAAAACGTTCTTTTATTAACATGTACACATGTATGTATGTATTACATTTGCATAAAAACCTCAAAAAACAAAGAAAAGCACTAGAATGAGCCAGAAAAACCCTTTGCGCATGCGCCAGCAGTTCGGTTATCCCGAGGTGACGAGAGTTCGGAAATGTGGAAGTTTGCGGAACGGAAAAGTTCGGATATGTGGATGTTGAGTGTATAACATTATTTTATAAATTAATTTAGATTATAAAAGTCGTATTGGTCACACAGGTCATACTGGATATAAAGATCATATTGGTGATATTGGTCATAAAAGTTATATCGATTACAGAGTTCGTATCATTCGGAGTCATACAATATGACTATAAAGGTAACACAGGTCATATAAGTCTTATTTATGATATGAGTAATAAAGGCCATACAGGTCATGAAGGGCATAAAGGATTAATTCATATACATAGGCTATAAAGGTCTTATTGGTCATAAAAATCAAAAGAGTCTTATGGGTTATAAAGGTCATATAGGTTATAAACGTTTACAGGTCATAAAAATATGTCATAAAGGTCACGAAGATCATAGCGATCATGAAGGTCTCATTATTCATAAAGGCCATATAAACTAAGAATACAAAGGTCCTTGAAGCTTATATCCAGATTTACTTTTGAAAACACAAAGGAATGTTTTTAGAGATTTAGTCTGATTAAATATATGACATAATAAGATGTGGAAGTAGTGATTCTTTAGGCAGGGTAGGAAAATTATAATTTCGACACCCTCTATCTGACTTACCAATAAGTTTTGGACTAAAACAATTTCGTTAAATTGCAATATGTTTACCCAAAGAATCTGCAAGTTTGCTGTGTCGCTTTAATAATGGGACACCCTTATATACATGCCGTATCGTACATACCATAATTATGACAATATTTCATAAAGTTTAATATGACCACTCGATGCACTTTGACTTTTTTATTACTACTCGGACCGAATTGATTGATTTCTACCGTATCGTTGCGAGGGCATTGTTAGTTTTCAAGAAAAAGCTCGCATTTTGTTAAATATTTGTCTAATAAAATTGTTTAACAAATTTCGATCGCCCTGCTCTTCCTATCGTTATAAGGAATTTATTAATTAATTACAATAAGGAATTTATGGCTGTAGATCTTCTCTTTCAAACCGAATGGGCTGGTTTCTACCGTATCTTCACGGATACATTGTTAGTATGCAAGGAAAAGCTTGCATTTTGTTAAAAATTTGTAACCAATTGGGAAATGCATAATTCAGTGTAATTTCTAAAAAAAGTAAAATCCCTTAAAACTACACGAGTTAAACAAAATTGCATTTACTAATGTGTGTTATACAGTATTTTTTTATGATTTTGACAAAACTATATATTTTATATGAATAACCACTACTATTTATGGAATGTATGAAATGAAATAATAGACAATCTGTTTGTCTAGATTGTCAACAAGTTGTCAGTTTGAGGGTTCATGTGTACAAAAGCGCCGCATTAGTTAAAAATATACATACAGTGTGTCACTTAAGGTATATCCACCCTTCTAAAATATTTATTTATAGGCCAATTTTCATGAACTTTTTTGTAATAGATAAATTTCGTAAAAAATATATTCAAATACTTACTCCATGCATATCATAAAATGATCATGGCCAACTAGGAATTTTTTTTAACATTTTTTTTAACATTTTTTATTCTTCTATATTCTTTCTTTATGCAAAAAAAATCAAGAAGTACTATTATCGTTTTTTTATAAATACATAATTGACACCGGATTCTTACTCAGGACCATCACAAACTGGATTTTGCTAATTTTCACTGTATTTGAATACAAGATATTGAGGAAAATTGAAATTTAAGACAGTATCAATTTTTCAATCAGTCATCAAAATGGCATTAGAAGTGGCAAACTTGTTTTTTTTTTTTTTTGTAAACAATGGAGGTCTATTTGGAAATTCTCAGCTACTTAACATTTGTCACAATTCTGGTTTATTTGACGATTTATTTTTAAGGGCAGTGGTAACGACTAAAATTTCGACTTTCCAAAACAAATGAAGCAATACATAACTCATTAAAGTTAGTTAAACTATTCACTAAATATATTTTCAACAAATAATAAGACAAAAAGATTTACTAGTAACAATACGAATTACTTAACTAGTCCTTTATGAATGTTTTTTTTGTATTTATGCATTTGTTGTTGATAACCGTATCAAGACAAATTAAATAACATTTATAGATGTTACCACAGTAATTTTCTTAAAAACTGATCGTCAAATAAACCAGATAACTGTGAAAAATATTAAGTTGCTGGTAATTTCTAAATAGTACCGCCATTGTTTACAAAAAACAATTTAGTCGTTATAAATGAAATTTACAGTTTAAGATGGCATTAAAATGGCATTTAAATGGCAAACAATTGTGCCGATTTAGTATACCTAATCGAAATTTATCTAGCACATTTTTATTGTACCGATAGATATAAAAAATATTACTAACACTAAAAACAAAATATTCTATTCAAAAAATATAGGCACTTTTCAAAAGTTTGGAAACACCAAGAAATTCTAATTCGATTCTCTGTCTCTAGCTATAATAGTAGAGATACACTCCGCTCTTCAGGCAATGTGTTGCTTTCTTGTTATATTGAAAACAAAATATTAAATACACAATCACACAAGTACTTCAAGACACATGAATTCGAAAACTGCAACCGTCGGCTATGGGTGCTTGAATAAAATGACAAGACTTAATAAATATACAGTTATACAGGACGTAAAGTCGCGCATAAATTCAATAAAAATCAAAGATTTTTTTTTGAAAAACGTTTTAGTTTTCATTTGCCGACATTTTGACATACTTTATTTCCTGGAGTGGGTACTGGAACCTTCGGCATAGAAACAATTTTTGTTTTGTACTTTATTTGTTTTTTTTTTTATTGACGGTTGTCAAAGATATGCCGTCATCCATATTTTTTTAAATGACAACTTATGGCTTGTGATACATCATTTGAAAGCTCTTATTTCGCACAGTATGCCTCTAAATTTTGGCACGATTCTATTAAGCCATTTTAAAATGGCGGCCGGTCAAATGTTAAAATTCGATAAAAAAACGAAAGAAAGTTTATTTAAAAAATCACTCAGACACAAGAGGTTATACAGCTATTTGCTCAGCTATTTAACATAACACACTCTCAACAGTTATCCAGAATTGCAGAAATTAAGAATAAATGATATAAAGCACATTCTTAATTATTTCAATTAAATTAATTATTTCAATTGACATTTAAACGAAGTATTTCCAGGTCGATGGAGTGAGCGAAGAGGTCAATTCGAGTTTTCTCCTAGGTCGCCTGACCTAACGCCCACGGATTTCTGTTTGTGCAGTTATTCTGTTTGTGCATTTTATTATTTAGAGTTCTGTTTTTAATAAATGGGTTAAATAAAAATATTTATGAATGAACTTTATATTATTTATTTTCAGTTTCCGGAATTCTGGATAACTGTTGAGTGTGTGTTATATCCACTAGCCGAACAAATAGCTGTAGAACCTCTTGTGTCAGTGATTTTTTAAATAAACTTTCCTTCGTTTTTTTATTGAATTTTAACTTTTGAACAGTCGCCATTTTAAAATGGCTTGATAGAATCGTGCCAAAATCTAGAAGCATACTGCGTGAAATAAGAGCTTTCAAATGATGTATCACAAGCCATATGTTATCATTTAAAAAATATATCGATGACGTAATAACTTTGACAGCTCTGAATAAAAAATAAATGAAGTATGTCAAAATATCGGCAAATGAATTTAATTGTGTGTCCGAGCGTTTTTGTAAAAAAAAAATCCTTTGATTTTATCGAATTCATGCGTGACTTTACGCCCTCACTGTATAATCAATCGTTAAATCCATCCCCTGTGAGTAAATAACCGTTTTTTTTTTTGTTAGCAAATATCAACAAAAATGAAACACGTTCTCTATCGATAATAACGTAAACTACAATGAATTTTTGGCAATTTTGGATTGGAATATATTGTCTGAGATATTGCTATTGATTAATGAAGAATTTATTTCAATTTTTAAAAGAAATAAATGTGTTACTTAAGGAAAAAAGTTGTCTCCTTTCAAACCTTTAAACGGCAAATATAAGTTTTTTTATTACTTTTTTACACACATATTAGTGACACAATCTGTTATAATCTATGGAAATCCGCATGTTACGTAATTATCTTAATACTTACAGTATACTTCATAATGGCACTAAACTTGGATATGATAACTCAGGCGTAATTTTCTTATTTTATATTAAATGTTATATCCAGTATCGGGTACAACCACCCATAAATACAACTCTTGTTAACAGTGGCATCTTGCTTTTTAATGTCAAGGTCGACTGCATTACATTTGGGGATATGTTATCACCCTGTATAAAAGACGCATAATAAGTTTTTTTTATTCTGGTATTGATAGTTTATTCAATAATTTATTATACGTACATATAAACCAGAAATAATAATATAATTAGAAAAATTCCTATTATACTCGTCCAGTAATTTTACGTTAGAATTTGAAAATAAAAGAGACATTCGTCAAGATAAAAATAGCTACGGTAATAAAACCAAATAGGACATAATAGAGATCGATCCTATCGATTTGGTGTAACTATAAAAAATGCACAACGTATTATGGATAATAAAAATAACAAGTCAATTTTCGGAGGCAACGAATTTTGATTTACGTGCGTACAGTGCCATCCATAAAGTTTGCACCGTATGGGAAAAATGTTTGAGTTTGCATTTAAGAAATTCTTTTGACCGTCAGTTGTTTGGGCATGTCTTTAAACTAAAATAGCGCCCATCAAACCTAGTAAAAGGTTGGTATTGTACGAGTAGCATCTACATCTAGAGTACATCTAGCTACTCGCATACGAAAATTTGAAATCCACCCAAGAGTAAACTACCTTTATTTGCAACCCTTGAGAAAAATATTATAAAGAACAGTTATTCTTTTGTAAAATATTAGCCCCATTATGAAGTTTCAGTGCAGTATGGTGAAAAAGCGGTTCCTGACATTTTTTCAACTTTTCCTCATACCACAATTCGAACGAAATCGTTCATCGTTAAAATCGTATTTTCTGGAGACTCTTCTCCAATACAATATAAATGGGCAACAAATAACTCAATTATAAAAAGGTCAGCAAGAAATAAACGAATTTTTGGTACAAACTTTATGTTATATTGAAGAATAATACAAAACGTAAATAATTATGGTAAATCTCATAGAAAGCACGCTTCTGGAGGCGATACTTTTGTAATAACATTTGAAAACATGCAAAATTATATTCCTTAAAAGTACAATAACATTGTAGTACAGTGACAGACCGTTTTTCGTTTTATTGTTTATTTTCTTCGCTGAGAAGTGTGTTTTTACTGGATTTGATTGGGAAACGTTTCAAAATGAATTCGGTGGACTTTTTATTGACTAATAAAGATATTACATACGAGATCCGAATGGAAATTAAACGGTTAGGAAGGCCGATACCCGATTTGATTATTTCCAAAACAGACGTAGGAAAATCGCGAAATTATTCACGAAATTTTAATAGTAGTGTCTACGACAGATTTAAGTGGTTATGCGTCCTAAAAGAACCAAACTGTTTTGTTTTATTTGTTTAGTGATGGGTGGCAACCAAAGTGCATGGACTCAAGAAGGGATGATTGATTTAAAACATTTAAATGAACGATCTAAGAAACATGCTAGCTACAATGAAAAACATTTACACAATATCTTAGATTTTAGTGTGTTGGGAAAGGTAGACATAAGGCAACAGCTTGATAGTGCTTATCGTGAAAATATAAGACGTCACAATGAACATGTGGATAAAAACAGACATATTTTAAACCAAATAATTAATTGTATTAAATTTTGTGAAACAAATCCGGGACTTTAATGAAAATGCTTTTTAACAGTTTTGTGAACAATAAGGACAGGCGAGCTGTTACCGTTATTTCCTCTAGAAATAACGGTAAGATACCTATATCAATTTTTTTTCACATGTTGCCACCCATTATTTTAATATCGTAGTGTCAGTAAAACGCATGACCTTGAAAATTTTAAAAATTCTCGCCTGCAGCGCCATTGGTAGCTAATTAGTAATCCTACTGACACACCCTGTGCCCACCCATGTAACGCACCCACGAGCCGCCACTGATCGCAACATCTACTGATGTAATACAGGCAAAATTAAAATACTCGTTGCGCTCACTTAACGGATCTGCACCATCACAAATTTGTCTTAATTTGTTAAAACCGGTGTCTCTCACATCTTGAAATTTGGTCTGGCTCTTCTTAATAGCTGCAGCTTCAGTAGGATCGAATTGTAAAATAACAGCTTTTATTTGCTGGAAATGTCTCGTCAATATATGATCACAGCCGTATATATTTACGCAAATTTAATTTTTACAAACGCTCATTTCCGCCTATTCGAATTAAAACTTTTAAAAACCGTCATTTTTATGCTTTATCAAATTTAGCTCTAAAATTTTTCCTTTTCAAGATATCTACCCGCTTGAGGCGGCATTTTGAAGGGGAAAGATGGCAGTTTTAGTGTAAGTATCAAAAATTCGATCAGTCATTACCTCCGAATAATGGCAGCGTGTTAAAATTACGTGTTTTTTACTTATTTTTTGTGAATTTTAATCGACTCTAGCATCTTGACTGTTTACAGTAAGCAGCTTATGTTACTCAGGAATTAAGTGTACGTATCATAGACGAAATATAGCCACGAGTCGACCCGAGTAGCTCACTCCTTATGAAAATAAAACTTTGCTTGAATTTTCGAAATTTTGAAAAATCGTGTTATTGAGGTTGTGAAAAGAACGTGTTGACTGCGTGATAAAAATATGACACTTACAGAATCTATAGTTCTTACCTTTAACTTCAAGTGACTGCACGCTCGTTTTGTTATTTTCATGTTTAGTGAATGCACAAGTGGTTTTTTTGTAGCGAAAGTTGACCTAATTTTTTTATTTTGTAATCTTGTAATTTCAATTGTACTTCATTACTTTTTGTAAATAGAGATTATATCTTACCTTTTTATTCACCTTCGGGTCCTTTTATCTCTACAGTTTCTGATTCGATATACACTCGACATCCACATATCCGAACTTTTTCGTTCCGCAAAATTCCACATTTCCGAACTTTCTTCACCTCGGGATAACCGAACCTGACGCATGCGCAAAGGGATTTTCTGGCTCATTCGACAGCGACATTCGGCATTCGACAGCGACAAGTTCGGTTGTGTGGAAGTACAAGTTCGGAAATATCGTGAGAAAAAGTTCGGAAATATCGTGAGTTCGGAAATGTGGAGTTCGGATATGTGGATGTCGAGTGTAGTTTAACAAATGGATTAAAATAAATTACTAACAAAAATAATTGTGAATGTGAAAGAATTTCTAAAGTTTCAATGAAGTCATAGGCATATTAAGTGTAATATTATCTCTGTAAGTAATATTTGATGCAAACAAGGTAACCGTTAACAATTTGATCTGCAACATTATTTTTTATTCAACAATTTACGTTTGGGTTTTACAATATATATATATTAACAACAACAAAATTATCGGAAGATGAATATTTCTATGATACGATGATATGATCCGATCTCGTATTTTTGATTGTATTTGTATTTATAAATCTTTCAAATAAAAATGTTTCAGCAGCTTCAACCTCCAGACTCGATACAAAAAAAAATTGAATACCATTGCTTGCATGAATTAACATTGCTTCTGGTGTTAATATAATTAACACCAGAAGCAATGTTCGACTTTTGTTCTAATCAAATTCCCGATAGTCTGGATATAATACTTAGGTTAAGTATTCTATTCAAAAAAGGTACTCACGACAATCCCAGGCGTAGATCAATTTCGAGAAAACGAAAGTTTATGGGAAATCAACATACATTCGAGCAGTCTACCGCGAATACCAGTACGTCGACTGGAAAACTATTACAAAATAACGACGAAAACATTGTGATTGATCCAACTCATGGATATTGCATTCTTCAGTTTGTTTCAGTTTTTCTGCAATTAGCAATTTAGTTATGTGCAAAACTTGTGAAAAAAAAATGTGACTTTTAATCAAGCAAATCCGCGAGGCTTAGGATTCAAAATTGCTGTGATGTGTGAATGCGGTGTTTCGTACATCAATTCTGGGCCAATGATTGAAAATGTATTTGAAATAAATAGAAGTATAGTAGTATAGTGGCTGTCATGCGTCTTTTGGGTATCGGAATAAACGGAGTTAATCTTTTTTTGCGGTTTGATGGATTTAGCAAGTAAATTTTATCATAAAACTTTCGCTGGATGCTTCACGAACTTTTGGACAGCAGGAGAATCAGTTTGTAAATTTAGTATGCAAAGAGCTGTAGAAGAAGAGAAGAAGACATTAGAGAAAGAAAATTCAGAGACAAATTTGACGGTTTCTGGATATGGCACGTGGAAAAAACGTGGCCATACTTCACGTTTTGGTGTAGTAACTCTTGCAGGAAAATATTATAAGCAGATCATCGATTCATGTGTAAAATCTACTTACTGTCATAGCTTTGTCTTTTGGAAAAAAAAGACAGTGATCCTGAAGGTTACGAAGAATTGCTTTCACAACACGATGATTGCGACATAAATCATGAAGGATCGGTTTCTAAAATGGAAGTCGACCGTGTAAAAGACATGTTTGGTCCCTCGATTAGTAAATACGGGGTGAAATATTCGCGGTATATTGGTGATGGTGATAGTGCTACATATAAAGGATTATTAGATTTGAATCCATATGATGATCCTGTAGAAAAACTAGTGATATCTACATGTAAAAAAAAAGAATGGGGTCACGATGCCGTAGTTTGAAGAAAACTGATTCGAGCTTAGGAGGAAAAAGTAAAAACAGGCTAAAATTAACTGTCAAGTTAATTAATAAACTTCAAACATACTACGGTCTAGCGATCATAAGACATCAAGATAATGTAGATGAAATGTATAAAGCAATCTGGGCTACATTTTATCATCTCAGATCGACTGATAATAATCCAAACCATGGAAACTGTCCAGAAGGCGCAGAGAGCTGGTGCGCTTATCGCCGCGCGGAAGCTAAAGGATTGGACTTGAGTAAGTTCAAGCACGATTATCTACCACTTGATCCGAAGGTTCAAAAAGCTCTGAACCCAATACGTGGACTTGACTCGGCGCAGTGGCGGTGCGTGATCCTAAGATTGGGGGTGCACCATACATAAAAATAACGATAATCATAAGAATAATAAGAATATCCCTAATATGAGATAAATATTAATCTCATATTAAGGTTATTCTTATTAACTCTATTAATTTGAAAACTTACCTAATTTTCTTTGTAAATGAGCTCAATTCTGCGATTTTTACATTGTGCAAATTTTTCAATTACTTTGTTGTTAAAATTTTCGATATTTGTAATAAAGTCTTTTTCAATGGAGAGCATAGCCAAAGCCGACAGTCTTTCCTGGCACATGGTGTTGCGCAAAAATGTCTTTATTCGTTTTAAATAGAAATTTTCCACAAAAACGAATACAGTTAATAATAATGTTTAAAATACACCTGTTTTTTGAAACCGCTTCATTGTGTGCTGCCACTGCTCGTCGATGAGCAGGATCGAGCATTGTCGCAATATTTGCAGTGCCTAGCATGGCTAAATTCAAAACATTATTCATGTGTCCAGCAGAATTTGCATGTTTTTTTTTATTTTCTCGTTTATGTGATTTAAATCCGTTACTCCAGTTTTGGTCCAAGGTGTTTCTTCGCCAAACAAAACACTGCGTTCAATACATCGCATCCACTTAACCACAAATGTTTTTTAAATAAGTCATTATTAAATGTTCTCACAAATCGTTTACTTTTTCCTTTCACGGTAATTTTAAATTAATTTGTGGAGTGGGCCTACCTAGAGTTTTAATTTGCACTTTTTCCTCCAAACTCAAGCTAGAGAATGGAGTTTTTAATAAGTTTTGAATATAATTCATTATTCCAAACTAGATTGTAACCGAGTTTATATTTATAAAACGTGAGCGATAAAACAGCAATCGCAATGTACGAAAACAATTCACAAACCAACCGATCGATAACTCTCGTGCGCTCTTAAACTCCGTACCTTATATCTATAGGATTCGCCCACTACGCGTAATAATTGTGGAGGGGCAAGCAGTAACAATACGCGTTCGCTTTTTCGTATTGCACGGAAGCATGATCCTCGTGCCGCTTTTTCGCGCGTGTCGACTCCCGCGCCGCGATCGGAAACCAGTGGCGTTGGAGATAGACCTAGCGTCTAGTGGATTCGTAACGCTGCGGCCAAATAATATTCAGATGGTATTAACGCTAGGGATGCGGCAAGGCGATAAATTAAGAATGCATCCATTAATTACTAAATAAAATTATTAATGCTAAATTGTTGGTAGTGCGCGCGCACCAGCGCACCACCAGCAGTGGCGCCCACCGCCACTGACTCGGCGTGAGTTGCTTGATAGATGTCAGGGTAATAATACACAAAATAATAATTAAAGCTACAGTGGTTTACTTTGGCATTTTACTCCGAAACAGCTCCACAGGGGTCTCAAAACTATTGAATTATCCAATTACCTTGCTACTTCAATATTCAATGACGGTTATTCATCAATTCTAAAAATATTTAGTGTTATGGGAGTGATAATTGGACCTGCAGCAAGATATTATGCCGCTAACAGAGATGAAACGAGACTACGAATAGCAGAACATCGCCAACGAGCTGCCTCGAAAGAAGATCGATCATCTCGAAGAAGAGCTTCAGCAGCCCAACAGGCGGTTTTTGAAGAAGAGGAAGGTGAATTGTATGGGCCTGGAATAGCAGATTAGCTCTAAGTATGATATTGAACAATGAAATCAATCATTTTATCTTTGAACGCGTTTTTCTCCAAACTGCATTTTTCTAATTTGCTGCAGTTATAACTCGATTACAAATCATCCGATCGATTTGATTTTTTTATGCTTATTTTGTATATGTTTCTCTATACAATGACCCTTTTCGATTGTAAAAAAATTAAAAAAAGTTGTTAGAAAAATGTAATTTTGGCACGCCAAAAATCATCAGATTTTTGAGCGAAATTTTAAATTTGTATTCAAAACTCTTGTCATTTTCTTAAATTCTCTTGTCATTTTTTTTTCACAATCCTGGGTCATTGTATAGGCAATGCCTTCTAGTTTAATAATTTTTTTCTGTTTTTTTTTTTATTTCAGCCACTGTGAAGGCAATCACTGCAGCAGTGGAGGAACTTTTTTTCGAGACTTGGGAGATAGCGATTAACTCGCTGAAAATAAAATTTTTTGTTTAAAAATTTTACTATGTATTCATTATTTATGTACAAATACATCCCCAAAATTTGAAAACATTTGATGCAGTACTTTTTTTTAATTCCCAAAAATAACTTTTTTTTAGGCGGTCACACTAGGTGTGCCCCTAAAGGAGCTGAAAATCATAACTACCCCAGAATTTGTTTCAAAAACTACATAATTAGACTACCGACCTAGTTATTTATTCTGTTGATTTTGTTGACCAACTATGTACCAAGCGTTCCATTTTATCTATCATTTTATTTGGCTGAAATCTTTGACTCCTTGAGTTTTTAACCACACTAACCTTTTTTGCAAAGTATAACATATATTATTTATGAACTTTAGGACTGGAATAAGATTAGTCTCCTCCAAGTGATGTACTGAACAAGCGGATTAAATATATATAAATATGAACTTTTTTCTTTGTCTACTTTACTAATTCCACGTCACATAATTCCCAAAACCCTTTCCTTCCTATTTATATGGTTTTAATGACACATCAGAACGAGGTTATGCGGTAATGATTTGTTTACGCTTTTAACTCGCTGATACTCCATATTCCCTGATAAAACTAAATAGTTTTAATCACCCCCTGATGATGCCAACATGATTGGCGAAACTCACGTTGAGTGCAAAAAAAGTGTTTCGGTGTTAAGTGGAAAGTGTTCAAGTGTGAATTAATTAAACTGTAAAAGATTTGAATTTTTATTTCATCCCAGCATTTCGTCTGTGAGATTTTACACATAATTGTATCTTTACACAAAACAAGAATTTTGCAACTAATCACAAGTATAATTATTTCATCCCAGCATTTCGTCTGTGAGATTTTACAATAATTGTATCTTTACACAAAAACAAGAATTTTGCAATAATCACAAGTATAAAAAAATTGTATATACTCGGTGATTATGAAAAAAATAATACGTTTTCGCAAGTTTTCCCCGAATTGTTTTCCATTATAACCTTCTACTTAGGTCTAGTAACCACCACCTAAATTACTGGTGTAGGTCCCATGCCTCCTTATGAAAATATGAACATGTCAAATTCCACCGACCGCCACTGGTCTGAGTTATAAAGAAAACAAGAATTAAAAAATAACTTTAACGCCCCATAAGTTTTTATGGCGACATTTTTTTCTGTCACGGTTACAGACACAATTTGGATCATAGAACATGCCAGTGAAGTATCCAACATTCGTTGGGTGACACATTATACTATTTATTCTTCATAACGTGTTTAAAAAATATGTATATTGAAAAATCCCTCGGTTTCTTGTATCGGATCGCAACTTATCACACGTTAAACTATAAACATGAATGAAAGCAGCATTAGGATTGCTTTAATGTTTTTGTTTTTCTATTTTCGAGTCTTAAAGGTCACTGGAAGAAGATCTGCAAGAATTTACAAACGATGTTTCTCGTAACTATACAAAATATGTATATACAGGGTGCTTCACGATGAGTGAAACGTACTTATAATAATATGTTTTGGGAGAACTATGAATGATATTAAACTGAAAATTGTATCTAGGGGTTCTTCACCACGAAATTAATCCATTGGCGTACTTATACCTGTTTGCCCTTCCAGTTTCTACGCTAGTGAATATTAACTTGTTACATAATTTATTAATGACTAACTTGCTACAGGTACTCTTGATAGAATCGATAACTCCGTTTAGGAGAAATTCATTTAAAAATAAATACACATGACTATCGCCCACATTCTTTTCTCTGAGTTCAATTGAAAGTTTTCACGTATATTCAAAATGAAGGGATTTTCAACGTGTTTCAATTTTACGGCAAAATGAAAATGTAATTCTGTAAACATCGAAGAAAAAAAATCCTAACATTAACTTTAGCCGTATGTCCCACTTTTTCTTCATGATTTACAGGTTTTTGTAATATAGTGTATTTTTCCCATAATACTCAAGGTATCAGTCTTTTCCTTGAGGTTTGGACAATTTCAATTTTTTTCTTACGTATTCTCAGTATCTCGACAACACATTATTTCTTCCAGCAGTCTTACACAGCCTTGTTATAAAAATAAGCTTCTAACATTAAATGAAGTCTCACAAGACCAAATATGGTGGTTGGCATACACAAATACACCCACTGACCTTATTGCCTTCAAATATCTAAACTATATGGTATACTTTTCATTCTGTATTTTGCAGGCATAATTAATTAAGAAAGTCACCATTATTTGAGACTTGGCAAATCAAATATTACCGACAACACCAATACTACAAATTTCCAATGCTATCTACTATCAATTCGTTTCGTAGTTTCCTACAATCTTAAGAAATACCCAAGAAAGGGCACCCTGTATATATAAACTGCCGGTAGACATTATAAAAAAAACTTACTATATGGGTCTCATACAGGGTGCTAAAATATTTTAAACGGTGCTGTAGACGTCCTTGGAATTAAAAAACTACTTTTTTTCGTTAAAAATACTTGTCTAGGTGGTTATACCAGTGCATTTAAAAATACAATTTAGTATAAATTAAGAAGCTCGCAATATTAGTAATCACAGTCAATTTCGCTGTCATCATGAAGGTCGCTGTAAGTACTACAAATTTAAACATTTATACATATTTAAAGATTATTAGAAAATAATGGATTCATTGTGTGAATGTGCACGTTTCTCAAAGTGGATTAAATTAGGTGCAGTCGTCTTTCATAAGCAGTACCATGGATCAAATTTTTTGTAATTAGGGTACCTTTAATAAGGGGCGTATATTACGGCATTTTAGGGGTTCACACATAAGATTTCAATGCAATAACAGGCATGTAATATTTTGAAAAATTATTCTAATCGTTGCCGTAAGTGTTACATATTTAATTTTATAATTAAAGTGTTACGGCAAAATTTAAAAATACAGAGTTGACCATTATTTAAAATGGGTCGTTATAATTGTTTTACTGAACTCATATATGCTAATGTGGGTATTTAATAAGAATTAAGAAAGGCGTATCTTATTAAGATTTTGATGTTTATACGTATACCTGGTGTCCCAGAACTCCTCTAATAAATATACCGGAGTGCGACAAAAGGACGTCAAAAGGTATTGTAGGAAAAGTGTTTAGCACTGTTAGTCCACATTAAGGGGTTTACACCTATTTCAATTGTCTAAAATTAACTTTTTTTGGGATTTTTTTAATGATTGAATTGACCACTCAAAATAGAATTTTCAGGTTTAATTAAACATATCAAAAGGTGTATAAAACAATTTTTTATTTAATTTTTTCTTCGCAAATGACGGCAGTACAGACGTCTGTAGCAGCATGCCTTTTTTTTATGTCTGCGGCGGTTTTTCCATTTGCACCAAGGACAAAAATTATTTTTTCATATTCTATATTACATTTAGCAGAAAAGTACACACGATTGTGAAAAAAAAATTTTCGCAAATTGACGTGAATTTGAGCTTTTTTTTTTTTTTTTTTTTAAATTGACATTTAAACGTTTATAAAAAAACATAACTGTTAATCAATCTTAATAATCGTGTGTACTTCTCTTTAAAATCTATCTAAAAAACTACAGTTAAAATTTCAAGTCGATCGGATGAAAACTGCAGAGTTATTTGTAAGGCCGTGTTGAAAAACATGATTTTGAGATAATCGCGTTTAATGTTTTGAAAGGTACAAAGGTTATGCAGGTATATATTGATCACTCGACTAAATTTGACTACACATGTACCAGCACCATCGATACTTAGTATAAGTAACATTTATAAAAGTACAGACTGAGCTAAACGACTCAAAACCGCTACTATAATCGCGCCAAGCGTTCAAAGCGTCTCGGAGCATCAGACGTTAATTCAGCAATTTAGCTCTAAGAATCATTTAAAAAATTTTTGAAGCATGATTGCTATTAGATATCATTTTTAGGTTGTTTTTACGTCATTTAAGCAAATAAAAAAAACAAAAAACCTCAAATAGGTGTACCTAACCCCTTAAAACGCCGCTATTGGTAAAGTCGCCGTCTCAATGCCACCCCTAACTTTTTTTACAAGACAGGTCGTATGTTTTTTGTCTTAACTTGTACACCTCTTTATTATCTATTAAACATATTTTTTTTAATTGAATCGCTTATTTCAGAAACAACCTAGTCACTTTTTGAGAGTTTTCAGGAGAAGAAAAAAACGTTTTGTAAGCATATCTGAACATTTTGAGTAATACTGTAGTTTGTGGTCGAAAGTTTACCACTAAAGTAAGAATTTATCATAAACAAAAGCACTATAAATATTTACGAAACTTCAAAAAAAAATTCTAAAAAAATGGACTTGTGTTTCTGAAATAAACATGAGTTTTGAAATAAAACTTTTTATTATCAAACTATTTTATATAGTATTATAAAAATAGATCTTATATGTCTTCCTTGGATTTTCTTTTAATTTTTGATGTTTCAATAATATTTTCGTAAAAGGGTTTGAATGGTTCCTCCACCATTTAAGAGTTTTCAAATTTTCTTTTTCGGCTTGTAGTATTGGCAGTGGGTCCTCATCCTCATATGCATTTTGAAATGGCATTTGAACTGTGAAAATCATTGTAGTATAGTATAATTATATATATAGTATTATCATTTAGTATTGTATATTCCTAGCTAGTGTATTTTTGTTTAATATACTATATTAATACAATTTTCTTCAACCCTAAAGTTTCTGATAACATTACGCTGATATTTATCCGAATTTCTAATTCCTTTACGTCTTTTAGCAGTAGGATCTCCATCATTAGTGTTTTTAGCACTGGCCGTTGGTTGATAGTTGTCCATAATAGTTATAGAATTAAGTATATTTTTTCTCTAATAAAACAACTTTTTATAAGCAGCAATAACAACAAACTATTGAACATCGACATTATTACTGCTTTGGCTTTTATAAGTGACTAGCGACCCGCCCCGGCTTCGCACGGAAATATAAAAAATGGTTATTGTGGGTTATCCCTAAGATATAGACATATACCATCGCAGACTTTTTTGTAGACCTTTTTAAGGTGTACAATATTGTAGTACATTATTTTGATCTATCTCGTAGGGTTCAGCCAGCGTTTGCAATGTAAGCGCAAAAAAAATGTGTCTATTTACGACATCACATTAGAAACCTCTAAAGTTAAAAGTGCAAAATGACCACTGACAATTTAGTGCAGAAACAATCTAAGTCCGAGACTAAGGTGGTTTCAGAAATAAACGAATATTTTAATTCGTCATATAACCAAGGATTTAGGTTCTTTTTGAATTAAGCATGTGTTACCCCTAAAAGTATATGTTGGTGTGATAAACTCAATATGGCCAAAATGTGACTTTGGTTGTTTCTGAAATAAGCGATTCAATTAAAAATATACCCCTAAATAATGGAGACATGTTTAATTATTTTTGTGTATAGGGGAAATCATTCTATATTGTACCACCTCTTAAATTGTACCACCCTGTTATTTTGTAACCCTTAATTGTATAAGTCATCTACATGTGAAACTAAAAACTCAATTGTAGCTTTTATAGGAAGTTAGGGGCATACCTCTACCACGGGGCGTTAAACGTAAAGTTGTTTTTTTGATATTAACTTCATGTAAGCATGTCATGTTTTTTATGTACGTTTAGTCATGATTAGTCTTATTTTATGCAGTTACATAACATTTTCGTTTCCTATTTAATAACACTTTTAATAACATTTTCAAAATATGATATGGGTCCCATGCGTCCACTGCGTAATTGGCGTCTTTCATAAATATAGATGTTGTTACTGTAAATATACATAAACTATAGATGAACATAAACGTTACTTTGTTAACTGCGCTGTAACAAGTAATAACTAGGGTTCGGAAATGTGTGCTACAACGCAGGGCTCGACACTATAAAACTCTTATGATAATGAAAGTATAAACCGTGTTTTTTAAGCGCCTTGTAAATTATATACGTGTATATTTCTTGTCCCTGCATACATACGCCACTGACCAATCCTGCCAAGGCTCCATAACCCACGTATGCGCAGTAGTACGCCATCCCGGTGCAGGAGGGCAGGATATTCTAACGCAGTTTAACTCGCGGGACGGCAAACATTCCGAACAATAGTAATAACAATTCACAAATAAAACTATTCCATACATTTGGTCTTATTCGTTTAGGTTTAACAATCAAAATTACAATAAAAACTGTTTATATGGTGTAATTTAAGAAACCCAAATTGTATCATCTCCAAGCATTTTTAAAAACGACGTTGATTTTAATTTCATCTAATATAAACCGCGCAAAAAAAATATTTTTTTGATAAGAAACATATTGGGCAATTTTACTAAAAAAAAAATTAGACGCTTTGGATCACCCCTCAATTTATTTTGAAGCATAATTTTAACGTTGGTACGATATTAGCTATTTTCCCCTAATATATATCTTGTTTAAAAGCAGGCATTATTTTTTTTGGTAATAGTAAATTAACAGTTTACATACAGTTAATGCAAATAAACATTACATTATTACAGTATTTTAACATTACGTTTTTGAAAACTAATCATGGCCTGCTAAACTTTTTTAAATAGTTTTACACCGTTTTATATTATACCAAAAAAAAACAGTTAAAAATATCTCCACTATTTATAAACCGATTTTTAAATGTTTGAACGTTTTTAAAAGACGTTCAACAGAGGACAAAGAGTAAGACAGTAAATTCGAACCAAAAAAAATACTTGGTATCATTTGAAGAAAACAAAGGTGGGGTGGCATTTAGGGAGTGTGTTTACCAAGGGCGATATTTTCAATGCCTAGCCAGCATTGAAAATTGTTGCACTTTGAAATACTAATAATAGTATAGAAATTATGAGTTATATAGAGACACCCTGTATACAAATTGGTAATAAAATTTATACATGAAAGTTGAAACATTCCGTAAATGTGTTAAAGCTATTAGATTAACCACAACAATATTTTGCCCAATATTTCGAATGTGGCGTAGGTTTTGCTTTATTTATTTTGTAGGTAAAGAAAAGAAAATTTGCATAAAAACGCTTTATGTAAATGTTCATTCAGTAACACGAAGTAATCTTGCATCATGTGCTGAATATAAGAGAGTGGCCCATGTTAGCACTTTTCAAGGGATACTCCAGAAATGTTGAGAAATTCATTTGTTAATTTGTTATTTAAATTTCAGAAATGTATAGATGTGAATGGTAGATACTTGAAACGTGTATTTATTTTCGTTTGTTTTCTTTTTTGTTTTAACAAAATTAATATTTTTTTCAATTCATTTTTCTAGTTTAAAAATTTGGATTCAAGAACTTCTCCATATGGAAAATAACAAATTTTTATAACAAAAATAACAAACATAACACGCAAACGACTTTTTTATTAAGTAAATCGACTGGAGAAAATCGCATTCTTATTAAATTCGCTCTGTCAAAAGATATTTACAATTAAAATGTGTCAGAATTTTCTCGAACGCCCAAAATCAATGTTTTTAAAAATTAAACTATTAACCCATTTTGAAAGTAAATTTTGTAACAAACTACACATTTTTGCAAAGCGGAAGAATGTAGCTTTTGTTTCGTGTAAATATATTGCACGGTGTTGCATTCAAAAATGTAGCAAATTTTAACGTTGAAATTGATCATATTTCAAAAATACCCTGTAACACGAAAACCTTAGGTTAGGTTAACCCTAACACGAAAAAACTTATTGAAAAACTAAATCGACCGTCGAAAACCGCATAGAACTAAGTTTACTCTGTCAAAAGATATTTACAATCAAAATGGGCCAGAATTCTCTGGGACACCCTGTATATAATTAAATTAACAATCTTATAGATTTTCTCATTATGCAACATTTATTTCATGGACAATTTTATCGAATAATATTACTTGTCACATCTTTCTGTATAGATTATGTTCTCTGGGTACTCTCAAAATACATGTCAATTACAATTCAATTATTATTGTTGCTTAGTTTTGATATACTTTCTCACACAGCGGGGTTTTTCAATTTTAAATTGTAATACTAAGCAGTCTAAGCTAAAAATATACAGAATCGAAAAAGTGATCCCTTTGCATGGGAAATCTTAAAGTATATACGACGTAAATTGCCGCTCCATACAAATAATAATGTATGTGCCTCTTTGCTAAATAGTCCAATCAACGAGCGAAAGCCCCCATGTAAATTGGTCACTAATTGTTATCAGCAAACAAAAAATATGATCGTATAGAGAAAAATAAATTCTAAGAAAGATAGCGTTTTTTGCGACTCGAGTTTTAGTGGCGAACATAACCAAAAAAAATCGCAAAAGTAAAAAAAAAGGTTTTTTGCAAATAAAAAAAAGCTTCAAGTCCTACACAAGAAAGTTAAATTAGAAAGTTGTAGGTCTTAAAAATTCGCGTCGAATGAGATATAAACGAAAAAAATCGGTTCATAAACATTTGAGAAAAATTTAAAAAAATGTCAAAATTCGCGTTTTCGTATTTTTTGAAATTTTTACGTATTCGCGTAAACGATTGTGGGCTCATTTTATTCGCGAAGACTTGTACTTTCATGCTATTAATAAACCAAATCGCTTTTATTTAATTTTTGCATAGAAAAATGCGTTGTAAAATTGTATCATTTTTTCGTACCGGTTTTTTTTCGATTAACTTTTTTAATTTTGGTTTGACATTTTTGGCCGTAGCATATTTGAAAACTGCCATTCAAAACACGCATTTAAAAAAAAAATTAAGGTCCTACGACCTCAGCGAGCCGAGATAATATTTTTTTTTATTCCTGACAGCGGTGTATACGTCCGATTGACTTCATTTTTACACGAAATAGATCTCAGACTTTTATTTTCTTAAAAAAAAATATTTCGTCATAGATTAAATTGACATAATTGTTTGAGAAAGTACAGCGTTGGGTGCGGCACGCGCTAGCCAACACACGGCGACAGAGTGGACGGACACTCCGCTTCCGGAGTAAACACGATTTCAAATCGATCGCGCTCGCAAAATTATCTTTTCCTCCGCTTAAAAACATTATCTCGGCTCCCTGAGGTCGTAGGACCTTCATTTTTAAAAAAATGCGTGTTTTGAATGCCAGTTTTCAAATATGCAACGGCCAAAAATGTAAAACCAAAATTAAAAGTTATTCGAAAACCGGTTCGAAAAAATGATACAATTTTACAACGCATTTTTCTATGCAAAAAATTAAATAAAAGCGATTTGGTTTTTTAACAGCATGAAAGTGCAAGTCTTCGCGAATAAAATGAGCCCACGATCGTTTCTGTACGATCTTTTTTGCCTCTGTAAAAGCTGATTTTTGAAAACGTCTTTTTTTTTAAATCGTTATAACTCGAAAAAATAAAGCTTTTTTGAATTTGTGAAAAAAGGGTCATTTTCCGCTTGTCTTGGGCTGTGTTTCTGGTTAATAAGAAGTATGTTCAAACAAAATTGGAATTTATACAGCAAAAATACGAAAACGCGAATTTTGACTTTTTTTTTAATTTTTCTCAAATGTTTATGAACCGATTTTTTTTCGTTCGCATCTCATTCGACGCGCATTTTTAAGACCTACGACTTTCTAATTTAACTTTCTTGTGTATGTTTTTTTTTTTTTATTTGCAAAAAAAACGTTTTTTTGACTTTTGCGAATTTTTTTGGTTATGTTCGCCATTAAAACTCGAGTCGCAAAAAAACGCTATCATTCTTAGAATTTTCTTCTCTATACGACCATATTTTTTGTTTGCTGATAACAATTAGTGACCGGTTTATTCATACAAAATACTCGGAAAAACGTTTGTCCCACAAATTTGACAGTTTTGCGGAAGGGTCTTACACTATCAACATGTTAAAATGAGCAGGTCATAAAAATGATTAATAACCGACTGAATTTTTTACTCCTGCTTACTAAATAATTGTGTAATGCAATGGTAATATCGTCCTACAAATCCATTAGCAAATTGCTTAGTCCTACGCTCGAATTGCTTCTTTTCGTGTAGGACAATGTTGTAGTTCGGTAACTGACTTACTAAACTTTCGTTTGCTATCATTGTCCTACAGTTATCAATCAAACAAATGTCCTCATGAACTCGACAACTTTCGAGCGGAGCGTAGGACTAAGGAATTATGCCACTGGATTTTTAGGACGATATTACCATTGCATTACACAATTATTTAGTAAGCAGCAGTAAAAAATTCAGTCGGTTATTAGTCATTTTTATGACCTGCTCATTTTAACATGTTGATAGTGTAGGACCCTTCCGTAAAATTGTCAAATTTGTAGGACAAACGTTTTTCCGAGTATTTTGTATGAATATCTTCGAATTCAATTAGGACGCTAATTATTATTAATCAAACTTATATAGAGACATCCAAAAAAAACGTCATCAAAGTTGGCCGAGAAAAAAAAAACATATTTCTATTCTTAATCGAATTTATAACCTTATTTACTTGTCAAGACTGTTATTATCATGCGGTTGACACGTTTTTCACTTTAACACTTCGTAAAATGCCACTGTTGAGATTTGTCATTGACATGTGGGCGTCTCATTAAACTGTAGCTACTTGCGAAGAACCAGCCCGTTATTAATCATTCCAAAAAAAGGGGTCACGTACTGTGGACTATTATACTTCCTTACAAAAATACGAGAATTTCAAATTTCACCAGCCGCCCCCGCCCAATACCAAAATCCTAGTAAATTATCGTCAGTAACAGCAATTTTTTAATATTTCAGATCATTGCCGTTGCTTTGTTTGCGATAGGCAACTGTCTCCCCGCGGAACCCGAGGAGCCAATCCCTATCGTCAGTCAAGACGCCGAAGTCAGTTTCGATGGCACCTACCACTCCTCCTTCGAAACCGGAAATGGGATCGTGGCGGAAGAAAAAGGCGTCCTAAAAAATCCCGGAGTTGAAAATAAGACGGCCGAGGAGGTTGTCGGATCCTTCTCATATACAGCCCCCGATGGAACTCCAATAAGTCTTAAGTACGTTGCGAACGAATTAGGCTTCCAGCCAGTGGGTGACCATCTTCCGGTTGCTCCAGTCGATGAAAACACTCCCCCGCCAATACCACCCCCTAATCGCTCGCGCTTTGGAGTACATAGCCGCCCACCCGCCTGCACCCGAAACAAAAAAATAGATAGAATGTCTTTGTGACTGATTTGTTTTGTTATTGTATATATCATATTTAGAGTTTTAATAAACATCCTGCCAGCATTATATATTTTCCATTATAATTCTTATACATTTGCTTTGATTTGACCAACTAATTGATCATTACTACAGGAAATGTTCGCTTTGCTGTAGCACTTTTAAAAAAACACCCTGTAAAAATGTTACAGATATTCGAAGACAGCAAGCGTTTCAGTAAATGTTACTGTTAAAATGTTTATATTACATAAATATTTAAGTGAACAAATGTATACATCCACATCATTACAAATAATACATAAAAAAAAATACAAAGCTCTAAATAATTGGTAAATATTAGATTCATTGTGTCACATGGTGAGACGAAAGAAAAGTTGCTGTTCAATACAAATCCCAGTGCCCCAACAACCCTATGAATGACTCTGGCCCCGAAAAAGGGCCTTCGTACCTTAAAAGCGCAAAAAGACCCTTATTCAAATGAGAAATGAAGCCTAATGTATATGTGTGTTTTCGGCATCACTGAATCCAAATCCATTGTCCATTTAGATACAGTTGAAAAATTAAAACTATATTACCATTTAGAATTTGATGTTTTGTATAGAATAGGTTGTTATTTGTTCATGACCACAAAAAATATGTAAAAACCTTAATAATAGCGTGTTTGAATAATGATGACTGAAGTCTGGAGGCTAGTTTACATACATAGGAAGGCTAGTCTTCTACATATACAGTACGAATCATCCTAACGCATACATAGCAGAATGAAGGGGAATTTATAAGTTTAGACGCCGCCACCGCCTAAACATGAGGTGAGAACCAATCTCGATCCTGTCACTAGCGTAGGCGTATGGATATCCGGTTTGTCGATGGAGCAGTTTGGGTTGAAATTTGAAATACATTTTTATATTTTATATTTTATATGGTGATTACGTCAGATTTCTGGCGAATCGCAACAGGTCATTATTATTACAAAACGATAGTTCACAGAAAATACATCATAAAACAATAATGAATACTCAAATAAACGTATTAAGGGGCTTACTTATTATTAAACTATTACATGATGGAGCTACATATATTTAGGTGTGGTAACGTTAGTAGTTACGACTCATGGTACTTAAAAGAACTTACCCACGAAGCTCGTAATATTGGGCCTAAAACACGAAGAAACTTGTTTCAAAGTTATAGAGTTACGATGACAATAATTAGTGGGCTTTCGAAAAAAGAGAGGTAGGTGTAAAGGAAAAGAGAGTGGGGAAAAAAAACCAGGGGGGGAGGAAGAGGAGAGAAAGGGAGAGAAGCCAGAAAGGGGGAGGGGGAGGGAGGAAGAGGGGGGGAGGGAGGGGGGAGGGGGGGAAAAGAGAGAGAAAAGTGGGAGTGGTAGTCTAATACGGATTGCGGGGGGAGAAATAGTGTACTCCCTTCTTTGTTGGGTGTGGTATAGGTTCGGAGAGATATATTTTTTTTTATTATTTTTCTTTTTTTTTATCTCAAAAAAATCTAAACTTTTTCATTCAAAATAGTGGGGGGTGGGGGGTGTTTTATAAAGGGTGGGAAAAAGGTGAGTTTGTTTTTTTTTTAAAAGTTACATCTGTTTTTTTATTTTCGGTCCCTTTTTTTTTTTTTTTTTTTTCTTTATAATATATAGTGTATTGAAAGGGGGGAAGGTTTTTGTTAAAGGGAAGGAAAAGAAAGGGGTAGTGGTTTTCCTCCCCCTCTCCCCTGTTGGTGGTAAGAGAAAGAGGGGGAAAAGGGTGTTGTGTGGGTGGGGGGGGTTGTTGTAGTATAGGGAGGGGGGGAGGAAAGAAAGGAGGAAAAAAAAAAAAAGAAGGGGAAAAAAAATCTATCAAAAGGGGAAGGGAGGGGAAGGAAGGGAAAAAGAAAGAAAAAAAGAGGTACTAACAGGTAAAAAAGGAAAGGGGGTGAAGGAGGGGTGGGGTGGAGGGGGGGAGAGGGAGAGGGAGGGGGGGGGGGGGGAGAGAAAAAACCAAAAAAATTACTAGTTCTCTACAAAGAAATAGATTGTTTTTTTTTAGAAGAGATTCTATTTTTCTTTTTTTTGTGTTTATAAAATAAAATAAAAAAAAAAAAAAAAAAAAAAAAAAAAAAAAATTTTTTTTTTAGGGGGGGTGTTGGATGAGGAGAGGTGTCAAAACGGGTAGGTTAGGTTGGGGGGAGAGGAAAATCAGTGAAGAGAAAAGTATAAGTAAAAAAAAATAAAAAAGATGCAGGAAAAGTTATAGATTTAGGAGGGGGGAAAAGAGAAAAAAAAAAAAAAGAAAAAAGAAAAAGGAAAAAAAAAGAAAAAAAAAGAATATAGGGAGGGGGGGGGGGGGGGGGTGGGGGAGAGCGGGCGCGGGGGGGGTTTTTTTTAGGGTGAAGGGTGGGTTGTTTCTTAACAACCCAACGTTGCTGCGTCTAAGGAAAAAGAGGGTTGTATATAAAAAAATATAGGAGAAAAGAGGGAGGGGGAGAGTAGAGTGTAATTATAATTATAGTGGGGGGTGGGAGGTAAGTGGAGGAGGAAAAAGCGAGTCGGGAGTAGGAAGGTGTAAAATTAACATATAAATAAGAATTTTTTTTATTTTTTTTTTTTTAATTTATGTATGTATGAAAGGAAGGTTATTTTATATTGTTTTTTGTTTGGTTTTTTTTGGTAAAAAATTTTTTTTAAGAGGGGGCAAAGGTTAAAAAGTGAGCTGGCGTCAAGGCTAGAGGTTCTGCCGGATCTGAACTAAGAACACATAGAGGTCTAGAATTCAAAAGTGCTTCTATTTGAGTTAATAAAAAAGTATTCATTTCTTCGTATGTTAATACCTGTTGACCAATAACTCTCGATAAATGCCGTTTTTAAACTGCGTACATTACTTCCCATAATCCTCCAAAATGAGGGGTATATGGGGGATTTTAATTCCAATTGATTCCTCTATTAGCGAGTTCCAGGGCTACATTATTATTAAAATCGTTTGAGCCAACAAAAGAATACAGATCATCAAGGTAATTTTTTGCCCCTATGAAATTAGTACCACAATCTGAATACATATTCGTAACAAGACCTCGACGAGATACGAATCGTTTGAAAGCTGCTAGAAAATTTTCAGTCGACAAGTCGGACACTAATTCAAAGTGAATGGCTTTAGTTACAACACAAACAAAGACAGCAATATATGCCTTTTGTGATCGCACCCCCTTTTTCGGTAGGGTATAATTTGAAATGGTCCACAATAATCTACACCACTGTGTAAAAAGGCCTAAGATTCTTGTACTCTAAAAGCAGGAAGATCTCCCATCAGTGGAATTTGGGGTTTTGGATTTGAATTTGAAAAAAAAACAAACATTGCATTTCTTAATCCGATGTCTTACAACATTGCGAGCGGATAAAATCCAATACTTCTGACGAAGTAATGACAAACGAGATGTGGTCCAGTATGTAGGTTACTACAATGATAATGATCAATTAATAAATCTAAGGCGGTCATGTTTGGGAGTAAAATCGGATGCTGAGCATCAAATCCCAAATGCGAATTTACTAGACGGCCACCGACTCTTAGGAGGCCTTCATGTAGGAAAGGACGTAAAGATTTCAAAGACGACGAACAAGGATTACCACTAGTTTTTAACATTTTTATTTCAGAAGAAAAGTGAACATTTTTGTATTGCCTTTAAAACGAACATTTCTGCCTTTAATAAATCATCTGCTAAGAACATTGAATGTTTAGGGTAATAATTTGAGAAAACGGAGTACATAAACTACCGAATGCAATAATTTTAACCATGAGGAACATCGATCTGCCAACAAATAAAAAGCATGGACTTCCTTGGTTAAAGTTACCATGGAAATAGGTTTTTCCCTCTAATTTGGTAAATATTCTTTAAGTGGATTAATAGGCCAACAAGAAAAGTCGTCTTTTAGCCACAAAGGACCAGATAACCATAGATGATTTTGAATGAAACTAGATGGTGACAAACCTCTGGACAAACAATCGCTAATATTTTCTTTACCATTCACATGAAACCAGTTTTTAGGAGAAATTAGCTCTTGAATTTTGATTCTATTGGCCACGAAAGTGGTCCATCGGTAAGGGGGAGAGTTCAACCAACTAAGTGCTACAGTGGAGTCCGACAGAGCGATAATATTTCTATTGGCTACTAAATCAAATATATAATTTTCTACAAATGAAAGTAATTTAGCTAACAAATGGCAAGCAAGCAATTCTAAACGAGGTATGGAGAGCACCTTTAAAGGAGACACTTTAGTTTTAACATACAAAAGACTAGTACTAACGCCTGTTAGATTTTATTCTAACATATACTACAGCCCCATAGGAAGTCTTACAAGCATCGGCAAATCCAATAAGACTTGCGGTGCAGTTATCAAATACCCCAACATGTCTAGGAATACTAAAATTAGTTAAAAGGGGTAAAGAAGTTTGGAATTCATTCCAGCACTGAACTATATCATCAGGAGGAGATTCATCCCAGTCCACTTTTAATATCCACATTTGTTTAATTAGTAATTTTGCCTTTAATGTGACAGGAGACAAAAATCCTATTGGATCAAAACAACGAGCCACTGTAGATAGGCTATTTCTTTGGAACATCTCTTTTCAGTAATATCTAAAGAAAAAGATAATATATCATCTTTTGGCTGCCACTGAAGACCTAATACCTTTAAGAAATGTATGTCGAAACTAACTGTCGAAGATGACCGATATTGTTGTGGAATTTGTTCCAAAAGTTTCTCAGAATTGGTAGCCCATTTAACCAATTCAAACCCACCTCGATGAAAAAGCTCTACTAATTCTTTGTACAAAATAATAGCTTGATCTACGAGCAGAACTAGTAGGTAAATCATCCATATACATATGGTGCTTTACCACTTCTTCAGCAAGGCCAAGAGAAGATTGTTCATCATTAGCCAACTGGCGGACTGTTCTCAAAGCTAAAAATGGAGAAGATTTAATTCCAAATGAAACAGTATTGATTCGTACGTGGCTAAAGGTTCGTTTGGATGAGTTCTCCAAAGAATTGGTTGAAAACATCGAAATTTTTTATTTACCAGAATTTGCCGATACATTTGATATAAATCAGCAATACTTATTGAAAATAATCTAAAATGAAGAAACATTGTAACCACATCCGTTTTTAACTTAGGTCCAGTGTACAACAAATCGTTCAGTGAGTAAGAAGAATCAGTTTTAGCACTAGCATCAAATACTATTCTAATAGAGTACTACTAGAATCTGGTTTATATATAGCGTGATGAGGTATATAATATACGGGCGATGGACAATCGGTTTGATGTAATTTTGTCATGTGACCTTGCCGCAAATAATCTCGGAATAATTTCTATATATTGTTCCCTAAAATTTTGATTAGTAAGGAGTTTCTTTTCTAAAGCTAAAAATCTACGTTCGACCATTTTATAGGAGTCACCTAAATTCGTTGGGTTATATTGAAACGGAAGAGTGACTGTATAACGCCCGGACTTATCGCGACTAAATGTTTTTTTCGAAAATTGCTTCGCACGCAACATCATCTGGATTAGCTACCGATGAGGAAGAAACATCTTCTATTTCCAGAAACGTTTTACCAAATTATCTAGAGACGGATCTACTATACTACAAAAACTAAGAGAAGTTGACGGTGACTCCGTCATATGTACGGATCCCATCACAACATATCCTAAACTAGTCTCATTGCAACCGGAGCTTCTGAAGCACCAGTAACACGACCTTGGCCAATTAAGTAAGGATAAAGTTCGGCCCCAATTATCCCATCGATTTGATTTGGTTTATAAAACGTATCATCAGCTAAAGGAACGTCTGTAAGGTGTGACAGAGTTTTTAAAATCAATTTCAACTTGAGGCAATCTACTTGCAATTTTGTCCACTACTAAAACTTCAACAGAATATTTTTTACTAGGATCTATTCGCGAAACTATCATAATTTTAGAACAGCCATATATTTTACTACATAATGAGCCAATGCCATGTACTTCTCTATAACACTTAGAAATTTTTAAGTTTAAGCGTTTACAAAAAATCTAAAGTCAAAAATTTGCTTGACTGCAACTGTCTAACAAGCATCTAGCAATATATAATTTTCCAGAAATATCGGGTATATTTACTTTTACAGTGGACAACAAGACCATTTTATTATAATCATCATTATGAGACTTAGCATTCACAGAACAATAATTTGCTACACTCTGTACGTTTGAAGTTGACGCAACCTCATTACTCGGGTTCATCTCTTGCGAATCTCCAGGAATATTAGATTAATTATATCCGGACGCCCTAGCTATACTATCAACACCGGCTATATCATTTTCAGTTTTGTTAGGAGTTTTACTAGATTTCTTAAAATGTAACAGTGTATGATGACGCAATTTACAAGTCTTGCAATAAAACCACTTTGACAGTTTATGACTTTGTGTGATCCTAAACAGTTCAGGCAAAAATTGTTGTTTCTAATAAAAGTATATCTATCTAATGGACACATACCGAGAAATTTAGAACACTCTGTAATAGGTGAACATTATTTTGCAAACGTAGCATTTATTTTATCGAGATAAATTATTTCTTGCCCAGAAATGAATGGGTTTGTTTTGGTTTATCATTTTTACTATCCAAAGAACTATTTAATTTTTTGTTAGGACTACGAATGCAAATTTTTGCTTGTTCCTTAACAAATGTTACAATATCAGTGTAAGAAGGCATCTCAGTTTTTCTATGAGCATTTTCGAAAAGACGTTGTGTTTCAGGGTTAAGTTTGGAGAGGGCCAAGTACGCCAAAATGTAATCATCTAATTCACTTATTTGCAATTTTTGTAACGATTTTACGGCCGATTTTTTTACGATTTACGATTTTACAATTTTTCTAAAAAAGCGTTTAAGCTGGTTGCAGTTTCTGTTTCCGCTTGTCTAAAATTAATAATTTGATCTAAATAATAATTAGCCGTAGCGTTTATCCGAATATTTGTCGACTAACGTCTGATAAATTATTCTGTAATTTTCTCCAGTCGGGGCACACCCGAACAAACAGACAGCGCTGCGCCACTGAGGCTCCCAATCAAATAATGCACCCTATCAACATCACTTAAATTTCCGTTATGATATATCAAACTATTGAAACATTCAATATAGGTTGGCCAGTCTTTTATATTTCCGCTAAAATTTGGAATTTGTAATTTTGGTAATTTAGGAATACCTCGATTGACGGACATATTTGTGGAATCATCATTTTTCAAAATTCTCCTTGCTGCAATTTTAATATGACAATACAATTCATCAAAAGCGTCTAAACTCTAAAAACAAGGGACATAATCAGAATTTATTTCGTATTTCTACAGCTTGTATTTGATCTATGACTTCTAAAAATGCCGTTTTCGATTCTTCTAAAGTTTCATATCTAATACGAAAATAATCTAACTGAGCCGGTTTCTTCCGTGCCTTTACTACTATCATACATTCGTTGAAAACGAGAAAAATACTGTTGCTTTTTTGCAATCAATGTTTTTAGGCGTTGCTGTTTTTTAGCTAGCTCGGCCATAATACTAATTACCCAAATATAATTAACGTATTGAAAGTATGGCTATATATGCAAATACCACTACAATACTAAATCTGTATGTCCTCTACCAACCAATAACAAAAAATAAGAAATTAGAATTTTAAAGAATTCAACTACAAATAACTGCTAAACTAAACTATGGAATGTTTATGCCACTAAAATAAATGATAATAAACTAAAACCCAATAACTATTATGAAAAAGCTAAGAAATTTCGCCTAATCCGGCTCGAAGGACCAATTTTTATGTAAGTTACAACTATAAACTACGCAATGGACTGTATGATAAGGCGAATAAAAGAAAAGAACTACTTACCACTTAGTAGAGTGGATCTCGCTTCTGAATTTCGGTTATTTATGGAGTGCTATGGAAAAGGTACCAGGGGGTAAAGGAAAACTCCACAAAACGCCGAATTTTCTCTAACGTGATATCGATCTATTTTTTGGTGAAAGTTCCGATCTAATTTCTAAACTTGTCTATATCTATCTATTTATATATATATATATATATATATATATTTTTTTTACTACTTCTTGTACAAAAGGTGACAAAAACCCTGAATAGGAACATGTACCGGTAGCGCCATCTCTTAAACAATAGATCATTCATAGTGGCGCAAACGAAATACTTAATAAAGGACAAATTTGTCCAAGTTTGAAGCCCCATTTTTAAGAACCCTTAAAATCTTTTTGCGTATATCTAGAATTATTAACGTAAGCTTGTCCTTTTACAATTACATTTACTCTTAATTACAAAAGGTACCACAAAATTTTACTACTGCAAAATCTGGTTTTTCTCTACGGATGTACAATTTCAATTTTTTCTTTACTTATTAAGAAATTGATAAACACAGTATTTCACTTTTCATGTAAAAACCAAATATTTTGAAATTTAGGTGATAAGTATGTTAGGTAGGTGATCGATTTATCATAGGAAGTGAGTTATTCCGGAAACGGCTGAGAGAAATTAATTTTTGTGAACGGTAAATCACGTTTACTCATCACTCAAAATTAAAGCAAAAATTCAATATGTTTTAACGACGCTAAGCGTCGCTACGCCGCAAGAATTTTTTTTTAGTAAGATACCTTTTTACCTTTCCAGTACAAAGCTATATTATTTATGAGTTCTTTTTCTATTTAACATTTTTTTTGTATTTCGATTATTTAAAAAGTTATGGCTCATTAATTGTTGAGGGCACTATGACTTTTTTCTATATACTGCTAGCTAAATGAATACAATTTCTGTAAAGAGTATATAAATTTACTTGCCTAAAGGCAAATAAACTAAAATAAACTAAAAAAAAGTACGAATAGTTTCTCAAACTAAAATTTAAAAAAACTACAGCCAGAAGTTTCCTCCTTTTAAGACAGAAATAAAAAATATAGCTTTGCTAACAATGTTGTTAAATATAAAACGATGCTAAGCATCGCAACGGCTCGATTTTTTTAATAATAAACCTTCTTTATAATTCGTAAAAGTTTTTAATTTTGATGCGTTTTTTTTATAACTTTTTTTATTTCCATTACTTCAAAAATTATGTCCGATTGCCAAAATCTTATTTGCTCTCTCACTAAAATATCCACTTGCAAATATTATCAGCCTACTAAATAGTCCATTTCTAAATTTCACAGCCTAAGAACATCTAATGCAAATAAGAAATGACTAACAGACCGTATTCAGCTTCAAAACTCCCAGGATTTAATTGTGGAAGTATGTGTGAAAAATAATTTTGGCTTAACTTTTTAAAGTAAATACATACCTATATTTATTAAAGTAATTGTTATTGTTCATTGAATTCGAATAAAGACAAATGGGCTGTGCACAAAACAATTTGTGTTTTGATTTGAAGCAAAAAATTACTGCTGCCTGTGCTAAATTAGGTGGAAATATTTTCATAAAATCAACTGCTAATGAACCAAGGAAACGTTACGAGTTGTGCTTAAATAACAATGGTGCATATTGAACATTTATTAAATAATTAAATTTTAATTTTTCAAGTTGTTATTAAATGTGCTCATTTAAAGATAAAAGTAGCATTTGTATGTATGTATATTGAAATAATTCGAAAACGGTACATTTTATATATAGGGAATGCTGCTAGTATGTAGTGAAAGAGGATAAAGAAAGGACGAACAAGGAATAATAAAATACTTAATAAAGGACACATTTGTTCAAGTTTGAAGAACCCTTTTAAAGAACCCTAAAAATGGTAGGTTTTTGCGTATATCTAGAATTATTAACGGTAAGCTCAACCTTTCATAATTACATTTACTCCTAATTACAAAAAGGTACCACAAAATTTTACTACTGCAAAATCTAGTTTTTCTCTACGGATGTACAATTTCAATGTTTTTTCTTAAGATTGAAATATCTCGAGAACGGTTAATTTTAGAGATAGACAGTGATTATTAAAGTGACTTTAAATAGTGAGTAAACCAAATATATCATAAAAAATGTAGTATGACGTTTAAAAAAAGTTAATATTCACTTCCGGTATATCCGGAAGTGTCATCAAGTTGCCATTATTTTAGATGACTAGAGCATCCCTGAAACCCCCCCCCCCGATACAAATTTTTAGCTACCTGGTATAGTTCTCCCCAAAACTAGGGGGAAGATTTTTTGGGGGTTGGGGGGGGAGCCGACACCCCACCGGGGGGTGTATATATTTTATATAAAAAAGGGGGGAGAGTGATTTATTTTATTAAAAGAAGGAGGGGGGAGAAAAAAGGGAAGAAAAAAAATTTATAGTTGTGGGTGTTATTTTGGGGGGGATGTAGGGGGGGGGGGAGCAGGCGAGGGGGGGGTGGGGGGGGGGAAAAAATTTGGGGGGGGGGGGGGGGGGGGGGGGGGGAGGGGGGAACCCCCCAAAGAAAAATCTCAAAAAAGACCAAAAAAAATTCCGAAACACACCCCGGAGAACAGATATGTGGGGGGGGGGGGGGGGGGGGGGGGGGAGTTTATGGGGGGGGGGGGGGGAGGAGGGGGCCCCGGGGGAGGGGGGGGGGGGGGGGGGGGGGGGGGGGGGCGGGCGGCCGGGGGGGGGGGGGGGGGGGGGGGGGGGGGGGGTGGCGGTGTTTTTTTTTTTTAAGATGTTTATAATTTTTTTTTTTTTAAAAATAAATATTATTTATATATGTGTTTTTTTTTTTTATAATACAGGTGTTGTGTTGGGGAGGAGAGAACCAGGTGTTGTTTTGGGGGGGGGGGGGGGGTGGTGGGGGGGGGGGGGGGTTTTTTTGAGGAAAATTGCGCCGCCTTTTTTTTTTTTTTTTTTTTTCTTTTTTTATTTAGAAATAGTATATTGTATGCATATAGTTTTCCCAAACACATAGTTCACTAAAAAGCTTCATTTTAGAAGGATGTTATCCTTTTATCCGCAGCCGATGTGCCACCTATTGGCGAAGAGCTGAAGTACGTAACGTCAATAGTTCTTGCAGAAATCTGTATTTATTGATTTTGTTGTCCGAACTCATAAATATAAGTTCAGGCATTGAAACATAGATATACGCATTTTCCAATCAATAACTAACAAAAAATGGGTTTGTATATAATTATACTATACATTTTATAATTACTATACACTTCAATTACAAAGGATTTAAGAAAAATTTAAGATACACGTTCAACTATATTAAGAAGAGAACAAAAAATAAATCCTCCTGAAAACTTAGATTTTCAGGAACCTTCATCACCTCAAAAATACGAGTAGCCAAATGAAAGTAATAGCTATTAAAGTGGATTCGACGGTATTTGGTAAATTTTTCAATTAAGTTTTAATTAATCAACGAAAGTTATACGCATCCCTGTTATGTATCACATCCGGAATAAAAAAAAATAAATAATGAAGTGTCCTGTCCCATCCATCATCAAATATTATATAGATTTGTATTAAGTTACATGAAGAAATAAAATTAAACAAAACGTACCAATTTTATATTTGTACCACAAATATAATAATCAAATTTTAAAATTGCTAAATTATATTTTACTAAGATCAACTTTGCTACTTTGTCGCCATCCAATCAATTGCTTAATAGGTCAAAAATTAAACCACTACACTGAATACAAGGTGTCTCAGAGAATTCTGATACACTTTGATCATAAATAGCTTTGGACATAAGAATGCGGTTTTCACCAGTCAATTAACTTTTTGTGTTATGTTAAAAACTTACTTTTCTTAAGGGTGTTTTTGAAATATGGTCAGCTTCAACTTAAAAATTTGACACTACTTTGAACGCAACACCCTGTATACGTTTACACCACACAAAAGCTACATTCTTCCGCTTTCCAAAAATATATGTGTATGCTTTTGCTTTCAGAATGGGTTGGTAATTTAATTTTAATTTAAAACATCGTGTTTTAGTTGTTCCAGAAAACTCTGACCCATTGTAATTATAATTATGGAATTACTTTTTGGGAGAGATATGCAGGGGTGTGATATTTCATTCCTTTTTGAAAACGACGATGGGACCCACTTCCTTTTGTAGTAACTCTAACACTCCTACATAAAGGTTTATAGTGAAAAAACCGTCACAATTCGAAAAAATTTTAAAAACACTGGACTTCTTTGGGAATATGTTTTTTTTATAATTACAAAAGGAATTTTTCGATTTGTTACAAAATATTTTTGTTTCAAAAAGTTGCTATTTTAATTTTGGGAAACAAAATGTTTATAAAATTAAAATTATGCCATAATTTTTGAAAAAAAATGTTTTGCAACAAACGAAAACGTCTCCTTCATGTTTCTAGATATGAAAAATATCTCATCACAGAGCGTTACTGAGAACCCAGGATGCTCCAGTTTTTTAAAATTTTTCGCAAACTTTACGACTGATTTTTTCACTATATCCTTTTTAAGAGGTGAAGTCATCACCTAAATGAATGGGCCCATGCGGTTTTCAAGAATGGCTAACTGAAATATCACGCACCGCCACTGTGTCATGAAAAAAAATTGTTACTATACAGGGAGTTTTTTGAGTAAGATTAATTACAATATAAAAATGCAGTTGGAACACCCTCATTATGCTTAACATAAATGAATGAAGAAACACATGCATACAGAATAATAATAAATACTACCATATAACGCTTTTAACAATTCAATAATAAAATTACTATTCCACAGACTTCTTGATTTAAATTAATGAAGGTAGGTACATTATTCTTTAATTTTGTTTTAATAATTTTAATTACTAACTGATTCTGAAAGTAAAGTGTAACAAACTATATTACGCCCTCACTGTAGATATACCAGATTTCAAACTACTACGAAATTAAGCTTGTGGTTATATGTTTGCCAATGGCTAATGGAATCTGGGATTTTTGTGGGACCCACATCATATTTAAGGGGGCGATTACTTGACCTAAATGGAAAGCTATAATAACAAAAAAAAAACTATAAGTGAAACTTTCGAAAAACGTTTTTAAAAAGATCTGCCTCGCCAAAAGAATTTGGAAAGGGCTTGCAAACATATTTTTGTTTCTGAATCACTAGTTGAATATAAAAAACTTTTACTCTTATATTTTTTGGCGAAATTTTCATGTCACGATTTGCCATTATTGAAATTTCATTTTTGAAATTTTATCAAAATAGCGTTACCGTAAATTACTCGACGGAAACGATCGACGAATTTTAACACAGACCAAAGTGACAGACTTTTATTCAAATGCATAGGCTACCTAATATACATATCCGTTTTACGTAAATGCAAGTTAACCAACCTATGTAGAGTTTTTATTTTTCTTATTTAGTGTAAAAGTTTACTTATGTAGATTTCTGTTTTTTATGCAATTTTATGAGATTTTTTCTTATGTATGGGGCATTTCACGCCAACTAAGTGAGGTCAAAAAACATTTCTGTTTGAAACATATCAGAATTGATAGTACTTGCTAAAAAAACTAACTTCCCTAAAATTTTAGGTTTTTTTGAGCCACAAGGGAGGGGGATGGTGAGGGTGAGAAAATACAAATTTTCGTTTCGACTCTAAAATTTCAATTTTTCTCGTAAAAAAAAATGAAAAAATTTAAAAAAAGGTTGCAATGGTTTTCGATGTGTTTTTTTTGCGTAGAATACGATAAACATATTTTCAAAATTATTGGGGTAGTTTTCACCCTTATTTTGAAGATTGAAAGTTTAAAATCGAAATTTCGAAAAGTATGACACGATTTTTTTTTAATTTCTTTCTTTTTTTTTGTGTACTTTCGATTAATTTTTGATTCATAATGGGCGTCCACCAGGAACTGGCCCAAAAAAACGGCCCAAAGGTGAAAAAACGTAGTTTTATCATATTTTCTCATCCAACATTACCAACATTTCGACTTTATGAATTTTTTTTTTTTTGATAACGGTGGCTCTTGAAAAAAATTCATCACATACATTTTCGACTTAAAACTTCCGTAGAATACGACGGTATTTTTTAAATTTCAAAATTTAGCCATTTTTTAAAAGTTGACTGCCATACTGGATCCGCCATTTTGTTTTTTGAAAATCTGACGGTAGATTCGTAATCAGCGACCCCAAGAACATTGGAATATATTATTCACTTGCCATTTACTATCTCACAGGATGAGGAAATACGCTAAAACCACGGTTTTTCACCTGTGGGCCGTTTTTTGGACCAGTTCCTGGTCGAAACTCATTATGAATCAAAAATTAATTAAAAGTACAAAAAAAGAGAAAGAAATTAAAAAAAATTGAAAACAAACCGTGTCATACTTTCGAAATTTCGATTTTAAACTTTTCAATCCTCAAAATAAGGGTGAAAACTACCCCCAATAATTTTGGAATTATGTTTATCGTATTCTACGCAAAAAAAACATATCGAGAAATCATCGCAACCTTTTTTAATTTATTTCATTTTTACCGAGAAAAATTGAAATTTTAGTCGAAACGAAAATTTGTATTTTCTCACCTCACCATCCCTCTCCTTGTGGCTCAAAAAATCTGAAATTTTAAGGAAGTTAGTTTTTTAGCAAGTACTATCGATTCTGATATGTTTCAAACAGATATTTTTTTGGACCTCACTTAGTTGGCGTAAAATGCCCCGTATACATATGTATATGTACATATGTATGTAAGAAATAAATGTTCGGATTATCCGTGCTTTTCAATTTTCCGTGCCTCCTCCAGGGTCCTTGTGGAGCACGGATAATCGGGGTTCTACTGTATTTATATCCAAGATGTAAATCATTAAAAAAAATAATTAAATCCACGTTTTTTTGTAATTATCTATAATTGGACGAACAAAGATAAATCTGGAATTTACTTTGAAGTGCAGAAATGATACATAATACTAAGAAATATTGGTTGTGTATAAATCTAAAACAAACTTATATCTTGCGCATTCTAACATTCTAAGTGATAATTAGGTGGTCTATACATAACTGTTATTTTGCAAAATTAGAGCCTGTGTCCTATTAAAAATGTTTAGTACAACATCGAACTACAGACATATTCAAATATATACATATGTGAAGACCTTGATGACACTTTCAGAATATTCAGTTATTTCAAAGGGACAAATAAACTACGTTAAATTAGTTAATGGGTTTTAAATTGTGTATTTACCTTTTTTACCGCTAACAATTTTATCGCTATTCAGTTGCAATGCGATTGGGGTCGTGTAAACTGTAAGTCTAACTGTAACCCGATAGTATACAGTATTTATTAAATTATTTTTTACTTGCGTTTTACTAGTTGATATGTGCTTCCAAGTCTCCAATTTCATAGGTCATATCTAGACAAGAAATTACATAATAATTGTATAATGTATTATTTATAATACCTAATTTCTTATGTAACGCATGCTAATTTCCCGCCATACAGACATATTTTGATTTACACAACACCGGTGTTTCAAAATAACCGGAGGAACGATGAATGGAGCATAACACGTTGCATCATTTCTTCATATTTATGTATTATTGATTTATGTACATCAAGTATTCTTTGAAATAAATTACGAATAGGGAGATTCGATTAATGCATTTTCGTAAGTAATTACAAAATAGTTTTGCATGTAGTGTCTCATGACTCATGACCTAATGATTAAATTTAAATCAAAACACTAGATAAATTCGCTTGTTCTTTTTCTTTATCATTTTTGTAAGCGCGTCAAAAATCTTTTTGTGGTCTTAAATTCCCTTATTTGATTTGTAATACGTAAAATGCTGCCTTTGAAATTTGGTAAAGTAAAATGATTTGATGATCACTTATTTTTTAGTTGCGTAGAATTAACTGTAATTAAGTAAATAAATGTTAAATGTTGACAACGAACTATACCCAAAACAAGCAGGTGTTTTTAGAAATAAATATTATTATCAATGTTCTCTATATTATTATAATTTATAGCTGAGACAATTCAGAATGATTTTTTAACTCCTACGATTTAGTTTTTGGTGTTAACGCAACAGAAGAAAGTTATTAGATATTCATCCACTGAATCTAAAAGTCCAATACTGAAAGAACATTTATTACAAATAAATATAGAGCACAATTATTTGCAATTTAAATAATATAAGTACCTATACACCGGTGTATACCACAATATACATAACATTAACTGTTAAATATATTTAACAATTTTATATTCTATCATATTAGTTCGTGTAATATTATTTATTTTATACAGGTGAGATTTTGGTGCGTATTTGGTACATACTTGTACAATCGTCGTTTAATAAAAAAATGACAAAATGGAATATGTGAGGTTGTTTGCACCCTTTTTTTGTCACCTTTTAAAATAACGTCGAATCTACAAGGTGTTCATATACTTCTGGGCGTAGAATAACTTTATTTTAAGTGGAACACCCTACATATTTTTTAGAGATTTCGAAAGAGCATACAATTTTGAGTCGAAAACATATACCAAAACCTGCACCTATACCCAACTCTCGGAGATGTTGGATGTTTAAAAAAAATGACAGATGGTAGGGTCTGCCATTTCATTTCTAGCACAGCCTAAGAACATAAAGTGCCATACTCTGCAATTAAAATAAATAGATTATACTAATTTATTCATTATACATACGAGGTCTGTAAATTAAGTACTGAGACTGATTTTATTAATATCTTTATTCGAATATAATTACAATTCAGTATTGTCTCCTTCAAAATAACTTCCTTAGGAAGCCACACAGCGCTGGAGACGGTCCTTCCATTCCTCATACTCCAGGCAAAAGAACTCGAAAAAAGGTATGTTTAAAAAACATGCCAACCAAGATTTTTTCAACGGAAATACGTACCTCTCAACACGTGTAACTATTGTATCTAAATTCCAAAGAGCTTAAAATTAGTGCGTCAATGTTTAATTAACAAGTGAAGTTTAAAAAAATTAGTTTTTGACTTATATAAATTTATTCTTGGATTTTACAAATATACGTCCGTGGAAGAAATTGTAGGTATTAAAAATATGTACAAAATCAGCCCAACCGCATGAAAATCGAATAATTAGTTTTTTAACAAAATGCAAAAAACTGCTAAAAAACGCTGTTTTATTATTTTTTAACATTAACAATAATGAACGTAGACGTAGTAAACATTGATAGATTATAGGTTTTACCGTGTACAATAAGTGTTTTTTAAACGTTTCCTTGCATAATTGTTGCGAAAAAGCATTTGTTTATAAAAAAGGCACTTTGTTGAACATTAATTTCTACAGCTAAGGGATGTCATAGCGTAACGGGGTTGGGCTTATTTTCTTCCTGAAGAGTTATACTTGCAATCTCTCATTTATAGTATATCGATTTTTGCAACGTGGACGTCGCAAAATACAAATACCAATAATTTTGCAAAAATACGTGCGAAAACATGAAAGTTAAATGAGAGATTGAAAGTATAACTCTTTAGGGAAGAAAATAAGCCCAACCCGTTACGCTACGACATCCCTTAGCTGTAGAAATTAATGTTCAACAAAGTGCCTTTTTTATAAACAAATGGTTTTTTCGTAACAATTATGCAAGGAAACTTAATAAAAAAACACTCATTGTACACGGCAAAACCTATGATCTATCAAAGTTTACTACGTCTACATTCATTATTGTTAATGTTAAAAAATAGTTAAATAATAGCGTTTTTTAGCAGTTTTTGGCATTTTGTTAAAAAACTAATTATTCGATTTTCATGCGGTTGAGCTCCTTTTTGTAGATATTGTTTGTAATACCTACAACTTCTTCCACGGACGTATATTTGTAAAATCCAAGGATAAAATATGTCACAAATTCATTTTCATTTTAACTTGACTTTGTTAATTAAACATTGACGCACTAATTTTCAGCTGTTGGAATTAGGTACAATAGTTGCACGTATTGAGAGGTACGCATTATCGTTGAAAATTCCAGGTTGGCTTTTTTTTTTGCTAAAACCTCCTATTGTCTGGAATATCAAAACGTCTGGAATGGCTAAACACGCGTTTACTGAAATGGCGCAGTTTTCTCATCCCCAATTTGTTAGTCAAAATCTGATGAGCATTGGCATGATTTTTTAACTCTTAAAAAGAAATTTAACTCTTCCCCGATCATCCTTCCGAAGGCCTTCCGCTGCATGGTTCATTTTCAATCGATTTCAATGGATCAATTCCTTCTGAGGATGCCTTAAACCACTGAAAAACCTGGACTTTGGAAAAAACACTTTCTCCGTAGGCGTGTTGAAGTTTTGCAAAAGTATTCGCGCTGTGTCCAAGTCTGAAGCAAAACCTGTAGCACACCGTTGCTCAACATTAATGTCACTCATTTTTAAAACGCACTAGAAAAAAAACGATTTACGAAAACAGTCACAAAAAAAACAAATGACTAACAAATTCAAACTTATACTGACGGTGCATTACATGTTAACCTAACACCGTTCCAAGTCCCGTCTCTGCAGTGTTGTTAGATCGGGCGCTACATTGCCAGTCTCATTACTTAATTTACACACCTCGTAATTGTATATTATATTTATTTATTTTTATTATTACTAAAAACACGCTATACACGCTAAAACACGCTAAAAACACATATTGTTCAATTTATCGTACTACGTTTTGCTAATATTAAATTATCGTATTACATTGTCCTCAAAAAATATAATTAACTACAATTCATTGCTTTTTTACTATAAATGCTAAGAATATGTTTGGTGCTGTTAGTAGGGCTTGTATGTAAATAACATAATGCACGAAATGTATATCAGTTCATAGTATGAGAAGTTTTTATATTCCTTGCATTTATTTACAATGTTTTGCTTTTTAGAATATTAGAATATCTTTTTCATAAATATCAAAGTTTTTTGTTGTTAAACGACAATGGTCTTTTTCAACATTTATTAAATAAATTACTATTACTATCGTTGGACCCTTTTTTGAGTTAAATTACTACTTACAATTCTAATAACAATTTTGTACTTGAAAACATAAGTAAAACAATATGCTAATTTGGTGTGTAAAACAATATGCTAAATATTTTCTTAATATTAACAAAAGCAACGGGATTTAACACAAAGCAATATATTAAGGCGATTAAATCAGATTTAATCCGTTGAAATTGCTTGCAAAACAGTCCATAAGTATGCATAAAAAACAGTCAATAAGTATTCATAAGCATGTACGTATACAAAAACAGAATAATTTTGAGTATTAATGTTTAATGTCTGCCAAGGTTATTACTTAACAAAAACTAAATGTTGTATCAAATAAAATTATTTAAACAAGACCTTTTTATAGGAAGTTAACTTCTGAATACCCACTTAGTTAGTTAACTGAATACCCTTGTAAATTTTACCTACCCCAGTATGCAAGGTGGCAAATAAAAACCCGCATTTACAATTAGTAGTAGGATGAAATTTTACGGAACTTAAATGGGCATTCCTTTCTAATTTTGCTGCACTACACCTTTCATTACCACTAAATGTGAGACAATAATATTGTACGGTAGTATAATATTGTATGCGAGATGGTACACCGACACATTTTTCAATATGTGTGCGATTTTTTTTATATACTGTAGACTGTGAGACGTGTTTCATTAACCAGGTCTTGGAGTTTAATCCAATGGATTTTTGTTTATGGGAATACATTGATCCAATCGCTTTTTACAGTGACCAGTTCAATCCGCTATGAATTACTTTATTAATGAATAGGGGAATTGTAAATACTGGCAGAATTATTTATTAACACAAACATTTTTGAAAAAAATTAGATTTTAACTAACATATTTTAAAATGCTCTATATGCTTTAAAATTCATTAAAATTTAATGGCAATTAAAGTATGCATAAAAAACAGTCAATAAGTATTCATAACATGTACGTATACAAAAACAGAATAATTTTGTTTCTATTAATGTTTAATGTCTGCCAAGGTTATTACTTAACAAAAATTAAAAACTAAATGTTGTATCAAATAAAATGATTTAAACAAGACCTTTTTATAGGAAGTTAACTTCTGAATACCCACTTAGCTAGTTAACTGAATGCCCTTGTACATTTGTACCTACATGAGTAGCTAACTGGCAATAAAGCCACGCACTTACAATTACATATTGGATGTAGTTTACGGAACTTAAATAGGCATTCCTTTAATTTTGCTGCACTCACTTAATGTGAGACAATAATATATTGTAGTTAGTATAATATTGTATGCGAGATAGTACACCGACACATTTTTTCAATATGTGGCGATTTTTTTATATACTGTAGACTGTGAGACGTGTTTCATTAGCCAGGTCTTGGAGTTTAATCCAATGGATTTTTGTTTATGGAATACAATTATCCAATCGCTTTTACAGTGACCAGTTCAATCCGCTATAAATAAGAGACAAAAGTAGCTGTAGTTGTCGGTTGATCGGTAGCTACAGCACCAATTTCACAAAGCAATTTCAGTGTGAATACACTCCGGGAGAATCAGCTTAAAAGCATGCCCGTTTCCAGAATCGGGCCTGTGTCGAATATTATTGGATTAAAATTAAGTAAAAAATACATAGAACAAAACCCTAAATTTGTGTATTCGCAGAGGTCGAGCGTGTTTTGTTATTAACAATTTAAGAAAAAAAACGCACTTCTTTTCTTTTTTTTTTGTATCTCCGAAAATATGCGTCTAATCGACTTGAGGTATACTGTCGATTTTGTTCCTGAGGAAATTTGCCATCGGGAAATGTGGGGTGCTTAAAAAACTAGATTTTTTTTTAAATCTTGTTTTTCAAGCACTATTCGATGCAATTGGTTTGAAATCTGTATATAAAAAAAACGCCGAGGTAAGGCCCTTAGTTACCGCAATTTTTCGGTTTTTTGTTAATAACTTTTTTTATTTTGCAATTAAAAATCTGGAATTTGCAAAATCGCGAGATATTGCGATTACCTATCGATCTTTTTTTACCGCATCTCGATATATTACGTTTTGCGGAAGTTATACGCGCTCGCGTTTTCAACTTTATAATTTTGCAATAGGCCGCCATTTTGAAATTGGGCATCCGGATTGCGAGCGTTTGTTGAGCACCCCAACAGCTATATTTTCCTGTAGTCTCATCCATTTGAAGTGAAATCTGTTTGTTTTATTTAATATTGAAGATTTTGCACTTTTTTTCAACGCTAATTTTGCAATAAAAAAATGCGTACCAGCGGAAAAGCCTATCCCGATGGCAAATTTCCTCAGGAACAAAATCGACAAGTATACCTCTACAGCTACAGCTAGTAGCTGTAGCTGTTCGCCACTACTTGAAATTTTTCAAGCCTACTAGCTGCCACACCAACTACTAGCTGTTGTACAGCTACAGCTACTGTAGCTTCCACAGAAGTAGCTGCGGCGAACAACTTTAAGATTACTTAGTGTAACTGTAGTTGCAACTACATCCCAACTACTGTAACTGTAGTTTTGTAGCTGTAGTTGAAGCTACATTTTGCCCAACACTGCTACTTAAATTAGTTACTAAGGTTAATTTGGCAAAATCGTATTGTGGCACTAAAACTCTATTCCTGTTCTCTATAGCATTGCATGTTGAATGGTCTTTATTATAATATTTCATAGCTCATAATTAACAGAAACTACATAAATTGCTCGTCAAAATTAGCGTAACACTTGTTAGACTCGAATAGAACGCGCCATTTGCGTTCTATTCGAGTTAGAGACTTTTTTAGAGAGCGGTTTTTAATCGGTAGCATATAGGGTTGGTTTGAATGCCCAGAACGCGCTACGTTGTGACTTCAATGGTTCACCGACTACACCCCAAAAAGCAACTCCGTATGGAATTTTGATTTATGACCTATAGGATCGACTAAGAAGGACGCTGTCGCGTCGGGTAAAAACGCCATCCCAGCATACACCCTAGGAAATTGCACCTTTACATATTGGCGATACATCTGTAGAAGAGAAGTTAAAAGACACCAGTAAGGACAGACAAAGACAGTTAGATGCCACATTGTTTCACGCTTGTGCACGTATTAGAAAAGTATGAGACCTAACAGAATGTGGAGAGAGGTATTGCCTACACGCCTATCGCCGAATTTGAATGGGATTCAGTACGTTTTTCTCAGCTATGGGGGTGTACATCGACAGCTGTATGAAACTAAATTCTTACGTAATTCTGACTTTTACAATTATCCCATACATTAAAGAAGTGTAAATTTAAATTTAAAAAGAAGTGTACGAACATAATTGTATTTATTTTCAAATATTTGTATTCCTTAACTAACCGGTCTGCAAGAAAATAAAATTGAAGTTCTATAAAAAATAAAAAAATAAAAATATAAATCAACCCGGTTATAAGACGAAATAAAGAAAAAATGCGTATTGAATAAGTGGTTCAAAAATGTCGCCCCATTGTGCTTCGCAAAAACCTAGTCTATCGTAAAACTCAGTTCTTACGAGTTCTAACTAGTATTGTAAATATTCGGATGATTTTAATATTCGGATAATACGTAATAGTACTAAAAGAGTATTCGGGTGAAGTCACTAATGCGTATTAATTTTCATACGTGCTTTTCTTGGCTTACGGAATACGGATAGGACCTTTTATACGCAATGTCACGGCACACGGCACGGCATCGCATCATAATCCGTAATAATTCCGTATTCCGTATTCCCCTCGGACCTCGTTCGTGTTCGTATCATCGTATATTACGTATTATTACGTATTATGTTTACTTCGTCCGAGACTTCGTCGGATACGATATCCACGCTATCTTCCGGCATTTGACAGCGTTCGTAATAAGTTCGATTCCGTATTGCGGTTGTCAACTATTCGGATTAATACGTAATAGTTTGATATTCGGTTGAACTGAATTTTTAATACGTCTTCTTACAACACTAGTTCTAACAATTCAGGGGAAATATTATTTAGGACTTGTAAAATTCTGGCCCGTGAATCATTTAAATTTCGTGGTCTTTCATGTTCATGTCCATAAACAGTTTGTTTTATTTGTTAGCATTTATGAAACCGTTTATAAAAAATGGCCCAACGATGGAATCGCCTAAAATACCAACCCAAACATTTAACTTCTCAGGATACTGCATACGCATAGGAATACTCAAGTGCTTATTTTCCGTAGACCAATAACGATATAATAATTCAATTCACACGTGCGCATTATAATTTATGGGCGGGGCGTCCCGCCTACATATTTTATTGCTACCCTATCACGAAAGACAGAATAACGCTCATAAAAGTTTTAAAATGACATGTCAGTCTGGCAACTATGGATATAATATTTCTCTGGCAGTTCCTCTATCTGTCATAGTTTATTCTTTTCTATCTTTTAATGCTCGGCTTTGAAATCTTGGACTTTCCAACCCTGTATATTAAGACCTCTTCAATAAGTTCTGTGTATTTGGTCGCTGTCTGTAATATAATATAAGGCTTCTGTAATATAATACATCTCTTAAACCCATTTCCAGACCACCCTAAAGCCACCCCTTTGGGTTTACGCAGGGTTTTAAGTGGTTTTACCTTTGTTGGGCGAATCCATTGATTCTAATGCTGCCTAATAAATTGGTGTGGAGTGCCACAACTCGCTTTCACCTTTTGAGAACCCAAGAAATCCCTCCAAGCCACACCTACTCGGACCCCCCACTCACCTCCTCTGGTTCCGCCCCTGTAGAAGGCTGCATGGAATGTCGTTTTGTCTCGAATAAATGTCATCTCTAATGTCATGGCATTACTTGAAGGCTCTTAGAGTTGACAGGACCCACTATGAACGGCCGATTGAGCGCCAAATATGATATCCGATCTCCAACACACCCCTCTGAAAATTTGCCACGCTGGGGGTTGTAAGCAAGTCTTGATGCGTGTGGTGACTCTGAAAACCTTCCTGAGAATGCTTGAACCCTTTTCGGCCCACCTCGAATGGTTTGTCTTCTTCAAATCCTCTTTTGCGTCCCATCTTCCTCTTTTTTTGATTCCTCCAAAAAAATTTTGAGTGGGTGAAAATTGCTGAAAGAAGGCTAGTTGAGTACGCGGAACCTTCCTTTGCACATGTGTGAATTGACAATCGCGAAATTCGTGAGAGATGTTTAGTACGCGTGGCAAGTATTCACTGTGACTTGAGCTCATGAAGCCGAGACTGAGATAGCGCCTGCGAGGTAGGCCACTGAAACATGCTCACGCTCGTAAAATTAGTGGAAAAAGGTGCAGTTTGGGTGATCTGCCTCGTAAGTGCTAGCCCATTCGAGGGTTCATGAGCCCAAGTCACAGTGAACACTTGTCGCGCGTACCAAGCATATCTCGCAAAATCGGCTATTGTCGATTCAAACAAGTACATAGGGAGGTTTCGTAAATTCCATTAGAAATTTTTCATCCAAAAATTTTTGGAGGTGGTCAAATAAAGTGGGTGATGGGACGCAAAAGAGGATTTGAAGGAGGCAGACGACTCGGGGTGTACCACAAAGAGTTCATGCATCCTCTGGAACGCTTTCTGAGTCATCTCACGCATCAAGACCAGCTTACAAAGGGTGACAAATTTTCAGGGAGTGAGTTGGAGTTGGAATATCACTTTTGGTGCTCAATTGACCGTTCGCAGTGGACCTCGTCAACAAGAACCTTATAAGTAATGCCATGACATGAATTCGAGAGAAATAGACAGCCCACACAACCTCCTACAGGGGCGAAACCAGAGGGAGTGGGTGCGAGGTCGGTGTAGATGTGGTTTGGAGGGGTGCTTTAGTTGTCACATGGTTAGTTGTGGCGCCCCACACCAATTTATTAGGCAGCATTAGGATCAATGAATTCGCCCAACAGAGGTCAAACCACGCAAAACCCTGCGTAAATGTAAAGGGCGGCTTAGGGGGGGGGGTCTGAAAATGGGTTGAAGAGATGGGACAGCGACCAAATACACAGAACTTTGCGACGGCGAACCGTTTAAATCACAACGTAGCACATTCGGTGCATTAAAACCAACCCTATAGGCTACCGAAAATTAAAAACCGCTCTAACAGAACAAGTCTCTAACTCGAATCGCAAATGTCTCTAATCTAAAAAATGTAAAAAAAACGCTAATTTTGATGAGCGGTTTATATAGAGCGACTACTAAGTTTTGTCATATTTTTTAATAGCATATAGAACAATTCAAAACAAAAATTTTTTTCCAAATACCATTTTTTCAATAAACCCAAAAATAAAATATTTCCCTTATTAATTTCGAAAATAATATTAATCCGGTCCTGCCTTCAATTTAAAGAAAAGGTAAATTCGAAATACAATAAAACACGTACCTATTGTTTATCGCCTTTTGTCAATCATTTTGTCCTAGTATTTTTTTATCTTACACATTTTTGTATCTAGAATTTCGCTTAACAACGATTTCTTTAAATTTAAGACAAAACAGGATAAGCACTTTTTCCGAAATTAATAATATAATAGTACAACTTTTTTTAATTTGTTGAAAAAAGTCATTGGAAAAAAACCTTTGTTTGAATAGTTCTTTATGTTGTTCAAACATGGGTCTCAACTTAAGAATCACCCTGTATAATATTTAGGAACTTACATATTAGTTTATTTCGTCACTTCTAATTTTATAACAAAAAATAGACTCAGAAACACCAGGAAAAAATTCCAACAATTTAATAATTGGTAACCTATTGAAATATAATACTTTTTCGTAGGCATATAAACAAATCCAAACAAGGCATTTACCATTTAAATATTTCTTTTTTATACTAAAATGATAATGAATAGCAATAACAATAGAATATTCTACTTAAATATTTAATTTATTTCGTATAACAAACATTAACATAGACTATCCTTAAATTAGAAATAATTATGTAAACACAAAGTTTTATAATGTTGCTAAATAATTTTAATTATAGAAGTACATATGTATATGTAATTATCACGAAGTTATTAACAAAAATTTTAATTTTAATTTGATGATCATATTAAAATTCGATAAAAAAATCTGTTTACATGTCTTGATAATCTTTTATAATCTGGCTTAATTCGTACTTTAGTGATATATACATAAATATTTCATATTTCATATCTGTTCCACATGAATTTTAGTTCTACTGTTTAATATACCGCGCCTTCGGATACATTCTCAATTAGGCTAGGCTGTAATATATTGCTTTTCTCTATTAATGGTAAGACCACCACTATCACAAGTAATTGTCAAATTAATTCAAGGCATAAAAGTCAAGTAGCAAAGCATTTATTTATAATAATTCTAATTACCTGTTTATAATAAGATGGAATTATCATACGTAACATTTCTTCTTGAAAATTATTTTCGAAATAGTAAATCAAAACACCGCTACCTGAGGAATCACTACTTTCACGCCATTTTTTTTCCATATTGAATCAGACTAAGTCGCTAAAAACATTTATTTGTATTTTTTAAAATTGTTAAAATTGGATATAACCTTCATGGCCTTTATAACTTTTTTAGTCTTTATGAGTTCATAAAGACATGACCTTTATGACCTAATACACCTCTGTGACATATATGGCCTTTATGACTAATGTGACCTTAACCCATTAACGCCTGAAATTACATATTTCACATACGCAGCTTTGGAGTAACTATGCGATTTTGCTGCAGAATTTCGCAGAAAATGTACGACTATTTTTGAGGGTGCTTTACTCGATTTAGCTTATTTTAATTCGTTTTTTCTGAAAAATTTTGGAGGTTAAAAATAAAAAACATTTTCTTTTTTGTAACTTTTTTTGAAAAATGACTGTAAGCGACCTCTAAAAACATTTTAATTGCCGTCTTCTAGTGAAATATCGAGTAATTTAACAGCAACCTTCATAATTCATCGCGATTCCCATGGATTTTTTTCGCCTCCGGTTCGATATCGCGACCAGAAGTCGGTCATTTTTTTTTATCCAGAAAAAGTCAATTTTTATTGTTTCATATAAAATGTTAATATTGCCACCAAAACTTTTCAAAATCATCTAGAATTTCAATATTTCCGCTAAGAAGTCGCGTGCGGACGAAAAAATGCCATTTTGAGACAATAAATATCCCGCTATAAACAAGTGAATTTTAATCCAAAAATTTTCAACTTCACTGACAGAATCCAAGTTTAGTTCTTTACATATGTATGTATTTATTCAAAACGATTATTACAATGTCTGAACAATCATCTACTAATGCAGGCATTTAACATGTCAAGAAAGCGAATGAGAACAAGTACAATCGAGATATCAAGATCTGTGACCGAAAAAAAAAGACCGATTTCCGGTCGCGATATCCAACCGGAAGCGGAAAAATTCTTGGGGATCGCGATGGATTATTGAAAGTTGATGTCCAATTACACAATCTTTCACTAGAAGAGGGGGCAATCGAAAAAGTTTTATAGGTCGTTTACAGACACTTTTTAAAAAAAGTCACAAAAGAGAAACCGTTTTTTATTTTTAATCTCCAAATTGTCCTGGAAAAACGGATTGAAATGTGCTAAAACTATCAAAATCGAGTAGAGCACCTTAAAAAAAGTCGTATATGTAGACAAACAAAATCGTAGAGTTACATTGCTCTAAAGCTGCGTATGTGAAATATGTAATTTCAGCCATTAATGAGTTAATGGTCAATATAACCTTTATCATTCACCTATAGTAGAATAACTCATCATAGTCTTGGTCATATGACCTATAGGACGTTTGTAACCAATTATGATCTTCGTGACCATATCCTTTATAACCTTCAGGACCTTTATGACTTTTATAATCTATTTCATATAGGTCATAATTAATGTATGTGTTGGAAATCGGCATAGTAGGAGGAAAAATAATATTTTATAAAGAAGAATGGGAATTTTTTAATTTTTTAGAGCTCTTTTCACTCTGTAATTACTAAAATTAATGTTAAAAAGAATATTTGACGTATTTCTAATACTTACCCCCTTCAACCCCCTAAATCCCAGACCCTATTAATCTACAAACCTTTATATGTGTAGAATCTATAACGTTACACATGTGTCTCAAATTTGTAATGCATATGTTGCATCGTTTGTGAATTACCAATAAACAAGGAAATATTTTATTATCCCCATTTAACCCCTAACCCCTCAACCGATTAAGCTCAAAATCTAATCAGTTCCAGATGTCGTCATGTTCTCGTCAGATCTCGTATATAAGTGTTCCAAAGGGGGAGGGTCAATAAGGCCGGTTTTCGGCCCCCTTCAAATTTGGCAAAAAGAAAAAAGATATATTTTTTTAATAGTCTAGGGTCAATTTAGAATCGATTCGACCACAAATGGAACCAACCCCACCCCCTCTTAGGGTCATTTCAAGGTCAAATTGCCGTGAAAAAGCCGTGAAATAAACTCGCCTTTTCGGAATGAGTAGACTTATTCTGGGACTCAAACTGATTCCGGATCCGAGGTCAGTTTGTCTATATTAAGGTCATTTCAAGGTCATTCCAAGGTCAAAATTAAAAAAAAAAAAAAAAAAACAGAAATACGATGTCCAACTTCCTGAAATATAGGTTTTTTGGGTGACAGTTTCCGAATCCGTTTGTCAGTTTGTCTGTATTAAGGTCATTTAAAGGTTATTTAAAAGTCAAAGTGAGAACATACCAAGAAACCATTTCCACTCACTTGGATATAATATAGATAAACTGACCTCGGATCCGGAATCAGCGACCCAAAAATTATATACATATAACTTATGACATATATATTAAATCGAAGTCCCAGAATAAGTCTACTCAGTCCGAAAAGGCTTTTTAAAAAGTTTATTTCACGGCTTTTTCATAATTTGACCTTGAAATAACCCTAAGATGGAGGTGGGGTTGGTTCCGTTTATGGTCGAATCGACTTTAAATTGACCCTAGACTGTTAAAAAATATTTTCTTTTTTTGCCAAATTTGAGGGGGGGGGGGGAACGAAAACCGGCCTTATTGACCCTCCCCCTTTGTAGTTGATACCTTAACTCATTCTCAGGTTATCGTGTACACAAAAAAAGGTTAACAGCGAGACAGAATTTTTTTCCGTTTAATGCGCCAGTTGAAAAAGTTGTGGAAAATGTGTTATTAAACATAATGTAAAACTTGATCTTATCATAAGAAAATCTAAGAAAAAAAAGTATATATTTTATAAAATAGGTAAATACATCTACACAAATAAATCTCGTGACAAGCTTTTATATCATATAAATTGTGTAATGTAATAAATTGATGGGTTTGATTCAATTTAAAATTTATTTTCTTCTTTTTAGAGCATTTAAATAAGCTTGTTTTTAAAAAAAAATTATTATTAATTTATTTTTTATATTTTAGTTATCGTCGTGTTTTTGTATCTAAATGTTTCTCAACCTGTTCATACTATCCCTAACCTATACCACGTTATAACTCTTTAAAATTGGAATGGAGGCCATCCTGTTTTTTGCCATTTTGAATTTTTTCACCACCGCTAGAATTTGCCTAGGGTATAGGTTGATATTAGTTAAGTCACGACCCCGCTAAGTCTTACTGTTTAGCCGGGCAGTGGTACACCATCTCCTCGAAGGGTTGAACGCAGACGTTAATTTATTCGTATTCTTCTTAGCAAACCCTTTCATTTGATACCCATATCATAGGAGTGCACAAAAAATAACTAGTCCGCCATATTGGATTTAGAGTGTTCATTTTATTTTTCGTATTCTTCTCAGCAAACCCTTTCATTTGATACCCATATCATTGGAGTGCGCAAAAAATAACTAGTCCGCCTTCTTGGGCGGTCCACCATATTGGATTTAGAGTAAATCCATTTTGTTTTCTTTTTTCTTCTCAGCAAACCCTTTCATTTGATACCCATATCATGGGAGTGCACAAAAAATAACTTGTCCGTCATATTGGATTTGGAATGTTCATTTTTGTTTTTCGTATTCTTCTCAGCAAACCCTTTCATTTGATACCCATATCATGGGAGTGCTTACAAATAACTAGTCCGACATCTTGGGGGACCCGCCATATTGGATTTAGAGAAAATTCATTTTATTTTCTTATTTCTTCTCAACAAACCCTTTCATTTGATACCCATATCATGGGAGTGCGGAAAAAATAACTAGTCCGCCTTCTTGGGCGGTCCACCATATTGGATTTAGAGTAAATCCATTTTGTTTTCTTTTTTCTTCTCAGCAAACCCTTTCATTTGATACCCATATCATGGGAGTGCACAAAAAATAACTTGTCCGTCATATTGGATTTGGAATGTTCATTTTGTTTTTCGTATTCTTCTCAGCAAACCCTTTCATTTGATACCCATATCATGGGAGTGCTTACAAATAACTAGTCCGCCATCTTGGGCGGTCCGCCATATTGGATTTAGGGTAAATTCATTTTATTTTCTTATTTCTTCTCAGCAAACCCTTTCATTTGATACCCATATCATGGGAGTACACAAAAAATAACTATTCCGCCATCTTGGGCGGTCCACCATATTAGTTTTTAGAGAAAATTCATTTTATTTTCTTGTTTTTTCTTTCAAACCCTTTCATTTGATACCCATATCATGGGAGTGCGCAAAAATAACTATTCCGCCATCTTGGACCGTCCGCCATTTTGAATTTAGAATGACATAACTTAGCTAACCATGCATTGTCATCCAAACTAAACGTGTATGCAAAATTGCATCTCAATCGGTTGAGGATAACTATTTTAAAATTCAGTTGCAAGATTTGACCCGAACATACATAAATACAAACAAACAAACATTGCAAGTTAAATAAAAACTTGTAAAAAGAAACCTTTTTTACTTCTTTCTTTTTGTTGGGTATTTTGAGCAGCGTATCAATGAAACCGATACATTTAAGTTAAATGTTAATACAAAATTAACTAAAAACGCCAGATTTGACAGATATTTGCTGAATAGACAATTAAGAACCTTTTCAAATGAGCTATCACACGCACCCTCGCTCCATTTAAAAATTTTAAAGGTAGTATTACCCTCCAACCCCCCTTGGGCTATCACTCCAAGGGGGTTGGAGGGGGAGATATAATTATGCTCAAAAAATTTCATTCTAGAATTAAAAATTGACGTGTTTCAGGATTTTACTTATAAATTGTGAATTACGTAGATAATAAATCCGCTACTTATGGACCTCAGTGTATAAATATGTGTGGTCATCATTTTCTTTAATAGTGTCTTATTTTTTCGAAAATATAGTTTCTTTTTATTTAAGTTAATTATCTCTTTTATATACCGAGTAAGTACTTATCACATAATGTGACAGCCTTGACAATTCAATAAGGTTATAAACGTAAGATTAAGAATAGAAATACGTATTTTTTTGCTCGGTTAACTTTGATGACTTTTTTTAAAAGTATGCTCTACATTCGTCACACACTTACACTCTAGAAGGGAAAATGTGCGTGTACCCTTCTCAGCCAAATCTGCAGGACACGTTCTTTATACCATTATTTAATTTACCTATTATAAACAAAAATTAAAAATATAAATTTTTTAAAATAAAGAAACTATTTTAAATATTAATTTCTTTTAATTTACTACCTTACTTTTTTTTTTTTTTATTTTTTTTTTGTTCAGTGAATGAGTGTTTCCTCGATATAATTTTATTGTGAATTTTTAGGTTTAATCTTATATAAATATACTTTATTTCATTAGATATTTTATAACCAATTTTAACTAATCTTAATAACTACAATTTTAATTAAAATATTTATTTTATTACTTTTCTTTTAACTTTAATATTTCATATATTGATTTTATTATTTAAATTTTTTTATTATTTTTTTTTATTTTTTTTATTTTTTTTTTTTTTTTTATAATTTATTTTTTTATTTTGTAACATGTTTCTCACGTTCAAATGATTATTTCATTTTTTATAAATCTTTATTTACTTATTTAATTGTATCCTTAAAATTGTAAAATTGTAAATTCTAAAGTAGTAAATAAAATTTTATTATATTATTTTATTATATTATGAGCAGAATTATAAGTTAGTTTAACTAATAAAAAAATGATATACCGGGTGACCACGAGATTACTACCCAGGCTCTAGCTGAGGCATGAAAAACGATATCGATTTCAAATTTTGCGAATGTATATCATTGAAAGGGATGCAAAATTTAGTTATAACAACAACTGATCATCACTTCCTGTTTGACCGGAAATGCCTTAAACTTTGTTATTTTATATGGAACACCCTGTATATGAAATATTTTTTTAATTCTACTGCAAAAACTAAGACTAAAACATGTATCATGTGCTATACCTATCTTTGACAGTTTCCGAGAAAATCGCGTTTAAAGATGTCAAATGTGTCATTTATAAAATTCTTTTTGAAAGAAAACAAGTGAAGATAGGGACAAACTCATATGATATTTTTAACTTATTTTAGAAGCACTAAAGCCTGATATCATTAAAATTTCGCACTTCCGGCTCAACCGGAAAATACCGGAAGTCATCTTTAGTAGCAATTTACTGCAATAATTTTAATGGAATGCCCTATAACTAATTGGAAATTCGGATTCTACAAACAATTTCGAATCATTCTTATGTACACTTCCCTATACCCAAAGTTCATAGTTTTTGAGATATAATATTTTATTTAAAAAAACATAAAAAAATAATAATTTTAAAAAATGCAACATCATCCATAAATTAAATGTTCAAATTGTCCACCATTCATTTGATGACATAAATTAATCCTGTTTTTAAATTCCCTTAACACATTTTCCATTTGAGCAGGAGTAATATTGTTCACCGCTCTTGTAATCCGGTCGCGGAGATCTTGTAAATCAGTAGGCTGTGTTCTGTACACTGCTTCTTTAATGTGACCCCAATAGAAAAAAATCCAAGGGAGTGATATCGCAGGACCTAGCTGGCCATCTAACTGGTCCGTACGTACCTATCCAACGATCTTCAAACGTTTGATTCAAATGATCCCTAACCCTTCGAGCATTATGGGCTGGGGCTCCGTCCGGCTGGTAATAAATGTGGAAATATTCATTTATTGGTAAATTTTCGAGAAAGTCAGCTATTTCATTGCTTAAAAACTGTAAATACTGGTCTGCTGTTAGTGTATTTTCAAAGAAAATTGGTCCAACGATGCGCGTTCCAATTACTCCCATCCACACATTAACACCAAATCTCTCCTGGAAAGCTCCTTGTCTAAATAAGTGAGGATTTTCTCTTGCCCAATATCTCGAATTATTTTTATTGAACATACCCAAATTCGTGAACCGTGATTCGTCAGAGAAAAGGATAAAGCGGCTTAAATTTGGGCGTTGCTGCACCATAAACCAATTATAAAACTCCAGCCTCCGTTGATGATCGGCTTCATAAAGATGGTGGTGTACCTGGTACTTAAATGGCTTAAATTTGTGCTTTTTTTAAATATTTCTGACGCTTTCCCGTCAAATTCCAATATTGGCAGCAATTCGTCTAACTGAAGTAGTCGTATCTACCTCAATACACGCCAGAGTATTAATCTCCATCTCTTCACTAACAATAAACTCGTTAGTTCTTCTTCAATTCTTTCGGTTTTTAAGTGACGTTCAAGCCAAGGGAAATATTTATCATGTAGTTGTGCACGATCTGGATATCGTTGCCCTTATAAAGCTTTTGCTTCCCTGCGATTTTTTCTCACTTCTCCATACACTAGCAGCATGTCGATTTGATGTTCGCGAGTAAAAAGTGGCATTTTAAATAAAAGAGAAGTAATAACACTACCACCAAACGTTGTAAACAGTAAGAATTAATTGTCAAATTAAGCAACAATGAAGAAACTGACGTTTAAAACCAAAAGCCTGTGATAGCGCCTACCTATATTGAAATTCCTAGGCACCTCTGATAGATGCTTTGATTGATTCTACCGTTTTCTATTTATGCATCGTTCATACCTATGACATTCTGACATTAAACATTTAATATCTCAAAAACTATGGACTTTGGGTATAGGGAAGTGTACATAAGAATGATTCGAAATTGTTTGTAGAATTCAAATTTCTAATTAGTTATAGGGCATTCCATTAAAATTATTGCAGTAAATTGGTACTAAAGATGACTTCCGGTATTTTCCGGTTGAGCCGGAAGTGCGAAATTTTAATGATAGCAGGCTTTAGTGCTTCTAAAATAAGTTAAAAACATCATATGAGTTTGTCCCTATCTTCACTTGTTTTCTTTCAAAAGAATTTTATAAATGACACATTTGACATCTTTAAACGCGATTTTCTCGGAAACTGTCAAAGATAGGTATGGGACATGATACATGTTTTAGTCTTAGTTTTTTTCAGTAGAATTAAACAAAATATATAATATACAGGGTATTCTATATAAAATAACAAAGTTTAGGGCATTTCCGGTCAAACAGGAAGTGATGATCAGTCGTTTTTGTAACTTTATTGTTTTTGTAACTTTAGTATAAGTTTTGCATCCCATTCAATGATATACATTCCCAAAATTTGAAATCGATATCTTTTTTCATGCCTCAGTTGAGCCTGGGTAGTAATCTCGTGGTCACCCGGTATACTCTAATAAATATTATTTGATTTTTTTCATTACTAAATGTTGATAGAACTGATATTCTAAACAAGTAAGAAATTGTATTTATAATAAAAAGTAACATCTTGCTGGTTAAATGTTTACTTTTACAAAAAATTGTAAAAGGTACATCAAAGAAAATATGAAAATATATTTTTAAACATTTACTTTTGACATTTTGTATGTTCAAGGATATCTACTTTAGTAATTAAATTTTAGTAATACAAGTATAGTGCGTCGAAACTAATGACACGCATGATTTATAGTGCATCTATTTTTTATATTATATTATATTAGTATATTATTATATTACTATTTTTATTTAATTTTTTCATCGTTACTATGCTTCCACTCCATTACGTAAATGTGAAAGTAAAAACCTAGATGATTCATTCATTAAAAATATTTCCAATGTTTTCTGTTCATTTCATACCACGCCAAAATTATATATGTATCTATCATATTTTTTAATATATTTCGAAGTTAAACAATTTATGTCGCTTTTGATAATAACTGTTTTGAAATGAAACCATCTGAATGAAAACTGGTGTCTTTCTAACTACATTTAAATATGACAAAAGAGAAACTCAGAAACTATGATGTTCAGCCTTAAAAATATTGATATACGACATAAACTCCAATTCTGTAAACAAATTGGTGTGTATGTTGATTTCAAAGTCCTTTGGGAAAATCATACAAAATATTTGTCAAAAATATTTACAAAAACTTTTTTTATTTTTACTTTGCAGTTTTCCTCACCGTGTGTTACCTAACAGGAGTGGGTATCGGTACCCACTCTTGTTACTTATTATAGCTTCATTCATTTTGTGCTCTCTTATACAACCTTTGTGCAGTGTCTTGCCTTCAGCAAGAGTGAGAGCGAAAAAATATAATTTCGGGATTAATATTTTGAGAAAAAAATAAATAAATATAAATTCATTGTATTAAAATGTTTAATTCAATTTGAATATTTAGCGATGCCCTGTACCTATAGGTACAAGGTTAGTTTTTATAATTTGACATGTTATTGTGAGTTTATTATTGAAATTAGAAAATAGGTTTTTAGACAAAAGATGTAAATTTTCAGAAATCATAAAACTGAATCAAGGTATTGTTTTTTATGGAACACCTTGTATATTGCATAATCCTTGAATTTTTTTCCTTCTCAAATATATATAACATGTCTATGTTAACTTCAGCAGGTTGCGACATACATATTTCTATTACAAATAAATGAATAACTTTAAACGTTTTCCTATTAGCTAAACAGTATCCTTGTTTTACACAATTAGTATTAAATATAAATAAATGAAATACCTATAGCTCAATACTTTTTAAATGACTTCTTCTTTTTCTTCTTCGTTTTTCTTTTTTTTCTGGTCCAATCGTCAATGGCGTCCATGGCGATCCGTTGTCGCTAATTACATACTTTTTAAATAAAATATGTCTCAACATTCTGAAGCAAACATTGACATGTTACATATGTAGTTCTGAGAAGGAAAAAATTCAAGGATTCCGAATATGCAATAATAAAATTGTCCTTTTCTCATAACAAATTATAAAAATAAATATATGCAAAATCAATGCAAAAAATCAAAAACTTTTGTCTGAAGAACTAATATCCAATTTCAATAATAAACTGGCATTAACTTGTCAAATTATAGAAAAAAAAAACTATACATGATATCCCAGATTTTAGTTTACATGAGGTATCTACAAACTAACAATAACATATTATACTTCCCGAAGCGTGCACGGCAGCAGCTTCTGAGAAAAATGAGCACAATTTCAGGTTTTTTCTACTGCGGCCAAAGGCAAAGCTACTGTTGGTGCACTGTACTCACCTAGTATAATTACGAAAAAATGTTTCAAATAAAAGTTGCACTGCTTCGTAGACTCTGCAAAACGACAGCAGTCACTTGTTGTTTGTCGCCTTGAAGGCCATTTGAAGGTCAACTTTGTTTTTCAAATAGAAGTCTGTATATTTTTATTATATTAGGTTGTCGGAAAAGTCATGACGTATTTTTGCAATTTATGGTATTACATGTATTTTTACATAAGAAATGTCATCACGATCGGCTAGAGTGTCATACCATTTGACAACTGACAGTTCAACCTTAATTGAAAAAAAAGTAATCGATTTGGTCGCGTCGTTTGGTTTTTACATCAAGTTGAAAATAGGAGATCAAACTGTGCATTTTCGGCATGTTTTGCTTTTTATTTCCGCAAAGGGAAGAACGCAAGGCAGGCCTGTGAAAAATTACGTAAAGTTTACGGTAAAAATGCCCTACAAAAGCGTCAGTGCCAGAGATCGTTCACCAAATTCCGTGCTGGTAACTTTGATGTCACAGATGCTCCTCGCTCCAGAAGGCCCATAGAGACTAATGACAACCAAATAAAGCCACTGACCGAAGCAGACACACATTTGACCACCCGTGACATTGCGGAGACACTAAACCTTCATCATTCACGTTCATCTATGAAAGCTGAAATTCATCAGCAAGCTCGATATATGGGTTGCTCATGAACTCAAAGAAATTCATCTCACCAATCGCATCAATATCGCCGATACTCGCCACAAGGGCAACAAAATCGATCCGTTTTTGAAGGATAACAGGCGATGAAAAATGGATTGTTTACAACAATATTCAACGTAAGCAATCGTGGTGCAGTGGAACTGAGCGGGCCCAAACACAATCCAAAGCTGATCTTCACCAAAGAAAAGTTCGATTTCAATGTGTACTGTCGCCAACTGGATGATTTGAATACATCTCTTGCGGAGAAGCGGCCAGAAATCATCAATCGCAAAGGCGTAGTGTTCCACTTACTCACCGGACCTTGCTTCATCAGATTACCATTTGTTTCATTCCTTGTATAACGACTTGAACGGTAGATCGTTCGATTCTAATGAAGCCATCAAAGAGCATCTCACCCAGTTCTTCGCTGGAAAAGAGCAGTCCTTCTACAATTTGTGGAATCATGCAGCATCCACAAAGATGGCAAAGAACCATCGATCAAAATGGGCAATACATCATTGATTGAACTTTGTTCTATTATTAATAAATGAGCCTTGAAAATCACCCAAAAAATGCGTCATGACTTTTCCGACAACGTAATAACTTTTGCTTAGCATTTTTATAAAAAAATTCAAGTATCTTTTGCTTAAAACGTTTTTGCTATATTTCCAATTTTCGAAATAATTTGCATAAAAGCACTGAGAAAACTTGCCGCTTAGTAGCAGGGCTCTGAAAAATAAACAAATTATTGACAATCAAAATTTATTTGTCACTTCATTTTTAAGTTCATGTTTCGTTCGTCAGTCATTTATAAAGTTTACGAAACCGAACAACTTTATTTAAAACATTTTCTCGTAAATATACCAGGTGAATAGTTGCCACCTAAACAAAAATGTGTGACACATAATGTTTGTATTGCCGTTTAAATAAATATGTTTTCAGTTAGTTTTTTAAATTTTACTCGAAAACGGGGCACTTTTAGAAAATGCGACAAGAGTCTTAAGCAAATTAAAATATTATGAATGTTACAACAAAGCACTGGCGTACTGCTTTTATTTAGACAAATTCACCCACTAATACTCTGTACCTCCACCACTAAAACACCTTGACTTTAGGATAGAGCGTCAGATTTTGGGCACTGCTTAGATAAATCCATGTCCCAAATTTTGAATTATTTCACTCACTAGTTCTGAAAAAAATTAAATTTTAAAATTTCGTCAAGAATTTAACACTTAGTATCTTTTTAACGAAGCGTATTAGACCAAAACTTTATATGAAAGACCCCGCCAAGTTAAAATTCACCAAGGAACACGAGGTTACATTTTTAGTCACCAGTTACGAACCACCCTGTATATTAAAAAATATATTAATAAACAACGAGCCATTCAAAAAAACGTCATCAAATCTCGCTGTGAACGAGAAAGATAGAAATAGCGGTTATGTCGAAGCTCAAAACGAAACTATTGTTGTCAAACTTTTAACAAGTGGCTATCACGGCCAACTTTAATGGCGTTTTTTTTTTTTGAATGACTCGTTACTAAGTTGTAACATTGTTTCCGGATAACTGTATAAATAACTTATTCTTCAAATTATAAATATTTATTTTTATACGTATCTATGTATACATGTTTTTACATAATATATATTTTATACATTCTTTTTATAGTTTCACTTTTTTCTATTTTACATAACCGGTGATTCTTAAGCTGAGTCATATTTTAACTGTAAATGTACGACTATTCTAAACAAACATTTGTCCCAAATATAATTTTTCAATAAACTCAAAAATAGAAATGTTACTTTGTTAACTGCGAAATTAGTATTTATCCGGCCCTGCCTTCAATTTAAAGAAACAACAAAAACATATCTAATATTCCTCGCTTTTTTTAATTATTTTATTACCTTTTTTTCTATACACTGTTCTAATATATGACTCAACTTAAGAACCACACTGTATACACACTATACCCGTGTATTATCATTTGACAGTTTATGTTTTATATTTTGATATGTGTAAGTACTAGTGTGCAATGTATTTGCAATACAAATAAAAATATCTATCTATTGTCTAGATATAAGTTTTGTATAATTATAACTAAATGTAGAAAACTTATTTAGAAAAATTATTAACAGAATTTAGAAAACAAATTTGTAAATGTGACGTGAACGAAAATAATACTACCCCACAAGACTTTGCCCTTGGACAATGAATAGTTGTTTCCGAAGTAATTTTTCCCGCTGAATACAAATTCGAGCTCAGAATTGCTCTATCGCGTCAGGTTTTTGAGATATTCTAACCTGAAATTGCAAAAAAAAAACACTGTTTTTTGACATATTTGAGGTTATGTAGCACCGCGAATTTTTTTTCTCAAAAAAAACTATGTGTGGGATCTTAAAGCACAAGTCTTCCTCTTTCAAATGCCGTTGAGTTTGCTCAAATATATTTTTTTCTCGCCGAGATATCGCATTTTGAAAGTTTCATATTGTGATTTTTACTATATCTGAAAACTCATTAATAACACGTGTATATCAAAAGATTGTTTTTTTTTATTAAGAAACGTAAAAAATATTTAAAAACCAATAACAAGTCAATATTCATGTCAAAAGATCTGCTCGTTCAGAATCTAAGGTCAGAATTTCAAAAGTTTTCGAATAAAATTCTATATGGACGACCTAAGTTGACTAAAATTTGACTTCAGCTACTTCGAAAACATAGAAAATGAATGGTCAATAAAATACATATTGCTTCCATCATAAGGAATATAATTGTTATTATCTTTTATTTTTATTTTTATGTATAAATTTCCAAAATACAAAAGAATCTAGGTAAAGACGCCATTCTTTCGTTAAAAAAAAGTTCATGAAAGTTCCATGTACCCTATTGCAACTTTAGTCAACTCAGGTCGACCTTATTGTATTTTCTTCGAAAAATTTTGAAAATAAATCGCGCGCGATAAAAAAAACCGCGGTGCTACATAACTTCAAATATGCCAAAAAAACAGGCTTTCTGCACTTTTAGGTTAGAATATCTCAAAAACCTGAAGTGATAGAGCAATTCTGAGCTCGGATTTGGTTTCAGCGGGAAAAATTACTTCGGAAACAATTATTCATTGTCCAGAGGCACAAAATTTTCAAAATTTTGCAGGGTAGTGTAATCAAAAAAATATTCATTTACGCTTCTTTCAACTTTTATTTACAAAAATGATTTTATTCTCCGAGTTTGGAATATTAGTCATAATAAAAATATTTTATTAAAAACTAGGCAAGAACATTTATTGGTAACAACATTAATATTATTATTTCTATGAATTACATTTTTTACAATAACTACTAATATTTTACGAGTTACCTACTTATCCGTATACAATGACGAAATAATTCAGTTTTGAATTTAAAAAAAAAACATGCATAATGTATGTAAGTGACAACAATTTCGCAATTGCATTAAGAAGCGCATTAAAATTTTCGATTCCGACCTCTGAACTTTCCTGAGCGCTAAATTTTTCAATAAACCGATAAAAATTCTGATCAAAACAGTTTATGGAATAATTAATTTGACCGTTGCAGCCTCTCGTCGTCCAGTCTTTGGTATTCCAGTGCCTTCAGAATTAAAGGCGGAATAGGCGGGGGCGTAGGCAGGTGTTCACCTTGGGGATGGAAACCGTTTTCGTCTGCGGTATACACAAGCCTGATGACCTCTCCCTCTGGCGACGTGAACTGATACTGGCCCTGTTTGACCAGGATCTGGGGATCTTTTAGATATCCCTGTTCTTCGGCAAATATCTGATTGGCCGTTTCGTAGGCGTAATTGTAAGTTCCATCCGGATGAATGTCGAATAACTGTCGTACAATTGGGATGACAGTTTTGGTTGACTGGCAGAGTGCGTATGAGAGGACGCCTAGGAAAACTGCGGAAATCTGAAAAAATGGATATGAAAAAGAAAACGAACATAAAGGATAGTAACAAGAACAATTCATCCCCTAACCCAGCTGTCGGCAACCCGCCAACCCGCCAGCCTATTTTCTGCGGCCCGCAAGGACGAATAAAAAAAATTGAATTCTATTTCCTTTTTAACCCATTACACCTATTTGAATTTTTTTGTTTTTCTATTTTTTTTTTTTTTATTGGCTTAAATCCTAGACTGGGCACTGGAACCTTCGGCGTAAAAACAAAAAACTGGACGTTTTCCACGAAACACCGAACTACTATACTTTTCTCGACGCGCGTTCGCCGACTAAGTTGGCATCTTCTGGAGAAGATTAAACCTAAATTCTAACCCACACATTTTCACTATTTTATACTTAATTTGTTGCCACAGTTCACTGAACCGTAACAACTTAAGTCTTTGTTTATCAGAGCAAACAGTGGACTGGTGGGTATCGGACCATTGTCCTTATTCATACTACTGTTACACTTAATGATTTCTAAACTTTCAAAAGCATCCAACTGTCTACTGTTTGTTACATTTCTAATTAATTTTAAATTATTTATGTCTGTCCTATGGTTGTTGTCAAATAAGAAACCCAAACATTGTATTTCAAAATGTTTACATCGATTCTCAACTGAGTTATACGCCTTTAAATTTCGATTAGTGTACACAAATATTGCTATTTCTCGAAAATCAACTAACTAATTTGGACACATAATTATTTTCAAAGGTCTTATCAATACTTGGATAAAAATTTCTCAGATTTTAGTTCTCTCTCACTCATTAGATAATTATCATTTACTAAAAAAATAAACAAGGAATTAAAAAGAATATTATTATATGCTTTTCCGTAATGTTATACGCAAAATATTTCAGCTAAAGGTTTCAAATACCAATCTCTTAAATCAGCGTTATCTATTTTACTATACCTAAATAGTGCGAAGAGTGACATAAATGTTTACAAAAAACTACTTTTTTTATTAGTCGACTTTTAAAGTTATTACGCCGCTTTTACTGTAAAATATACAGTATGACCCAGTAGGAACCAGAACGTTGTCTAATTTAAACAATTTTGATGTCCAAATGTAGGGCACAAAAAACTGTAATTTGAACATTTGTGAATTTGAGATACATTTTGAATTGTGATATTTTCAATCCAAGGCCTACTGTGGGTAAAAATTTTTAGGGAATTTTTAGCTGAAAAATAACAATGCCACTTCAGCATCGTTCAAAACTAGTATGTACCAATTTTTGTTGAAAAATAAAATTCACTAACACTTGTTTTTCGGTGCCTAATTTAAAAAAAAAAAGCATTCCTGTAAAAGAATGAAGTAGAAGAGGAAAGCACTCCCTTATATTTTTATTAAAAATTATGATTAACTTAATTGTCTTTCTATTTTGCGAGTTTTATTCCCTAAAAATGTAATAACTAAATTTATAATGTAAGAATCTTTTCAAAGGCCTACAACCAATTTCGACAATATTTTTAATTAAATAGCGACAACATTTTTTTACATGCATACAGTTTATATACCGGTTTCAAATTTTCTGAATTTTCAATTTCTTAAACCTGCAAATATAATACTGTAAAATATAAAAACAATCATATTTGATTTAATTAATTCCAATTAAATGCAATTGCAAACAGTTACAATTTAAAATGACAAAACATTATGAATTAACGAGATTAATGGAAAAAGGTGTCAATTAACATTAAAACTTAAGGATACCAAATAATACAACGATTATGCAAAATAATAGTTGTACAATGTTTACATTTAGAACTTCATTCGACATGAATACAAGATTTTATGTTTAATTTAGTTTCAAATATGAACTTGTATATGAAATTAAATTCCCTTACCTGAAGAATATATAATATATCTTCAGTTACCTCTTTCCATCTATCTCTTTATTTGTTTATTTTTTGTCAATGTGTATTTGGTTATAACAATGACACTACTGAAATAACGGTTTAAGATAAAACTTCATACGCATCAAGTACTGAAACTGAAATCAACTGGTACTACTTTGCACTGGTACCCGTAGTTTATTATTAAAATCCTACCAAAAACTTCATCGTAGCTGATGAAAGCACACAGAAAAGAAATTGTCGATTATAAGCACACCCGAAAAAATTATCAACCTTCACCGCACGCTATCGTTAGACGAGAGATACAATCGTCATTCTGCAACATTTATAATGTATTCCAACACACGACTATCTATAAAATTGTTTCTTATTAAAAATGTGCCAAAATATGTATATACAACTTTTATGTGTTCCGTCAAGGCGAAAATTTTATAATTGGGTGTCTCCAGCCACATAACTAGTCTCCACCTAAATCGATAAAATGTAATCAATGATTTTATTGACGCATTTAAGGTTATCATCGATTGTATGAATATATTTTAGTAGTATTTTTATTAACTGTGTAACTTAAAACAATATACACAACCTTTCTCAATTCACTGCAACGCATAACTTATTTACATTAAAAATACATAAATTAAAAGGTCTTAATAAACAACCATTTTTAAACACATGCGGTTAGATTTCTTAATATTTGAAAATCTGTGTCCATCTGCATCTCATCATGATTCATTTGTCAGTTGTAACTAAAACCAAACTGAAAAGTCTACTCGTGTAAAACACACTTTGAAGGATGAAATTACAAAATATTTACCAAGAGAAAAGGGAATTTTCCACTTATGAACCTACTCGTTAAATACCAGGACGCTCAGGAAGTCGGACCAAGCTTATATCTTAACACGTTTATTTACGAAAATTAATTAACACTTTTTTTAACTTATACTAGAATTAATTTCCAACCAAGCGACGAAAAAATCCAAAATGGCCTATTTCCGGTTTCGCCGAAAATGGTACTAAATCTTGTTTTCTAAATAGGACACCCTGTATTTTTTCCATATTTCGATTCTACGCGGATATACGTATACGCAACCCTTGGATTGCCAAATCTCGTTTTGGTGCTGGATTTTTTTTTCAAATATTTTTTCCTAATGTTACTTTATATTTTCTACTTATACTTCAAAGGTAATAACGACAGTACGTACACCGTTTAAACCCTTATTAAAAGAACAATTGAAAACAGGTAGGGCCCAGTAGATGGTCCATTTAAATTAAAAGAGTTTTTCTTAAAAAACAGGCAAATAGCTGGTATTAATGGTAATTGGTATTTGATGTCCGATAAAATAAAACCACATAGAGTGTGTTTTTAAGAAGAGTATGTTTTATGAGTAATCTGATATTACTCATAAAACATACTCTTTTATAAAACATACTCATAAATCATACTCTAAGAATTCAAAATGTATCTGAGTACATTTTGAGTTCTTAGAACACTATCGCAGACCTCTATGAATATAAGAATTAAAAAAAAAAATCTATTACCAAAACGACACTTGACATTTATTGTATATTTTTTAACGCGTAGAAGGCAAATATGCAAAAATATAGTTCGATTCAAAAAACTGGATTTCGTGCGATTTTCGACGAAACTGGAAGACGGTTATCTTGGATTTTTTCATTACTTTTCCGGAAATTAATTCTAATATAAACCCCTAATTTCAAAAAAAATCCGTTAATTAGTTTTCAAGATATAAGCTTGGTCCGACCTCCTAAGCCACTCGGTATACTACACTGACTTATAGATCTATTACGTTTTTTTTTTTGCATTATTCGATAAATGTATTTGATAACGAAACCATTTTTTCATATTCAAAAGGTACTATCTAGGAGTTTACATTTAATTTAGTTGTTTAATACATAGAAAAAAAATTTGGAAAATGTTTTTATTAACACCATAAGTGCTAGTCAATCAATACTACAAAATTACTAGAATTTCATAGTAATCATCAATTACAAACTTCCTTGTGTTTCCGTGAATGATTTGAATTCCCCTTTTTGTTTTCATCTCTTTTTCTCCTCTTATGTATCAGTTTAATATTCGTAAAAAAAAGTCGCAACCTATCGCAAAGCTAGCAAATACACTTTATAGTACACTAACTTAATTTTTAAAGATACTCAAGAAAAATTATCTAAAGATACAAGACACCCCATGAAGTATCTTGAATACTTTCGATTATTTGATACTTCTAATTCTGACCCAAACATTTGAAAAAATCTAAATGAATATACGAGGTGTGTAAATTAAGTAATGAGACTATTTTTTTTATTTTTTTATTGGAATAGAATTACAATGCAGTACTGTCTCCTTCAAAATAACTTCCTAGGGAAGCCACACCGCGCTGGAGACGGTTATTCCATTCCTCATAGCAGTGCTGGAACTCATATACAGGAATAGCCTTCAGCTGGTCGGTTACAGCCGCCTGAATGTTTTCTATGGTCCCAAAATGACGTCGCTTGAGGTGATTTTTCATTCTAGGGAAGAGAAAAAGTCACAAGAACTCAAGTCAGGCGAATAGGAAGACTGAGTAGCCACAGGAATGTTTTCACTGGCTAAAAACTCGTTTACTGAAATGGCTCTGTGACAAGGCGCATATGTGGTTATGCAACATCCGGTTGTTCTTGATATTTGGTCTCACACGCATTACCCTTTTTCGAAGTATTTCAAGAACCTCTCTGTAAAGGTGTTAATTTTTCTCATCCACAATTCGTTAGTCAAAATCTGATGAACATTGGTGTGATTCAAATGTACCTCTTCCCCGATCATTCTTGTCGTCAACCGAGGATTTGAACACACAAGATCCCGTATTCTATCGATATTTTCATCGGCTCATGAAGATCTCTCCTTCGCCTTCTGCTGCGTGGTTCATCTTCAATCGACTCTCCCGTTTCGCTGTGTCCAAGTTTGAAGCAAAACCTGATAGTGCACCGTTGTTCAAAATTAATGTCACTCATTTTTAAAACGCACTAGAAAAAAAAGGTTTACGAAAACAGTCACAAAGAACAAACAAATGACTCTAACAAGTTCAAACTTGTACTGAAGGTGCATTACATGTTAACCTACCTCCCTTCCAAGTCCCGTCTCCGCAGTGTTGCTAGATCGGGCGCTACGTTGCCAGTCTCATTACTTAATTTACACACCTCGTATTTGACAATGTTCCGGTACTGATAGTCGAATTATTTTCCACAGTCTCAAGTATTTTATGATATGTTATACAGACGTATTAATATGTTATACGTACGACTAGCTTCTCTCACAAAATGATTAAATAAAAAAAATAAACAACTCAAGTTTTTATTAGAAACGAAAAAAACATGTCGTCTTATTGTTTTCTTAGCCAACTTATTATTATTTTGTTAATTTAGTGTGAATTTGCCAAAATGATTCAATCAGTTTTTTTCGTTTTTATCGAAAACGATGTACAAGTATGTTTCGCATTTAGAACAAGTATACCTTTTCTGTAGATAATTAAATTGCTCATCACACACTCTGAATTGAAATTCCTGTATAGAAAAAGAAAATAATGATAAAAAAGTAACATAACATGCCATTAACATAATAATAAAAGTAACATAACATGTTTGCCATTAGCGACATCTATGGGATCACTTTTTGGCCTCATCATATTGTTTGCGAGTATCTATTGTACTTGCCCTAAAACCTGCCTGAACCAATTAAAATTAGTTAATCAGTTAGTTTATTGTAGTGTTTAAGTGTCTATGTACGTTTGGATATTGTGTAAAAAGTTTGTAATGTGATTTCCATAGGTAGGCAATAATGTCTTTGTTATAAGTAATATTAATTATTCATAGAAACATATTGTGTTATGACGGCCACATCTGCTTCTATGTAACAGCATAAGTGACAAATAAAGTTATTATTATTATTATTATTATTATTATTGTTATTATTATTATTATTACTTCTATACCAAATTTGACCCACGCCGAGTCGGTTATTTTCAAAATATTTGACAAAAACTTCTTCGCATCCCCCCTTTTGGAGGTGCAGTCCTCCAAAAACTTAAACCCTTTAAAAACGACCTTAGACTCGAATAAAAAAACGTGTCGGTTTATTTTGGATGTAGTGTCTACCATTAATTTTTTCCCATATTTAATAAAATTAAAAACCAGGTTTTATTGATATTTAAATGAAATGCTTCGACACGTCAATTTTTATTTTCAGATTAGAATTTTTTCAAGAAATAGTGAGAGTATACAGGGCGTTCGAGTTTCATGAACCGCTGTCAATGTTAGTTTTTTTTTAATGGAATGCCCTGTGTATTGTTTTATACTTTTGAGCAGACCTTTGAGAGACAATTTCAAAAACGAAACATTTGTTACCTGTTACTTTCGTGGCTATCGAGATAACAGCTGTTGAATTGGGAAATGTACATGTCTAACAAGTATCAGTAACAAAAACAACGTAACATGGAGAAAGCATTAAGTGGTACATTAATAGTTTTCAAAATAGATAACAAATACAAAGACACCTAAATTAAATGTTCAATATGCTTTCTATATGCAAAAGTCTATATCAAGTGGTTGATATAGACTGCCTTTTAGATAGCCCAATAAAAATAATCAAACGGATTGAAATCCGGAACACGAACCGACCATTCTAGGGGCCCTAAGTAATTAATCTACGTTCTAGTAACACTTACTACTAGCTTTAACTGACACTTTTAAGCTAATTAGAGTGTAATGTCAAACATACTTATACGTCAGACAATTGACGATCGGATTCCAAACTGAAATTAAAAATTGACATGTCGAAGCATTTTGTTCAAATATCAATAAAACCTCAGTTTTTAATTTTATTCCAAACTTTAGCCTCCCACCATATAAGAAGGTAAATGTTCTAATTTACTACCAGCAAACCCTTAATCAAAGCGTTATTATTTTAAATAAGTTTTTAAAGTTTTCTGTATTTTGTGTAAACTCTGCCTATTTAAATGTTTTTATACATATATTTTCAATTTTTAGTAGCAGTTATTAATATAACATTTTGTTTATTTTGGAGAAAGTGCATATCTACATTTATGCAACCAACATGCGCAATTGTCATCGACGAATTTCAAAAAGCTGTGACGCAACATCAATTTAAGGTACTAATACATTTAACATTGTCTTATAGAGTGGGACATTCGTTAATTACTTAGATAAGTATAAATATACACAATGCGTTCTCTGTGTAGTTTGACACATTACACTTTAATATGCGGATAATAGAAATAAAACCATGTTTTGTAAGTACACTTAGATATATATAATATTTGTTAATCTATATCTTAAAATCTATTTTCAACCAAACTTGTAGTTTGGTTATTAAATTCAATAAATATGTGTATACACATTTATATACAGGGTGGCCCAGGGGTCATGTACACCCCCAAATAGAGCTCCATTTTTTGTAGTAGGAATTCGAAATTTTACGTACATAAATGAATCGTTGAAGCTCAACTTTTAACCTACAGGGTGGATATTTCCTATTTCCGCCCTAACCGGAAACGATATCAACTTTTTTTTTTTCAAATTGCAGCCACCATTTTTTATGCGATTCGGTTAGAGTACGGATTCTTTATCTGTCTGTTTTTTAAACAGAAAAATCGGTTAAAAAATGGCAAAGATACGTACATTATTTATATTTTATGAAGGCGGCTATGAATCAAATATTAAGCGCTTGTTTTTTTAACCAGTAAGCCATGGAATTTACAAAAAAGGTACAATGTTGTAAACTGAAGTTGGATGTAAAGTTTTTATTATGTTTTATAACTTATGTTTATGCAAAACTTTAGAAAACTACGTTTTCTTAACCCTTTCAGACCTGATTTATTAATGCGAATCAAAAAAATATATATATTTTTTTCACATTTTGTTCAAATTTAAGGATAAATAAACACAAAAAAATGTAATATAATATTTATCTCATCTTTTTTTGTATAAAAAAAACTATGTCCATTATAATGGACATTGGGTAACAAAAATGTAAACAAAACTTATCTGCAAATATCCCACAGAGCGTTACTGAGAACCCAGGGAGTGCTCCAGTGTTTTTGAAATTTTTTTTCGCAAACTTTGCTGACGGTTTTTTCACTATAAATCCTTTCTGTAAGAGGTGTATAGTCATCACCTAAAAAGTGAAGTGGGTCCCATGCGTCGTTTTCAAGATACGGCTAACTGAAATATCACGCACCGCCACTGCTACAAACCATATATGTAAATACCATTTATGCAACCACATGTACGAAAACGATTTCCAGATGCGACTACAATATTGCCAATGGTTAATTAATAACCAAATGGACAATCCGAATTTCGTCCGGAATATTTTATTCTCAGATGAATCAAGATTCATAAATCTTGGATTATTCAACCGCAATAACCTAAGATATTGGGCCATTGACAATACGAGGCTAATAAGAGAGAGCAGATACCAAGAACATTTCGGTTTCAATGTATGGTTGGGCTTGCTGGGTAACAGAATTATGGGATAAATATTATTCGATGGCATACTAACTGGGGAACGTTACCTGAGTTTTCTTCAAAATCAAATTGAAAATGTTTTGGCAAATTTACCTCTTGCGATTGAAAGAAATATCATATTCCAGCAAAATGGAGCACCATCCACAATGCGAGAATGGTAACCAATTGTTTGACCCAGCGATTTGGAAATTGGATTGGAACTAATGCCACTGACACCTGACCTGACACCACTAGATTTTTATGTGGGGATACTTGAAAAATCAAGTTTATGTCGTGATACCCACTACCCAGGAAAATTTAGAAATTTACCACGCCAGTCCAATTAGAAAACGTGATACAAGGTATTGAATTGAATTGATTGGGCATTGAATTGAAAGGACGAATCGCATATTGAACAGTTTTAAGATTTCATAGTATTTACAATTGTTTTAATGTATCAGTTGAAAATAAATTCTGTATGAAAGTTGACATTGTGTGTTTCAAACTTGTAATATCAAAAATGGATATTGACATTTGTAAAAAACGTAATAATGGCCCTTTCTTTTTTTGGAAAAATGAGATTTTCTAAAGTTCTGCATAAAGATAAAGATATTCTGCTTAACTTTACATGGAACTTTAATTTACAAGAGTACCATTGTACCTTTTTCTGTAAATTCCATGGCTTCCTTATTAAAAAAGCAAGCGCTTAATATTTGATGCATAGCCACCTTCATACAATATAAATACTGTACGTATCTTTGCCATTTTAACCGATTTTTCTACTTAAAAAACAGACAGATAACGAATCCGATACTCTAGCCGAACCGCATAAAAAAATGGTGATAGCAATTTGAAAAAAAAAAGTTAATATCACTTCTGGTTAGGGCGGAAATAGGAAATATCTACCCTATAACTTAAAAGTTGATCAACGATTCACTTACGTATGTAAAATTTCAAATTCCTACTACAAAAAATGGAGCACTTTTTGGGGGTGTACATGACCCCTGGGCCACCCTGTATGTATATTAGGGTGGACCTTAATATTTTTTTTTCGTGTTTTCTCAGCGGGCCGGGTGAAAATCAGTTCTGGGTACCTAAAAACTTGTGCGGAAACCAAAACTGCCGCGATAGGAACCTTTTTCCCGTGCCGCAAAGCGCCGGAACTTTCTTATGAAATTTACATGTTAAAAATCACTGAAAACGTTCGATACGCTCAAAACCATGATGAAAATCATCAAATCTGATAGTCGCAAGGATATATTTCCATGTATTTTTTCCTCCTGAATGATATGGAATCGTCAGATTTCGTTTATTCGTTGAGTGAAAAAAAATATGAGCGAAAAATTGCGAAAAAACACTAAATTAAAAAAAATGAAAAAAGACGAAATAATAGATTATGGTGATTGTACCTGACTCTGAGGAGTATTAAGCATATCATGATTCAAAAGTAGAGGTAAAAACCTACAATTTGACGTCCGGTTGAAGTCTGTACGTGCCTCTCAACCGGAGTTACGATCATTTCAAGTTGTACGCAAAATTCAGGAGCGTATATTGCGGAAGGCGATTTTTCTGTTTTTTCAATCCTGATTCTCAAACGATAGATTCTCCTGCATCGACTTGCATAATGTAACGGTAGTATAATATTATCTTTAACTTAAAGTCATTTTACATTGATTATAAGAGAATTTCGGATTGGAACATACTATAGTGTCCGACGTTCGTACACGTACTTGTAACGTTAGCATCATACTTTGGATTTGGGGAGCTGCGTCGTGGTATAATCGAGTAGTAATACAAATCTCTATGTTATGTGCTTGTTTCTCAACAATCGAGTAGTTTAAGGGTTATTCAAGCTTGAGCAAACGAAAGAACGGAAGAATGAATTCTCGATTTTTCTCTTAAAGTTGGTAGCTTCATTCGCTCTGACATTAGCCGCGGAAATTTCATCCTATTGCTACCAACTTCAAGAGAAGTCGAGAGAGAAGGAGTTTCGAAGAGAAAGAATTGAAATTGGCGACGGTCGTAAAGTGGTCGTTTGAATAGATTCATTCGGGAATACGCCTCGGAGCGATCCGAACAATCTGAGCAGTTCACCCGATAAAAACGGTTTAGATTAATATAGTGTTTGTTTACATTCGTGTGTTTACGTCTGAATCACTCGGATCGCTTGGAGCGCTCGAATCAAAAACGCGTGTTCGGGTGAACTGCTCAGATTGCTCGGATCGCTCCGAGGCGTATTCCCGAACGAATCTATTCAAACGACCACTTTACGACCGTCGCCAATTTCAATTCTTCTCTTCGAAACTTCTCCTCTCTCGACTTCTCTTGAAGTTGGTAGTAATAGGAAGAAATTGCCGCGGCTAATGTCAGAGCGAATGAAGCTACCAACTTTAAGAGAAAAACCGTATTTTTTCGAGAATTCATTCTTCCGTTCTTTCTTTTGCTCAAGCTTGAATAACACTTAAACTGCTCGATTGTTGAGAAAAAGCACATAACATAGAGATTTGTATTACTACTCGATTATACCACGACGCAGCTCCCCAAATCCAAAGTATGATGCTAACGTTACAAGTACGTGTACGAACGTCGACACTATAGTATGTTGCAATCCGAAATTCTCTTATAATCAATGTAAAATGACATCAAGTTAAAGGTAATATTATATTAAGAAGATGAATTATTCGTATGATATGGAGCATTTCATACTACCGTTAAATTATACAAGTCGATGCAGGAGAATCTATCGTTTGAGAATCAGGATTGAAAAAAACAGAAAAATCGCCTTCCGCAATATACGCTCCTGAATTTTGCGTACAACTTGAAATGATCGTAACTCCGGTTGAGAGGCACGTACAGACTTCAACCGGAGGTCAAATTGTAGGTTTTTAACTCTACTTTTGAATCATGATATGCTTAATACTCCTCAGAGTCAGGTACAATCACCATAATCAATTATTTCGTCTTTTTTCAATTTTTTTTTTTTAATTTAATGTTTTTTCGCAATTTTTCGCTCATAATTTTTTTCACTCAACGAATAAACGAAATCTGACGATTCCATATCATTCAGGAGGAAAAAATACATGGAAATATATCCTTGCGACTATCAGATTTGATGATTTTCATAGGTTTTGAGCGTATCGAACGTTTTCAGTGATTTTTAACATGTAAATTTCATAAGAAACTTCCGGCGCTTTGCGGCACGGGAAAAAAGGTTCCTATCGCGGCAGTTTTGGTTTCCGCACAAGTTTTTAGGTACCCAGAACTGATTTTCACCCGGCCCGCTGAGAAAAAACGAAAAAAAAATATATTAAGGTCCACCCTAATGTATATAGTCTGTTCCAAATTGGTTATGCATGCATTGGTATCTCGGTTATTGTTGGAGATAAAACGATAGTTAAATGGGGAAAGTTTCAGAGAATTGTAATAGCTCTTCAATTTTTTTTTACAAATTCGAATTATTTACAATCGTTTTCGAGATAATTCCAAAAAAATCTAAGAAGGTGCGTTTTAAGAAACGTGCCATAATTTTTCAATTACTGGACGTGATATTTTAGCGAGTACACTGTTAGGACACATGCTTTCGATGACGTTATCAAAATATTTCTGTTGACATTTTTTTTCCGAGTTAATACCATTAACTCTGATTTTGCTTACGGACGCCATATTGGATTTTTATATGGTTAATAGTGCTCAAAATTTGCTCTTCAACGAATTTAAAAAATATATATGCTACAATCCGCGTCAACTGGGTCAGCGCTACGACCAAAATTGGAAGCAACCAAAAAAATCGACCAAAGGCTCATTTTAAAGCTTAGAGCGTCTACTTTGAAATGCCGAGTGCGCCTTTGAAAAATCCAATATAGCGGCCGGAAACCGGAGAAAAATGAAATGTCCAGCAAAGCTTGTAAAAATAAGAATTCGCAACCGATCGGCTTGTTTTTCGGCTCAAATTGTAGCTGATGGATGCCTCTAACATATTAATATGGTAGGTTGACAAAATCCAACATGGCGGATCCAATATGACAGTCAAAAATGGTGGCCGAATTTTTGAAAATCAGCCGATTTGCACCAAATTTGGTATTCGGGGGTATTGGGGATCACTGATCACGAATCCGAGGTCAGATTTGCCAATATCAAGACGGCGGATCCAAGATGGCGGACGAAATTTTCGAAAATCACCCGATTTGTACCAAATTTATTATACGGAGGATTTTGGGGTCACCGATTACGAATCCGAAGGTCAATTTTCAAAATACAAAATGGTGAACCGAATATGGCGGTCAAAAATCCAATATGGTGGCCGAATTTTTGAAAATAAACCGATTTGCAAGGAATTTGGTGTACGGGAGTCTTTGGGGTGGCTGATTACGAATTCGAGATCAGATGTGCCAAATTCAAGATGTCGGATTCAACATGGCTGAAGTATTTTTTTTAAAATCAACCGATTTGCACCAAAGGTATACCGGGGGTTCTTGAGGTCGCTGATTACGAATCTTTTTAAAATATGGTGGACCCAATATGGCGGAAATTCGTCCGCCATCTTGGATCTGCCATCTCAAGTTTGGCAAATCTGACCTTGGATTCGTGATTAGTGATCCCAATACCTCCGTATACCAAATTTGTGCAAATCGGCCACCATACTGGAATTTTTACTGTCATATTGGATCCACCATGTTGGATTTTGTCAACCTACCACACCAGCTCTTTAGGGGCGTCCATTAGCTACAATTTGAGCCAAAAAACGACCCGATCGGTTGAGAATTTTTATTTTTACAAGCTTTTTTGCTGGACATTCGATTTTTCTCCGGCTTCCGGCCGCCATTTTGGATTATTCAAAGGCGTACTCGGCATTTGAAAGTAGACGCTCTAAGATTTGAAATAAGCCCTTGGTCGATTTTTTCGGTTGCTTCTAATTCTGGTCGTAGCTCTGATCCGGTTGACGAGGATTGTCCCATATTTTTTTCAAAGTTGGCAACAATTTGCTTATTACAAACAAAAAATAATTAACTGCTAAAAATAATGTAACTACAAAAATTGTTCTATGTGACATCCCTCCTCATCTAAATACTTTTGGGCACCTCTTTAAGACTAAATTGACTACTCTTCTCCATATGTTTCGCTCAATACTAACAAATGTATTCATATCTTATTTTTCTAAAATTTGTGCATTTACTGGTGCGTAGGTATTCTACACTAGGTAGGTACACATCTTTTGTATGCTTTTTGATGTCCCAAAGGTAAAAGTCCAAACGAACCAACTGAGATCTGGCTGGCCATAAAATTATCATAGTATTTCAAATAAACTGCTCGTCAAAATTAGCGTAACACTTTTTAGATTAGAGCCATGTGCGTTCTATTCGAGTTACAGACTTGCGGTTTTTAATTTTTGGTAGCCTATAGGGTTGGTTTTTGATGGCCCCAAAGGCGCTACACTACTTTAAACGGTTCGCCGTCCTCGCCCCAAAAAGCCACTCCATGTCGAAATTTGAATTCGCAAGATTTTTACGGCAATTTCAGAGACATACAGGATGAACTAAGAAAGAAGCTGTCGGGTAAAAACTCAATCCCGGCACACATTAAGACCTCCTCAATAGGTTCTGTGTATTTGGTCGCTGTCCTGTTTCATTAACCTATTTCCAGACCCCCTAATCCACCCTTTGCATTTACTCAGGTTTTTTCTCAGGTTTGACCTCTGTTGGGCGAATCCATTGATCTTAATACTGCTTAATACATTTGTGTGGGGCGCCACAACTCACTTTCAGCCTTTGACAAACCAAGCACTCCTCCAAGCCACACCTACTCCGACCTCCCACCCATCCTCGCTGGTTCCGCTCCTGTAGAAGACTGCGTGGGATTTTTGTTTGTCTCGAATCCATGTCATGACATTACTTGAAGGCTCTTGAAGTTGACGGGACCCACTGTGAACGGCCGATTGAGCACCAGAAGTGATATTCCATCTCCAACCCACCCCCCTGAAAATTTGCCGCGCTGAAGGGTTGTAAGCAGATCTTGATGTGTGGAACGATACAAAATTAGACCGTTTCTTAAATTGGACCAGTTCAATTTGAGTGACTTATAAAAGTGCAATTTAGGCAACTGAGCTCCAGACAGACAATCTGTACTAATACTCTTACAAGAGTGGGAATTATTTAAAGGTTATGGTATAAAGAACAACTTACATAGTAAAATCGACTACGTATAAATAATAGTATGGCATTTACCCACCTGTTAGCTTTGTAGTCCTTACGGAAAGTATTGTAAATATAGTATTAGATCACTTAAGTAATAAAATAACATGAGAACGCCGCGTGCACAAATCTAATAACGACTGAGACTTTGTACTGTTAGAATGAGTAGTTTGCCTCAACGGTGACATGGCGCTAAGTGTTCTCTATCAGTATTGAAATCAAGCGGTCCAATTTATGCAACTTTACCCTATCATACTCTTCGACATATTACACTTTTCTACTCATTAATTACATAGAAATGGTTGTCCTAAAATTGCACTGCAGCTTTAATGTTTTTCAGGTATTTTTTGCACTTTGCTTGGCAGTGCTAGCCGAAGCTAACGAAAGGGATCAAAATACGATCGTCAGGCAACAAAAGGAGGTAAACTCAGATGGAACGCATTCCTATCTTTTTGAAACTGGAAACGGTATATATGAGGATCGACAAGGATATCCTAAGAGTCCCCACACTCAGGCACTTCAAGGACAGTTCCAGTATGTTTCTCCAGAAGGAAAACTTATATATCTAAGTTATGTTGCCGACGAAAATGGTTTCCAGCCACAGGGCGATCACATTCCTACACCTCCTAGTCCCTAACACAAGTTTTTACAAAACTGAATAGTTATAATAAAAGTACCTATGTAATTTATATTTATTTGTATCATTTATTTATAATATAGAGGGTGATTTCAAAATATGTGACCGAATCATATACATCAAAAATAAACCGACAGAGGACACTAATGACAAACATTTCATGTTACTTTATTATCATTATTTTCTTTTTCCATGGAGGAATTTCGATAGAAGTGTGATGCGCAGTTCAGATAGAAAGTTAACAAAGACGGTGCGATGCGCAATTCAGTTATCTATAGAAAAGGTATACTTGTTCTAAACGCGAAAAATACACCATTTTTAATAAAAATTAGTATTGCAATAAAATCTTTTATATTCCTATCGTAGTATCTTTGTGCAAGAGTTATTTCCGCAAGATTTTGGAACTAGGTTAAATTTTTGCCGATGGTTTAAAAATGAATACGAACAAGAAAACAGTTTTCCCGCAAACAGCAAACATTCTACTCTGTGACGAAAGTCGCTTTACTGTAAAAGGAATTTTAAACATACATAATATTCATACGAGAGCAGAAGAAAATCTACATCATACACAAAGTGGACATTATCAAAATGAATTTAGAATAAACGTAAACGACGTATTTTTTTATGTATACATCTAAACGACGTATTTTTAACATTTTAACATAAGAGATTGCCATGACGTGCGAAACACATTTACAGAATGCTCTTTCATGTGCGTGAATATTACGTACCATGTAAATTACTAAGTATAACTATTGAAATATTTATATACAACATGTAATTCATTAAAATAAAATAAAAAAATAAATATTGACATCCACGTGTTTTGTAATTATGTAAGTGGAAGAACAAAGATTAATCCGAAAAATATTTTGAAGTGCAGAAATGTAATAGAAACAGAACAAACGTATTGGGTGTGTGTAAATAATTATTAAGTGGCATACAACTGTTATTTTGCAAAATTAGCGCCTGTGTCTAATTAATAAAGTTTTACTATCGAAATGCAAACATACCTACTTGAATAAGTAAGAATGTGATGTGATGACTGATGACCTCGTTGACACTTTCAAAGCTAATATTTAAAAAAAGTATTAAAAAAATTGAACCCCCCAATGTGGAATCCGCCAATTTTCACTCTTCCGCCTTTTTCCACTCCACTACGTACGTGAGTAAAAGCAGGGTCATCATCAAATACGTTTACATACTTCCTCAAATAATGGGCGCTACTTTGCTTTGCTGTTTTTAATCTCCAATTTGTTGATGCTAAAGAAAACTATTCGTCTATCCATTGTTTAATATCAACCTCTTCCAAAAGATTACCTCTGAAAGTCATCATTTATTTGAATGCGTTCGTAAGCCGATGGTAAACACATTTTTAACAGGGCACATGGGACTCAGGTACTAATTTTGCTAAATGACAGTTATGTATTTAAAATATTAGAATGCACAAAACAGAAGACCGTTTTACACGCAAGCAGTAGTTCATAGTATTCTGTATCGCATTTCCGCACTTCCGATTCCGCACAAACTCAAAACATTCTTCCCCGAAATGAATTCCTCGTTCATTCTTCACTTATTTTATTCGCATTGTATACATAAAATTACGCAAAACAGTGCTGTATTGAATTTTTTGTTTAATTTTAACGAAATATGTATACCTTATGTAATAATATTTAAGAAATATATAATATTATAATATAATATAAAAACATATGTATGTCAATAGTATCTATTTACACATAATATGAAAGAGCATTCTGTATACGTGTTTTGCACCCCATGGCATTCTGTACCTGAATTTGGCACCTGTGCTCTGATTCGCTGTACAATTTGAAATAACCAGTCAGCTAGCCTAATGTGCGAAATACATATACAGAATGCCATAATGCCTACCGGTATTGGCAATTGGCAGCTAAAATACAGCAGTCGATTTGCTTAAAGGGTCGCATTAAAGCAAATTAGAATTGGTGATAGCGATAAATAAACTTTTGTTAAAGGTTACCGGTAACTACTTTACCGAAAAAGTACTTTAACTCTGAATTGTTGCGTGAAAGACAAAAGTAAATGAGTATAGATTAAACAAGGAATTATTAGCGAAAATACCTAACAAACGAGCGTCGAGGTAACATAATAAGGAATATTGTACCTAGTATTTTTGAGGTTCTCAAAAGGGATGAAATATTCCAAAATTAAAAAAGTAACTTCTTATCTATATTGTATCTTCATATCTATGGTTTTTTTTAAACAAACAACAGAGTGTCATCTTCGTAATGGGCAAACATTAGAAAATAACAATTACGTTTTAAAAGAAAATAATAATAACAGGCACTTAAAACTTTCATATGTTTTACAGTCTTTTAACATACTGACAGGTCGTCATCGATTTACTGACAGGTCGTCATCGATTTGTAGGCCGTCTAAGGGTTGAAATCCCATCCTTATTTAAAATAAACTCGATCAACCTTTGTAAAATGAAATGGAAAGGGATAATCATAAAAAATATAGATATTTGATTCAGAACATTAGTTCTATGTGGTGGTCTGCTTTTATAGCGATCTGGGATTTAAAATAATATTTTATTACGTAAATATTGAGAAATTCTTGAAGAAAATGAGATTCCAGCTTGGAATCATCACGATGGATGGCCACAAGAATAGAAGAATAGAGTGGATGTTCTTCGAATATAATAAAGAAAGAAATATAAGAAATCAGAAGAAAGGAGAAATATAAGAAATAAACTCAACCAACCTTTGCAAAATGATATATAAAGTGAGATTATTAAG
>JAPWTK010000320.1:332500-549795 GCA_029963805.1 Aromia moschata | reverse complement strand
TACGCACGCAAACTCGATAACACTTTACTAGGAAAAGCATGAACTATTACAAATGTGTGTATGATAAATGATCACAACTGTATGTATGTTTTCGTCCGTATGTTCGTGTGTAGCTGCGAATGTACGAGCGTCTAGCGTCTCTCGTATGACAGCCCCAAGAACGACTGACTCATGTACTACACAGATCACTTGGATGTCCTTTTTCAGTAACTACTATAAGGCAGTAGGGGTGTTATTACCACATCCCTCCCCTACAACGAAAAGTTTACTCCCTGTAGTGCATTGGAAGTTTCCTGTCTCGTGGAGGGTTTCTTCTAGGTGTCGAGAGTTTCATTTCAGTGATTGGGGGGTCACATATTTGATCTTTGTCTCCATCAAGGTGACACCCTACTGGACTACTCGTATCCGGAGTATGGTCAACAATTTGTTCGTTTTCTTGAGGGGAAGGGTTCAGTACTATGTGCTCTCTGTCATCTTTATCACTCTGCAAGACGCCTGAACTCCGTTTTCGCATCTGGTCACTATGCCTACGATGTGGGATTCCGTTGATATCCACCACATATGACAATGGTCCAGTTTGCTTAACTATTTGTCCCAGGGAAGAGCCTTTTTCTAGGGGGTTATTTACCCATACTGTATCCCCTTCGGCAAAATGCTGTTGGGAGGAGGCTGTACGATCGTGGTGTTCTTTTTGATTCATCTGTTCAAGTTCCATGTTTTTGGTAATGTCGGGCTTTAACAAATCGAACCGTGATCGAAGGTGACGTCCAAACATCAACTGACTGGGCGTTCTCTTAGTTGATCTTCTGACTGTGTTTCTGTAGGAAAATAAGAAATTTTGTAGTCTTACGAACTGATTTTGGCTCGGATCACTAGCACGCATCCTTTCTTTAAAAGTTCGTACGGCACGTTCAGCAAGACCATTTGATTTGGGGTGATATGGTGTCGTTTTAATGTGTGTTATGCCATTTTCACTACAAAAGTTTTCAAACTCCTTTGAAGTGAGTTGAGGGCCATTATCTGTAACTATAAACCTTGGTAAACCGAAACGTGCAAATGTTGCACGGAGTGCATTTATCGTGGTGAGCGAAGTAATATTATTCATTGACACTATCTCCAACCAGTGGGTGTATGCATCAATGAGTACCAGCCACATCTTTCCTTCGAATGGCCCTGCGAAATCTAGGTGAAGCCGAGACCAAGGTTCCGGTGATATACCCCATGGATGAAGGGGTGCCTGTCTATCGTTTTGTCTCGACTGTTGACAAGAATTACATCCTTCAATCTCCTGGATGATGTTCATATTAATGTTTGGCCAATAGACGTGTAATTTTGCTAAAGACTGCATTGCTGTTACCCTGGGTGTCCATCATGTAACATTGCTAGTACCTCTCCCTGTAAGGTAGCAGGAATGCAGATTCGTCCTTTCCAGAATAACGTGTCCTCCTCAAAAGACAGCTCTGTTCGTTTTTCATAGTACGGTATTAAATCGCTATCAAGAGTTTTTTTATCAGGCCAGTATGATTGTGTATAGCGAATAACTTTAGAGAGCGTTTTATCTTTTATAGTTTCTGTTTTTAATAATTGTTTTCCCATCGGAAGTTTTCTTATTCTTAGGTGCAGTAATTGGGCGTGACTTGATAAGCTTGCACGGTTTGTCAAGTTTGGTAGAGGAAGTCTAGATAATGAATCGGCGGGGCAATTTTCTTTGCCAGGAAGGTATTCCACATTGAAATTATAACTATTTAAGGTCATAGCCCATCTCAGCAATCTGTTGCTCGCTATCTTTGGAGTTTGTCTATCTTCGCCGAAAATCCGTTCTAACGGCTTATGATCGGTTATTAGGGTGAATCTTCTACCATATAGGTACTGGTGGAATTTGGTAACGGCATATACAAGTCCTAATGCTTCTTTATCTATGGTGGAGTAGCGTTTCTCTACGTCATTAAAAGATCGGGATGCGTAGGCGATAGGCTTCAAAACCCCATTTGAAAATTTGTGGGACAAAACTGCCCCAGTGCCAACATTGCTGGCATCGCTAGTAACGACCAAAGGTTTATTTGGATCGTAGTGTACTAGTGTATTATTAGAGGTCAGGGTACTTTTTAATTTTTCAAATATTTCACTGTCTTCACTTGACCAGTCCCACTTTGAATTCTTCTTTAAATGGCGATGTAGGGGAACGCATGCTACGTGAAGGTTCTCAATGAATCTGCCATAATATGTGATGGTACCCAAAAAAGAGCGTAGCTGTGTAGTGTCCTTTTGGCATTGGCATTTGTTTTATTGCCTCAATACGGTCTTCAGTTGGATGTAACCCTTCTGCATCAATTTTATGTCCTAGGTATGTAATGCTACTTCTAAGCCAATCACATTTTGATTTTTGTGTTTTAATTCCGGAAGCCTGCAAACGACGCAAAACTTCTTTCAGTCGTTTCGAGTGTGATAGAGGGTCCGATGCAGTAATCAATATGTCATCCAGATAGCAGACAACGCCTTCTATCCCCGAGAGAATTTGGTCCATTGTACGTTGAAATAATGCCGGGGCAAAACTAATGCCAAATGGTAAGCGTTTGTAGGCGAAGTATCCTTTGTGAGTTGCAACAACCAAATATTTCCTAGCATCAGGGTGCACTTCCAATTGCAGATAAGCATCTTTGAGGTCTATTTTCGAGAAATATTTACCTCCAGAAAGCTTTGCTGTGATGTCTTCGAAATGTGGTAAAGGGTAATCGTCAATTTGCACATATTTATTTATGGTTACCTTGAAGTCGGCACAAATTCGCACCCTGCCATTTGATTTCATTGCGACAACAATAGGTGAAGACCATGAAATTGGCGTATTTGTTGTGTCTACTGCTTCAAGAACACCTTCTTGAACCAATCTATTGAGTTCTGCTGAAACTTGCTCTTGCAACGCTAACGGTACATTTCTTGGGCGAAATCGTTTTGGCGTAACTGTGTCGTCAATATGGATTTTAGCTTGGTGTCCCTTAATAGTGCCCAGGCGTTCCTCAAACAGGTCAGAAAAATCTCGTAACACTTCATCTATTAACGCTTTATGTGTAACTTCCTCCCCCCTAATTTTCTCTAGGGTGGAATTACTTTTAATATGGCAGACCTTCGCTCCTGGGGGTAGGGGTAATTTAAAAGCTAAAACCCAGTCTAAACCAAAAAGTGGTATGTCGTCATCATTTGTTACATACAAAGGTAAACTTAGCTGTTTGTTAAAAGCATTTACGTCTACATCCAATTTGCCTAATGTTTCAATCTGAGTATTTCCGTATGCTATTAAATTATCCGTCTTGGTCAGTGTCGGGTTTCCGAGTTCTTTCCATGTTGTTTTTCCAACTACAGCATGCACAGACCCTGGATCGTAGAGCATCTCGATATCATGTTTGTTTATAGAGGCCGATAACATTATTTTACTAGAAGAACCAACTTTTCGAATGTTCCTCATTGTTGGATCGCGATTGTCAACATCACTATCAGATTCGGCTTCGCTGTCCGACAAATCGTCGTCACCTTGATCAATTTGATCCTGTACGCAACGGGTAGATCGTTTTGAAACACTCCCGTGTTTTGAACTTTTTGCAGTCTGTCTTATTACTGCATTCCCAGATATTACGCACACACGAGAGAAATGATTTTCTTCTCCGCAGCTACTGCAAGTTTTACCGAAAGCTGGACAACGCTTCTGGCGGTGTTTAGAATCCCCACAATAAAGGCAGTCTACGTCGGGCCGCAGCTCCCGAACATTTACATTTCGTTTTGTAAACGTTGTGGGTTTGGTTTCACTATTCGAGGTTAAACGATTTTTTGTTTGTTTATTTACACGATTTACTTGGTTTTCCGACTGAAAATTCGTATGCAAAGATGTTAATTGTTTCGACTGAATTGCAGCCTGTTCCAAAATTATCGCGGTAGCTTCTACCTCCTCGAGAGTTGTTTCATTTGTGGAATGTCTCTGAATAATAGTCTCTTGCCACTCGCGATTATTTATCCCGAAAATAAGTTGGTCGCGCATTCTTTCACCTAGACCTGTTCCAAAACTACAGTCCCCCGCCGCTGCGCGTAATCGGTTCACATATTCGGTTACAGTCTCATTTTCTTTTCGAAAACAACTAGCAAAGTTTATTCGTTCCGCGAAAATATACACTTTTTTTCCATGAAAACGATTTAGCACGGCTATGAGTTCTGCATATGACTTGGAAATCGGCTTCTCGGGCTTAAAATGATCGGCTAAAATTTTGAAACTGTGTGGGCCTACCTTTGACAGTAACAAATTTCGTCTTACTTGTGCGTTGTCATCTGTCATTAATCCGTGCATTTCTAATTCTAATTCAAAACGTTGTAAGTAATAATCCCACTGTTCTGTCTCAGGTTGGAACTTGTCAAAACGAAAGTTTTTATAGATATTGTTCTCCTCCATATTTGTAAAGTTCAACACGGTTCACAATTGTTTAAATGTCACAACCGAATGTTCTGTGTCCAAGGAATAGTTTATTTCACTTCAATCCTCGTCGCCAAAATGTAGTATTATGATGTGGCGAATAATACGCACGCAAACTCGATAACACTTTACTAGGAAAAGCATGAACTATTACAAATGTGTGTATGATAAATGATCACAACTGTATGTATGTTTTCGTCCGTATGTTCGTGTGTAGCTGCGAATGTACGAGCGTCTAGCGTCTCTCGTATGACAGCCCCAGAACGACTGACTCATGTACTACACAGATCACTTGGATGTCCTTTTTCAGTAACTACTATAAGGCAGTAGGGGTGTTATTACCACATGCCCATCGCTAATTAGGCATGCCAACTCAGAAATATGCGCATTCCTTCCTATATGTTTTGTGCCCTCTAGTCTGTTCTAAATCTCGGTAACAGCTATGTACGTACCACAGATTACCTAGTCTGTGGTGCGTACATACTGTACTATATGTTTTGTGGTACATACATAGTTCATAAGTTCATTTTTATACCGAATTCAGATTCACGCGTATCGCGTACGCGGAAGCCGCGCTTTGAGTTATGATTGGTTAAAATCAGATATTTGAATTTTATGGTTATGATTTTAACCAATCGTAACTGAAAGCGCGGCTTCGCGTACGCGATACGCGTGAATCTGAATTCGGCTTTAATGTCGATGGTCAAAACATCTTAAACGAGTTAAACGTCAAAACATTACATATTTATAAGAATTGAGGTTAGGTAATATTTATCAGCTGCTATAAAAAAGGATCTAAATAATAAATAAGAAAAATGCACGAAGCTTATCAAGTTTCCTCATTATTAAATTTAACATTTCAAGTCGAATCAATTGTAGCCTACGGTATGTACTTACGAGTTTGTTTGAATAAAATAGTAATTCCATTTCTGAAATTTTATTAGATAACAATCTACTAGTTGGAACAAGACAAGGACACCTATGCATGTATAATTTAGTTAGGACAGAAGACAAATGTGAAGTACAGTTAATGAGATATCATAAATCTTTTAGCAAAAGAGCAGTACAACAGTTAGAAGTGATTCCGGCTCATAATTTACTCATTAGTTTAACAGGTATAGTTCTTAGTCACGATACGTATTTTCATTCCGATATGTATACACTATCACTACACATCAAATGCATTTCTTTGCAGATAATTTGGTTCAGGTTCACGATCTAAATGCAATTCACTTTACGACCATTTGTCAAGTACAAAAAAGTAAGGGAGCTACTTTTTTTACTATCAACATCAAGGTAGCTATATAATACTACTTTCATACCTTCCTTACTTCTTGGAACCACTTCCATCCTTCTCCGCACTTTCAAAACACATTGAAACACATAATTTAAGACTAATGAACACATTATTTATTGATACTCGACTAAATGAGACTAGTTTTCATGGTTTGCACATCATTTTTATGGTTTCAATAAAGTATTCGAATTTCTGTAAATTGTTGATATGGACATGTCTTCGCCACAAATATTCTGCGATATGGCTGCGAATCGGTCTTCTTCTATGATCGTTGATGTTGCGCTTCAGATGCTTCCAATGATTTTCAATTGTCTGAGTGTGAACTCCGGTCCCAGAATGGACAAATTCTTGCGAGTGATTGACAGTGTAGTGGACATATCCTTAGGTTAGGTTAGGTTAGGTTAGGGCAAACTACGTCATGAGTGCCGAGAAGTACGGAAGTGGTTCCAAGAAATGAGTAGTAACTTGTAAATTGCCATTAATAATATTCATATCGTTTCAGAAACAGACCTCATTGACTGGTGCCAAAAGTGTATTAGTTCGCATGGCAGTTGCAGTAAAGAGAAAAATTCAGCTTTATTATTTAAAAAATAATGAATTTTTCGAATTAATGGACGATATAAGTTTAACTGATATACCAAGAGCTATGGTGTGGTGTCAAGAAGCTATTTGTGTTGGATTCCGTGGAGAGTATGCGCTTTTCAAAGTATGTACGACTCGTAAAATCATTTGGATGCCTAAACTAAATTGGCTTTTATAAAGTTGGTATCTTAATTGCATTATTAATAAGTATTGCTTTATAGTTAAATGGAGAACAGAAGGACCTCTTCCCTACTAGCAGCAGTACTCGATCCAGTGATCCTTGTATTGTCCGTGTATCCGATATGACTTTCGCGTTGTGTCGTGAATCGCAGACTGTGCTTGTAAATGTGAAAGGAGAGACTGAGCGTAATAAGGCTCTTAGATGGTCTGACGTTCCAGTTACGTTGGCGTGGGATGAACCTTATGCCCTGGGAGTACTCACAGACAGTATAGAGGTAAATTAAAGTATTATTTAATCCGAAGAGTTTGTATATGCTAGTGTTATTGTATTTGATCTACAAAAAAATGCATTGACAAGGTTTTCTTTAATTAATAAGGGAATGAGGACATCTGATGTTTTACTCATTGAGTTATGCTTATTTCTTATAGGTATTGACTTTGGAACCCAATGGCTTGGTCCAAACGTTAACTGATATGCCAAAGGTAAGGTTTATTGTAACCGCACAACAGGGATTGTTATTCGCAGCTTCTGTCAGTCACATCTGGTCTATTCAAGCCGTTGATGTTGGAAAGCAAAGAAAAGTTCTTGTGGACGGAAAACAGTTTCAGTTAGCTTTAAAACTTACGGTAAGTACTACTTCTTTAAACCCCTTCTACTGCTGACATAATAAAGCACAGTGTTAATTGTTAAATAAATTGTTTTGAATATATGAATATATTACACATGATCAATTCAAATAATGTAAATTGTAGCAAATTTCCAACGAATCAGAGGAAGAAAAGACGGAGAAGATTCATCACATTCAAACATTGTTGGCCTATGATTTATTCCACAGAAAACAATTTCATGAGAGCATGAAAGAGTTTCTCAAATTGGGAACTGATGCTTATGATGTTATCCGCCTCTTTCCGGACTTGCTACCCCAACAACAGCAGGGAAATGATTACCCGGAACCCGTCAGAGACCTGACAGAAAAAGAACTCGAGACAAGTCGTCTTGCTCTTATAGATTATCTCATCGAAATGAGACATCGTCTGCAGTCTCCAGACACTCAGGTACATTCCAGTTTACTCATATTTTGAGAAATAAATTATTCAGTTATGTTTATAAATTTCTTGAATGGATTTGTTTTTCAATTTGTGGATTTTTAATTTGGATTTAATTTTTTGTAATTCAATTTTTATTTAATACTTCTCTTATTAATGTATATATGCTATTATTTACAAACTGCAACGACTAGATTCCGTGTCTTCTGAAACTAAAATTTTCAGGGTAGTATAAATGCTAGAGGCAACCTGAACGATCGCACGACAACCAAATCCACGAATCAGTTGCTCCAAATTATAGACACTACTCTTTTAAAATGCTATCTACAAACAAACGATGCTCTCGTTGCACCCCTTCTGCGCCTAAACCATTGCCACTTGGTCGAAACTGAGAAGATTCTGAAGAAAATGGGTAAACACAACGAATTGATCATACTGTATCAAACAAAGGGACAGCACAGAAGAGCTCTGGAGTTATTACAGTCCGAGAAAAGTATAGAAAGGACCATTGGCTATTTGCAACATTTGGGCTGTGATAGTATGGGGCTGATACTTGAGTTTGCTGATTGGGTATTGACAGAAGCTCCAGAAGAAGGACTCAAAGTAAGAAGTTTTCCTTTAACCCGTTTCGGCCTAAATCGCCACTCCCGGTATATCACTCTTCAGTGTCTAACTAATACTATTTGCGACAGAAAAATTTGACAGGGACAAATTTTTAAAGTTTAAGACGTGCCCTTTCTGATGGTGTCCATGAAATTCCTCCAAAAAATTAGTAATTATGAAAAAAAGCAGTTTTTAAAAAAAAACATGATTTTTTTGCAATTTTTTTTTAATGAAATTTTCAAGGGGTTTCTGGTCTGCAATGGACCTGGAACCTCACTAACCGGTGGAATAAATGTTTGAACTTTAAGTATACATGGTTTAAAGATCGATTTTTTCCTTTATGCATTCAAAATAGCGCCTGACCTGAAAAATTTATGCGTAAAAATTCAAGAATTTTTTATTGGAAAATGATGCACTTTTACAAAAAATTGTCAAGAATAAAAAGTTCTTAAAATCGCTCAAAGAATGCACTGGAATTTTGAGCAACTTTTTGGATTTTGCAAATAGTCAATTTTTGCAAAATTTTAAAAATTGCTTTAAAAATTCTGAAAAAATTTCAGTGCATTCTTTGAAAGAACTTTTAAGAACTTTTTATTTTTGACAATGTATTGTAAAAATGCATTGTTTTCGAGAAAAAAATATCTGAATTTCAATACTACAGTAGAACCCGATTATCCGTGCTCCACGGGACCGGAGGAGGCACGGAAAATTGAGAAGCATGGATAATCCGAACATTTATTTCTTACATATGCATGTATACATAATAAAAAGATAACAGAAAAAAAATCTCATAAAATTGCATAAAAAACAGAATTATACGTAAGTAAATTTTTACACTAAATAAGAAAAATAAAAACTCTAGATAGGTAGGTTAACTTGCATTTACATAAAACGGATATAGGTAGGTAGCCTATGCATTTGAATAAAAGTCTGTCACTTTGGTCTGTGTTAAAATTCGTCGATCGTTTCCGTCGAGTAATATACGGTAATGCTATTTCGATAAAACTTCAAAAATGCAATTTCAATAATGGGAAATCATGGCACTGATAATTCGCAGCCCGGATAATCCGCGCACGGATAATCGGGGTTCTACTGTAATTTTATTTTTTAGAAATTTTTTTCTCGAAAACAATGCATTTTTACTATAAATTGTCAAGAATAAAAAGTTCTTAAAATCAATCAAACAATGCACTGGATTTTTCAAGCGATATTTTAAATTTTGCAAAAATTGCAAAATCCAAAAAATTGCTCAAAAATTCTATTGCATTCATTGAGTGATTGTAAGAACTTTTTATTCTTGACAATTTTTTGTAAAAGTGCATCATTTTCCAATAAAAAATTCTTGAATTTTTACGCAAAAATTTTGCAGTTCTTACGCCATTTTGAACACACAAGGGAAAAAATCATATATCTAATACTCCTTATTGCTGGTGCCCATAAGTAGAGGTGTCACAGGGTAAGTGAGACAGCAAATGACTACTTGACCTGTTGTGCGCAAGCGTCACGAGTCTGGTGGGGCAATTGGCTATGTGTGACTGGATGTTCAATTCTCGGGCATGCACGTAAGACTCGAAGTAGTTATGAGAGAGAGACAGACGCATATATGTCTGCACCGTGGTGATTTCGCCAATCTCCAGACCCTTCTAGCAATAGGAGTATTAGATATATGGAAAAAATCGATCTTTAAACCACATATACTTAAAGTTCAAACATTTATTCCACCAGTTAGTGAGGTTCCAGGTCCACTACAGACCGGAAACCCCTTGAAAATTTGATTAAAAAAAAATTGCAAAAAAATGAGAAATAATTTTTTGGTGGAATTTCATGGACAGCATCGGAAAGGGCATGTCTTAAACTTCAAAAATATGTCCCTGTCAAATTTTTCTGTCGCTAATAGTATTAGTTATGAGGCGCTGAAGAGGGATGTACTGGGAGAGGCGTTTTCGGCCGAAACGGGTTAAAGGGCTCAAATTGTATATTTCAGAGCCTTTCATTTTGAAGAATAATTATAACTATTAAAAGGTTTTAATCTTTTCTTACTTTTTATTCGTTTCATGATTTTAGATATTTACTGATGACATAGTGGAAGTGGAGGCACTTCCGCGTCCACGAGTCCTTGATTTCTTACTGAAATCTCACAAGTCTGTCGTGATACCTTATCTGGAACACGTCGTGCACACTTGGGAGGACTCTAATCCACTTTTCCACAACGCTCTCGTTCATCAGTACCGCGAAAAAATCGTTACAGAAGGCTCAGCCGTTGCAGAACACACGAGAAAGAAGCTGTTGCAGTTCCTGGATGGCAGCAAACAGTACACCGCCGAGAATATTTTGGGGAGTTTTCCTACCGACAGCCTCTTGGAAGAAAGGGCTATTATCTTGGGCAGGCTAGGGAGACACGAGGAGGCGTTGACTATCTATATGAGGGCTTTGGGGGACATAGAGAAAACCACGGAATATTGTAAGAAGGTGTATGAGAAAGGAACTCCTGGAAGTCAGACTGTAAGTTTCTGCAACAAACCCTGCTTTCAAATTTGTGTTATATAATTCCTATGTTCTTAACAAATTCTCAGAATTTGTTTATCAAGTTACTTAAAAAATATATTTGCTCATTTTATGTCGTGCTCTGTTCCAGGTATATGTCTCTCTAATTAAACTCACCTTGAACCCCGACAGTTGCCCCCTAAACCTCCCGGGACTCGTTTTGTCCCCGAAGACCGCGCAACCGGACCTCGAATTAGCGTTGCAGCTGCTAGAGCAACACGCCAATCGTATCAATCCCCTAGAAGCCTTGGAGATTCTACCTGACGATGTGCCAGTCTCTAGAATACACAGGTTTCTATCGGTGGCCTTACAGAAAGTCATACAGGATAGGCGACGCGTGGAGCTGATGGAAGGATTGTTGTACGCCGAGTATCTGCAGTGCAAGGAGATGCAGATGGCGCTGCGTAGCCAGCATATCGTGGTGACGGAACTCAATGTGTGTCCGGTTTGCAAGAAGAGGTTTGGGAATCAAAGGTAATTTAACGTTTTTTTTAGTCACTGTAATGTAGAGCTATCCAAAAAAAGTCGTCAATTCTGGCTATGAACGAGAGAGATGGAAAAAGCGGTTATGTCGGAGCTCAAAACAAAACTTCTCTGTTGTCAGACTTTTGACAAGTGGCTGTCACAATTGTAAAACAAATAATGGGCGCATTCAGGGACGCTCAGCCGCTGACCGCTATGTGTTAGTAGTTAGCCTTTTCTGACAGTCAGCGGCTTAAAACTCCCTGAATGGTTTGTTAAAGTTTCGAAAGATCTAGAAAACTTAATATGTTCTATGGCATAGATAACTTTCATGAATCATGGATTGATAATTCCCTGCCGTATTCTGTGCTTAAAGACACTTAAAGGACAAAGGTTCGTTTTCTTTTCCATAACTTTTGTTTAAAAATAAGGAATATTTTCTTTTCTATAACTTTTGTTTAAAAGTAGGTTAAAATCCAGTTGCTCACAGCACAGATAAAATGACAGAGAGAATCATGATAGAATTATTGTCAAGTCAGCATCTCAGCTAATATATTTTAGGCTTAGTAAATTGGTCAGCCGCTGAGAACAAAAAAGCATATATCTAATAATCCTATATTGCTGGTTCCCGTAAGTAGAGGTGTCACGGGGTAAGTGAGACAGAAAACGACTACTTGACCTGTTGTGCGCAAGCGTCACGAGTCTGGTGGGGCAATTGGCTGGGTGTGACTGGATGTTCAATTCTCGGGCATGCGCGTAAGACTCGAAGTAGTTACGAGAGAGAGACAGACGCATATATGTCTGCACCGTGGTGATTTCTGCCAATCTCCAGACCCTTCTAGCAATATAGGAGTATTAGATATATGCAAAAAAGTGTCAGCCACGTCCATTCAGGGAAGTAGTTAAGTTAGCTACTCAGCCGCTGACCGTCCCTGAATGTGCCCAATGACTCTCATATAAGATGACAGCCTTGACAACTAAATAAGGTTTAATTATAGGTATAAATTTAAGATGTAATAGTCTTTTTTACTTGGCCAACTTTGATGATGTTTTTTCTGGATGGCTCTGTCTGGTTGATTCATTGGTATTGAGCCATTCTCTCGAACCAATTTGAATTTTCTAGACAAGTCTAGAGAGTGGTGGGGTACAGGTTATATAAAGCTTGCATTTTGTGCATTAATATTAGTGTTGGGAATAATCGAATTATTTTCACTATCGAATTAGTAGTAATAATTCATATTTAAAAATCGAATTAATAATTCGAATTATTTAGTAGAATTATAAATTTAAATTATAGCGAGGGGCGATGGCTGCAGATAAAAGAAAAAAGCCAAAAAAAAAAAGGTCACCAGAGGCAACGGCAACCGCATTCCCCCGAGTATTTCCGTTTTTACTTGACCCTTTGGCTACACTCGACCTCCATCGTAAATATTCAATAGGTATAGGCGTATACCAGTTCAATAATTCGTAATTCCGTTTCCCGTCGGAGTACTACTACTAAATAATAAATACTACTAATTTTTATCTCGATATATCGAATTAGATAATCGAATTAGTTAGATGTAATTAACTATCGAATTAGCCGAATTATTTAATTCGAATTTTCGCAACACTAATTAATATTACTAAATCTCAGAGCGGAACTGTAATGTGCAAGGTGAAAATGAGCGAAACTTCAAGTGAAATTCAGTATGCTTTATTATATGAATTTCGTGTAGGCTGTAATACAACCAAAGTACATCGACATCTAGTGCTTCTGAATATTTTTTGAAAGACTTTTGAAAGAGTTTTGAATGAACAAACTATAGCCCTGTTTCTTGAATTTACAAAAAATTTTTTTGTAAATTCAAGTATAAGAATTTACAAAAATTTTTGCATTACTTTGTTGTTTCATTATTTTTTTATTTCAATAAATATCGAGAAGGTAAAAGGTTGCTTAATGTTAATGCATAATGTAAAATGACAAATTGTTTATCAGTTTCTGTTTTTTCTAGACTAAAATGTGATAAAAATTTGACAAAAAGTCCACTTCTTAGGTAGATAATTAGTTTTATCATATTTCTGATTACTTTGGTACTTATAATATCAAACGGAAGAAATATTTTCAATCAGATTTATTGTAGATGTATTGTACTCTGAAAACAAATATTTTAATGAGTCCAATAATTTATTAATTATCAAGCTTTAGGCTCTTGTTTAGAGTATTCAAATAATTCATTTTTACCAGATTTGTTTATTTCTTCTATCAGTTTTCTGATCAGTTATTTCTACAGCTGTCTTATTAAAAAAAATGTCGAAACAACTTTTGTGCAAACAAAAAAATGGTCTTGGTTGGAAAATATGTGGATAAACTCACATTTTATGTTTTGTTATATTTTCCTATGAGTCAGTCATTTATTTTTTTTTGAGGAAAAATCATCCAAAAAAAGTCATCAAAGTTGGCCGAGAAAAAAAAGACATATGTATTTCTATTCCTAATCAAATTTATAACCTTATTTACTTGACAAGACTGTCACATCATATGACAGCCATTATTTATTTCACAAATTGTGACAACCACTTGTCAAAAGTTTGATAACCACACAGCTTAGACATGACCGCTATTTCCATCTCTCTCGTTCATAGCCAGAGTTGAAGATGTTTTTTTTTTTTGGATGTCTAGTATTTATAAAGTATTTATTTGGTATTTTATTATTTTATTTAAGTGCTGTTTTATTAATTATTGCTTCATATTAGATAAATAAATATGTATATAAATGATTTGTTTTTTAGTGCTCTTGTCAGGTACCCCAATGGAGATGTTGTCCACTATTCCTGCCAGGAGAAAAAATAAATAATTTTGGCGTTTATCTTTTTAACGAGATGTATTTAGTTATGAGATGAGGCTGACTAAATAAATATGTTATTTTCGAAATATGTATGTGATTTTATAAATAGGGTATTAATATTTTGTGTATTGTTATGTTTATACCAAGCTATTAATTTTATATTAATATTTTTTTTCGTTAATTGTATTATTGTATTATATTTTTACAGTCTTGTTAATTTTTTTCCCTTATGTTTGTGTATAAGTTATACACATAAGAAAATACCATATTATGGTGTGCTTTACCTTTACATAGAAAATAAATGAGATATTTAGCTCAATTGTATAAATATGTATTATTTGTTGGTTTTATATTGTCTAAGGGTACCTATTTCCATTTATTATTAATACTTTTTTTTTTTAATACCTATTGCATAAGTTTAATAAAGCATCAATATATTCATGTTTTATGTAGACCTCAGAAAAAATTGGCTGAATTGAATTTTAAATAAAAATATAGTATAAAACATTTTGAATCGAAATTTGTAGAAATTCCATTGCTCCATTGGCGGTTGGCGATATTTCAGTTAGCCATATCTTGAAAACGACGCATGGGACCCACTTCACTTTTTAGGTGATGACTATACACCTCTTACAGAAAGGATTTATAGTGAAAAAACCGTCAGCAAAGTTTGCCAAAATATTTTCAAAAAAATTGCAGAACACCCTGGGATCTCAATAACCTGTGGAATATTTGCAGTATATATATATTTTTTTCATAATCTAGAAACAAATATAAGGAGAGGTTTTTCGATTTGTTACAATTTTTTTTTTCAAAAAGTTATGGCCATTTTAATTTTGATTTTATAGGAACATTTTGTTTCCCAAAATTAAAATGGCCATAACTTATGAAAAAAAATGTTTGTAACAAATCGAAAAACCTCTTATATTTGTTAATACATATATTTATGTTATTTGATAAAACCTCTTATCCTTATTAAAACTTCTCAAAAAAATTAAATCAAATGAATGTTCATAATCCATATATTTTTCATATTCAACTGTGAAAGAGTCAGAATGTGAAGAAGTCAATCAGTCAGAAGCATAATTATTTTTTTTAATAAAAATCTATGAGTAGGGTTCCCTCTTACATACAGTTCCCTCCATTATCCTTAACATTAACCCTCATCTAATAGTTACCGAATAAATTTCATTATAAACAGCAAGTTTATCTAGTCATTCCAAGAACTCTCCATTAGTTTACCACTAATTCAATTTTGAATGGCAGGTACTTGATGATTCATGGTCTTTTAAAAGTTAAACTAACTAATTTAAAAATAGTACATTAAAAGTTTGTGAATAATTTTGAAATTTAGACTTTGTATAGAGGCCGTGTGAAATACTCGATTTTGTTCTTTACATTTTGACCGTAAAAATTCCACATTTTTTTCTTTTTGGAGAAACCGTCTTCTTTTCAAAGATTTCCGCCAAAATTCGCCAGGTGTTTGATTGGCTGCGAAAAGAAATTTACCGATAGAGGTCCGCCATGGGTACCCAGTATGTTTGTAAACTGGGTTTTTCTATAATTTTGTCAAAATACTGATGTACGAAGTAAATATTATGAGTTTCTAATCACCCTTTGTTTCAGTGTTAACATCTCTAAGTATTGGTCAAGTATCTATTCAGTGTGTAAAGTGTGAATATATTTTTTTGAGTGACAATAGGGGTTAGGTTACCCTTGCGGCCTTATTGCAAACGTAAGATACGAATGTGGTCTTCATAAATAAAATGTGCAGCATGTAGTTAAAATGTTTTTGTATATTTATAAACTTATGTACAAGGTGAGTCCGATATATCGGATATTGTTCTGTTTACATGACCTACAAAGTCATTATTGAAGGGATGAAACTTTCTCAAATGTCATCTTTTAACAACTTGTCAGATTCCTCCAAAATTTTCCCAAGAATTTCCGTTTTTCCAAAACGAAAAACGATCCCATTAGTTCTATCGTATATTCCATTAATCTAGTCAGTGAGAAAGTTTTTTATTCAATTTCATTGTAATGTCAAAATAGGTAGTTGTCACTTGTAAACAAATGAATTTAATTCACTACAACTTGATTTTTATTTCAGAATTACATACATCAGTAATTTTAATAGCAGGATTGAAACTAATATGTGGCTACCTGAATGTTGATATTGAGTGGCTTTAACGATGCAAAGCCTGGAGGCAGCATGTGAGGAGGGTGAAGTAAGTATAATATTGAAAATATGATTTTTTGCGAGGTTGACAAGGGTTGTCAATGGTTTTGTAGAGTGCTAGGTTTGTGTGTTTTCATGTAGTAAGATGAAATTTTTTATTTTCTGTCAAAATTTAGTTGGACATTTTGACAGATGGGAACATTCACCTACTGGATTTGGCTATCAAAAATCTAAATTGTTGACGAATGAAAAAATAAATCTGTTCTCTTAAAATGCGTTGAAGAAAATAATGTGTTTTGTAAAATTTTGTACAAATTGCGTTACATTTTAATGACTTTTGAATCTGTATCAAAAGATGTGAATACTTTTTTTTTAAAAATGAAAACGTAAGTAGGTATTTGTAGCATTCTATAAGCTTAAAATATAAATTAAAAAAGGTTAGTAAAGAATAACATAATCAAGTAGTTAAAATAATATTGAGCGTTATAAAGAAACATTTTCTGCACTTGCCACATATCTTATTATATGTGGTAAATGTGGCAAAAATAGTTTTTATGTAATGATTAGATTTATATTTTCATTAGATTAGATAATATATGGCACCTACAGGGTCGACAAAAATTACCTATTGATCATTTTTTAGAAAATAAATTATCTTACAGCCAATATAACACATAAACAGATTTTTTAGTTTTGAGTCTTTTTGTATACAATCACATCATTATACCAAAATGGAAACTTAGAATCCTTCACACATTTTCACTTAACAGCGAAAGGGAGATAATTCTAACTGAATAATTTCCTGATAATGCCAACATGGTTGGCAAAACGAGCATGTTGAGTGCAGTGTTTCGGTGTTAAGTGGAAAAGTGTTTTATACATAAAGTTTCTACCTTGAAGGTTACAATAAAATTCTCCTCCAGTATAGAATCTCTTTGTGATATAAAAGAGACTACCTAATATAAATGTCAAAAGAAGATACAAATTATACTAATTGTGCAAAAAATTACATGCTTTAGACACATTTTCCATTCAATTCTCTTTAAATAAGTAATTGTCTATTATGTAGTAACAGCAAATGGCAACTAAGTATGTGGAGTTTTAGAATCCACATAATGGTTTTTTTTAATACCTACCATGTGTTCAAAGGATTTTTCTGTTTTAATATTTTGTAGATTCTAACATTTTCTGCATTTATTTATTTTGGTTTTTAGCTTTTTATAATGTTGGTGTTTTGTTTTTATATTATGTAAACAAATAATGTATCCAAACAAAGTAGACATCCAAAAAAAAAACTTCATCAAAGTTGGCCAAGAAAAAAAAGACGTATTTCTATTCTTAATCGAATTTATAACCTTATTTACTTGTCAAAACTGTCACATCATATGACAGCTATTGTTAAAAAATTAAAGGTAATTAGTTAGTTATTCATACAGTGTGGCAAAAAAGTCGTGTAAAATGCATGTAACTTTTTAATAACATTTTATATGAAAAGTGTCCCGAATAAAAGTTTTTCATCAGTTTATTTGCCATGTTTCTGTCAACATGAAATAATTTGGTCTTTTTGTGTTTGGTTGTTACAGAGACCAACTGTATTTTTTTAATTGGCAACCCTTAAGTTTTCTCTCAATATATGAATGAGCAGCCTTTTTTCTTTACTGTACACTAAACATTTGATATCGTTACATAAAGAAATTTTCGCAAAAACACGTTTAAAGTTGATTTTCGTAAAATAATGTAATTGCTTTCTTAATTATTTATTTTAAAAAAAATGAAATAACAAAACAATAGTTAGCCAATGAGGTATTGAAAGTGACCTCCATTTTCCGCTAAGCAGTGCCTAAGCCAGTCCTGAACCTCTTCAATAACATTTACTCGGAAGTCTTCAGGAATGGCCAGGATTTCATTTGAAACTTTCTGTTTCAAATCTCCAGTGTTATCTGGTCGATTAACATAAACTTAAATACCCCCAACAGAAAAAAAATCTAATGGATATGGAGCTGAGGAGTGTGCAGGCCATTCAATTGTACCTCTTCTGCCTATCGCAAAATGTGGTGGTGCCCCATTCTTTTATTATTGTCATTTCATCTTTCCATCATGCTTTCACAAAATTCAGCCCTTCTATCGAAGCCATCCTCATTTAACGTGTGTTTAAGTTTGTAAGGACGTAATTTTTCTCGCTTAAATAAATTGTTAACTGACTCGCAAGAAACATCAAAAATAGTTGCCAAGACCCTGGAAGATTGGATTGGATTTTCGCGCACTAAGAGCAAGATATCAACCAATTTATCTCCTCGGTTGCAGGTTTAGGTCTACCTGATTTAGCGGAATTCTTAAGGCCACCAACTACTTGAAATTTCTTTACCAGTCAGCTTACCGTTGACTGCTTTATTGGAGATCTCTTTATAAATTTAAATTCTTTGCTTCTCACTGAAGTGATCCATTATTTATTTATAAATCATAAAAACGCAAATTAGGAATTATTGAAAAGAAATACAGAAAATAAAAAATTACGTCTGTCATAACATAATTGACATAAATGTCACGAGAACATCTTAACTTCACATGTGCTTTTATTATCTTTTTTTTTTTTAATTAGTTTCAAATGCTGCTGTTTCAAATATTGAGAGAAAACGTACAGGTTAACAACCAAACGCGAAAAGACAAAATGATTGCATGTTGACAGAAATATGGAAAACAAACTAATGACAAACTTTTATTCAGAACATTTTTTCCTATACGTTATTTTATTAAAAAAGTTAGAGGCATTATGCGTGACTTTTTTTGCACGCTGTATACATAATGTACATAATATCATTTATTTTTTAAATTAAGAATGTTTTCTTGAAGAAAGGACTTTAAGAATGTTTTCTTTTTCTATATAAAAATATTCAAAACCTCAGATGGTAATACATGTTATTTTCATATTTACATTATTCGAATTTAGACACTCGATTCATTAAAATATCACCTTAACATTCATTTCTAATTTCTGGTAAATCAGATGATCGAACTTGAATAGTGTTTATGATACTGCTTTTCACTGACAAAGAAACAACATTTAAAGTAAATGGAGATAAAACTAGTTTGTGTAAATAATTGCATTTAATATGATGTAATTTTGATGCAGATAAAGATTGTATATAGATTGATTATACATAAAAATAACATCGTGCACCTCATCTGTTGTGATTTATGTTTTATATATTTATAGTCTACTTTCTCTTACCATTTTACCTATTCAAATCAGTATCAATAAGTTTCTTACAACTTATAGTGGCAAGGTAATATTTCAAAAATAGATAATTTGCTAGTAATACATTGTTCTATCCAGAAGTGAAATAAGGTATACAGTAGTAAAACTCCTTACAGTAAAACATGGAAATAAGAAATGAATAATAACAGTAACACATTTTAATTCAATTCCATAGGCGTGGGCCTATATTAAATTGAAATAAAATCTAATATAAAATATTTCATCGGCGAACACGTACCTACATATTTGAGCGAAACTGCTAAAACTACCTGCGGGCACAACGGGTAAAAACCTTCGCCCCTGATTGGATTCGAGACCGTCCGGTCATTCACGATAGATGATCGGCGCTGGTGGATACCACTGGAAGTAAAATGAAAATATGATACTCTATTAATAACATTGTATTATAATTTATACAAAATTAGTTTTCAGTGCTTGTCAGTCACAGTCCTTATTTCTGGAAGTGACATTTAAATATGGTTGTACTATACATAAAATATTTTCATTAAGATATGAAATTATGAGGTATACTAGACTACACGTAGAATACATATTTTAGAATAATTACTACATATAGATTATTTTTTTTCTATTTTCAGATAAGCTATTTTTATATTTTACGATGTCACCATTTCTCAATTATTTATTAATCTCTCAATGAAGCATTTATATCATGATTTTTTTGAGGTAAAAAAAATGTTTTTTTAAAAAGTTTAATTTTGTATTTTAACTACATACATATGTATAGTCTATGCAATTGAAGATTGTAGCATATCTGAGCATTTTGATTTCCTTTGGTACCTACTTTGTATCTTACTGAAAACTGGAAAGTCTACACACTGTAAAAAATGTACTATTCAATTTTGGTAAAACTGGCGATGGTCAGGGTTTCCTTAAATAGTGATATTAAAGGTTTTGTTGGTTGTGGTATCAACATGTTCCTAATATACTAATAATACAATAACAAAAATAAAATCATATATTTTGATTTTTCTTAATTAATCATATTTTGATCCGAAGTGATTAACTTTGGATTTCCGAATTTTACAGGTTAGTAATCTCATTTAAAATAATTTTAATTTCAAATTTAAAGAATAAAAAAATTTATTTTCGTTTTCATATATTTTCCAAATTGTTTGTGTATTTTTAATTGCAATCTACAGTTTACGAAACAATTTTGAAAAATTGTTTTACAAACTTAAATACATAATGCAAACATAAATTCAAATAAATTAGTAAATAAATATATGTATAAATAATCACCATTTGCCACCTCAGTCACTAGTGTCACTACTTATTAAACTTTTGGTATACAGATGTGTACATAAAAACACTAATATTTACATTAAAGCGGAAAAACTTTTAGCAAATATGATATTCTCGTAATTTATTGCTAAATTAATTGAGCTCTCTTTTTGGAGTTTTATTCAATAAAGAGAGATAAATATAGCTATGTTTTTAAACAATTTGGTTTTTTTTTTTGTAAGAAACGTAAACACAGAATATAAAACGAGTTAGAAAGGTTACGTTATAAATATTTGGAAAACAATTCAATAGACCATCAAGACTACAAGTTTATTAAATAAAGTTAGGAAGGTTTAAGACTACTACTTAAAACAACACATTTAACAAATCCACAAACATTTAGCAAACGATATGTTGTCAATATGGATTGAGAAAATGATAAGCATATTGTCAATAGGTTTGACTGTTAAGCGACTGTTTTCAAAACTCAATTTGTTCTGAGAAACTTGCAGGTTTTTAAATGATATTCTTTATGGAATGTTTACCATTAATGCAGTAAATCTGGTATTAACCATTGGTGTGATCACTAGGGTTCGGAAAGTGTGCCATGACTCAGGGTCGGCGCTATTCAACTCTATGATATCTAATTAAAGTATAATTTTTAATAACCGTATTTTTTAAGCGACTTGTAAATTATATATGCGTGTATCTCTTGCCCGTGCATACGTACACCACGGACCGTGTCTACTAACGCGCACTGGGACTTTAGTACCCCACTGCCGTGCGGGTAGTCAGGATTTTGAATGCAGTTTACCTAGGCCGAGTGCGCCGATTCCGTAGTGCTTTACATTAGCTCCATGCGCGCAGATGGACGGTAGAACGCCAAGTTCAAAATAATTTTGTGTCGTGAGTGACTAACTTGTGAGTTCGTGTAGTATATTTACGTATTGTCTGATTTTGTGTGGATTTTTGCAATAATGGCACAGTCGTTACCATTTGTGAATATACTAGGGTAGGAAATTGCACCATTACATATTGGCGATACATGTGTAGAAGAGAATAAGTTAAAAGACACCAGTAAGGACAGACAAAGACAGTTAGATGCCACATTGTTTCACGCTTGTGCACGTATTAGAAACGAATGCCTGCACGAATGAGACCTGCGCGTAATATAAACTTGGAGTGGTATTACTTACACGCCTATCGCCGAATTTGAATGCAACTCAGTACTTTTTCGCAGCTGTGGATGTGAACATCGACTTTGCTGTATGAAACGAAATTCTTACGTTGATTGTGACTTTTACAATTATCCCATACACTTAAAAGAAGTGTACGAACATAATTGTATTATAATACGAAAGAAAGAAAAAATACCTATTGAATAAGTGGTTCAAAAATGTCGCCCCTTTGTGCTTCGCAAAAACCTAGTCTATCGTAAAACTCAGTTCTTACGCGTTCTAACACTTCAGGGGACATATTATTTAGACGATATTTAATACGGTTTTTACCGTAGGTACCGGCCGATTTTCAAATGAAAATGCAAATCGCCCAACAACTTCTTCACCGCTCTGTGAGATGAAATACCACTTAATTATTTGCACTTTTTCCTCCTTAGTGTATACCGTCATCGTTATTGTTGTTATAGTAAAAACGTTTATTTAATTACAATATGAATATTTTATTTACGCAGACACGGCTCAACTGATTCCTTATTTCGGTTATTGTACTTTAGGTCTAGACAAGAATGCAATTCACACGTGCGCATTATAATTTATGGGCGGGGCGTCCCGCCTACATAATTTTATTGGTTCCCTATTGATGTAAACACAGAGACAGACAATAAAAGAGAAGAAGAGACAGAGAATAAATTATAACAGCTTTAAAACGATATATCAGTCTGGCAACTAAGGATATAATATTTCTCTGTCAGTTCCCTTTATTTGAAGAGTTTTTTCTTTTCTAATTAATAATGCTCGGCTTTGAAATCTTGCACTTTCCTTCCTGGTATATGCGTGCATTTCTTGCCCGTGCATAAGTACCGCACTCCCGTGCGGGTAGTCGGGATTTTGAATGCAGTTTACCTAGGCCGAGTGCGCCGATTCCGTAGTGCTTTACATTAGCTCCATGCGCGCAGATGGACGGTAGAACGCCAAGTTCAAAATAATTTTGTGTCGTGAGTGACTAACTTGTGAGTTCGTGTAGTGTATTTACGTATTGTCTGATTTTTTGTGGATTTTTGCAATAATGGCACAGTCGTTACCATTTGTGAATATATATAATTTCCTTGCAATTGTCGATACATATTTTGTAGACGCCTAGACTGAAAGACATTTAGATTCGCATATCCATCAACAAAATATTGCTGGTACTGTTACAAAAGATGAATTTTGGTTTTATTTGTGCATAATGTTTTGCGCATGTAGCCTTTCGTGGAACGTGGACGACAATATTTGCTTTAAACGTTTTTTTGCCAAATATGTATCAGATTTTCCAATGCCTAGTAGCTATACATTGCGTAAAACATATTTACAGAATACATATCAACGTGTCATGGGAAATATCAAAGACATACACAATAAATTTCTGTGGCTGACAGTGGACAAAACAACAGATTTTTGCGGTAATAAGGTCGTTAATGTTCTGACCACATGAACGACCGTATTTTGAATTTCTACTTTTAACTTCAGTAGATGTGGAAATATCTTTTTTCCTTCTATAACCATATGTATAGGCCAAGTCGCTCACGTTTAAAGAGAAGTAAGACTACTGGTTGTGGCAACGTCGCTCAAGCAATGCAAACAGTCGGTGTTTCTGAATGACACAAGCGATGGGAATGTACATTATTAACACATTTTTTGGTTGACCTATCTTTTGGTCTCTCATATGTCCTTCTGGGAATGACATGACGGATTACGAGTTCGACCCTGCGTTGTGGCACACTTTCCGGACTCTAATGATCACTATTTCTCTTGCTGTGTGGATATTATTCATGTGTGTGAGTTCGAGGAGCAACAGTAGTTGGTTCAATCAAACAATATTCAAGGAATTAATAGTGATTGAAAAATCTTTCAGCGTTCAACAAAAAGATTTAAACCGAGCCGTTCCTCCTTGCCTCTGCTACGCCCCCAGGAACCGTCAACATCTGCATCGACCTCAACTGATGTTAGTGGAACCCCTCCTCCAAAACCCACTTTAGATATATTCGCCAAACTATTAGAATTGCAAGAAGAGGAAGATTCTGACGACGAATTGTCAGATAGTCCGGTAAATCAAATTGTATTTTTTCATATATGCCTTTGTTTTTCAGATATTTCTGAAATCTAACATTACCTTATATTTGTTATCAATGACTTGAGGTTTAAACAGTATTCTTGCAAACAATTTTTTCTGCTAAGATCAATATTTAATTTCCAGGGTTGCAAGTATAAGTCCCGTCTACTAGAGAAACTCGTAGCGAGAGAAAGACTGAACACGCTAATTCTAAATTTATACCCCGGCAACAAAGGTTACTCCCTGGCTTTTAGGACGATGTCGCGTACCGACCCCAATTATACTGAAGATACTGCCAACATGATAGAAACCAAAAAGTGGCCTTACGAGGAGGACGACCTTCTGCGATACATTGACAATGAAGAGCTTCCCCCTTTCATCATAGACTTACTAGAACCTCAGTTTAGTTACCTCTTCTACAGCGGCTGCATCATAGCTGAAGTGAGGGAGTATCGGCAGGCGTATCCCTTCTTGAAGTGTGATATTCACCATGTTCTACTCAGGCCAACGCTTAAGGTAACACTTTTCTTTCTTACCGTTGTTCTTCGCACATACACCCGTCGGCAAAGTCCGATCTTCGTTCGGGAAGTTAATGTAACTAATACATTGGTTTGGATTTCATAGGATTGGAATTCATTGGAAGACCAATAACATTACACCCTTCACGGTGGCCCCGCCCACCGTTGTGAAAGGTGTAATGTTATTGATCTGTAACCCCTCCCTCTAACCAATGAATTGCTTGCTTCAACTTCTAGACTGAATGTTTGACTTTTCCAACGGTCATAACAAGTATTTCATGTATTCCATATAACTAATTTTCCATTTTCTAACCTATAAGTTCTGGTAATTAAGTCTTTTGCATCACTATTTACTTTGTATAGACATTTTAAAATGAAGAGTAAGGTTGTCCTAGTAAGAAAATGATGTAACTATCTCTAGTTTTAATGGAAGCAAACATTCTTCTATGTAAAGATATTTTGTGTAAGTGGAAATGTTCGTGAAAATGGCAACCAAAATTTTCCACCAAAAACACCTCTTTCATCACATAAATAAAAAACAAAAATTAAAATATTTCATTTGGAATCTTATGTGAGGGGTGTAATGAGAAATTATACCCTCTTGAAGGGATGAGAGAAATAAGTATCCACCCCATTTTACTACCTTTAATCTTCTTCCTCAGTTATAAGTAGACATTGCCAAAGTGAGGATTATTACAGGGTCGCATTAGCCGATACAATCATCTACTTATAAAGGTGCGTACATACCTGCACACACATGCGGTGAGAAGCTACGCATACACATACGTATGCAAATCTGGACGGCGTTTGCGTGGCCTCTCGCGAATGACTTGAGCGTGCATACTGTATGCCGTACACATCAAAAAAACATACGTGTGCGTTCGCGCTTAATTTGGATGGGTGTTTGTGCCGATCTAGTTTAAAACGAGACTAGTGCGGAGTTGTTGAGATATTTAAATGTATTTGTGGCTGGACACTGGAAAATGGAGTGGTCAAATGAACAGTGTTTGGAATTAATAGATCTATATGAAAAAATAAACAGTATTTATGGGATCCAAAAAATAAGTTCTATTATTCAAAAACGAAGAAAGAGGATACATTCAAAAGAATTAAGTATGGAAACGTAATGTTATAGCTAGGCGCTCTAGCAGATATGGCCTTTCTTAACACTTATCTTTTTTCATTATTTTGGGGCCTATTTTACTTAAAAGGTATTCAAAGTCTTCTAATGACATACGTACAAAGTTTTGAAATTGTACGGTATTTAGTTCTAAAGCCAATTCTACTAATAATCACTCATCCACCATCGTCTATTTTTCTTATCTTTTTTCTTTTTTAATAAACTACTAATAACTACAAATGTGGCACGGACCATAATCAACTCTTCAGACATTTTTACCACGCATGGATGGAGCGATTTGAGCACGCATGCATATGCGACGATAAAAGTTTCAACGAATGCTCTGAGCACGAATGGATTTAGTACACACGCATATGCGTAGCTTCTCACCGCATGCGTGTGCAGGTCTGTACGCTCCTTAACAAACCGGCGTTTTCCCTTATAAGATATTAGTGTTAATGCTTGTTAACAAAGTTGAATTGCGCAGGAAGGTGATGGGTGGAAAACAATTCCTTGCTGTTTGTCTGGAGCTGTATGGCAGGTGTAATCTGGCTAACACCTCACAAACACTGTAAACTATTCGGCATTAATTCTAGATGTCCATTGAAAAAACCTTTCAATGGACACATGAAGTCGCTCAATGCAGGAAAGAGTTGTAAATCTTGGATTTGTCTCTATTACTTGTTGAATTTTTTTATCACACTTATGAAGTGATTCCACTTGAACTTTCGTTTGGTCTGTTAGTGAAAACTTACTATTCACTACAGAGTAAATCTCGTCTCTATGATAGTACATTAAACTACCCACTACCCCACTACATACAACCACAGAAATATCTAAACATTACACAGAATATCAAATTAAACAAAATAATCAAATTATAAAGAGAAAACAATGTATTCTCATGTCATGTGTTATATCAAACTACAAATGTAATAAGATCATAATTAAAATACGCAATTAACATCACATTTAATCTACAAAATTTTTCTTTCAGCATGCCTAATCTACTTCTTAATTTTGTTTCATATTGTATTTTATAATAAAACCGTCAACAAGATGTCAGTATTTCTTTATTATAATATTTAGATGTGAAATTTTCTTAGCACATGCTTGAATTGATCATCGTAAGTTTTCGAATGTTGTAGGATAATTTGAGAAATTCGGTAATAATTCAAGCCCTAGGGATATTACTAGTGAATATTTAAATCTCAGGATATAACATCAGAAGTACCTCAGGGTTCTGTTTTAGGGCCGATTTTATTTTTGGTCTATATTGCTGATATTTTAAATTGAATATTTTAGAATTCTAGGTATATGAATTAATGAAAAATTAATTTCCTAAGGGTAACTTTTGGCATAATTTTCACCATCTCGCCCATTACACGGAATAAAAAAGTGTCCAATAGTTTTTAAAACTTTAATTGCCCTATTAAAATTGGGGAGTGCTTCACTTTCTTTGTCAACTGAAATTTCCCCCTTTATAGAGCATCTTGGCAGACATAAACAACATAGCAGAAGAAAGGCCCGACTGGGGCAACGAAGAGAGAGACCAGTTAGAAAGCCAACTCCTCATGGCGAACGAACCTACCCTGTGTTTGGACCCGGACAACTCCATATGTGAACGGGTAACGGAGTTGAACAACCGGAGGCACATGTGGAACACCCGAAAATTCCGGAGGATGGCGCGGAAGTTCTCCCCAGGTCACCATCAATCGCAAACGGAAACTGGACCAGTTCACCTACAGGCCGGGACTGGAATTGTACGACTTCATCAGCTGGACGAAAGAGAGACCAAAGATGGGAACCCTGACGAATGTGATCTCGAAGTCGGCCAAGAAGCCGCCCGACGAGCTGAAGCCCGTGCCTGTCCCCAACCTGGATCCCCCGCCGATTATCCCACCCCCGAGCCCGTGGTGATAAACGAGTTCAAGACTTACAAGCGGCCAAAGGAGACGAGCGACTGCCTGCCGCAACTCATCGAAGAGTATATCCTGGAGACTGACATGCCCTCGAGGGAGAGGGGGAAGCCGAGGATATACCATATCAAGCTGTCGATATTGCAGAGGCCCTCGAATTCCGAATACCTCGGCGAGCTGTACCTGGACAGGGACCACAAGAAAAACGAGCAGAACGGCGTGGCGTGCCGGTTCTCGCTGGGCTCACGCGCCAACGCCAACCGGTACGTCCACCAGTTCACGGAGATATTCACGGAGAGCGGCCGGAAGTCGGTGAGGATACGGTACGGCCTCAGCCCCGGCTTCCTGGAGCAGGTGCAGGCGCACAAGCTGCACGCGCACGCCGCCGCGCAAATGAGCCTGCTGGCCCAGCACCACCTCAACCAGCTGAGCCACGCGCTGCAGGGCCAGTCGTACATTGGGCCGATGATCAACGGCAACAGTCTGCTGCACCAGGCCATACAGAGCATGTCGACGGTGCCCATTCTGGTAAGTGGAAGGTGACGCTTGGAGTCGGTAAGCGCGCTAACCTTGCCGATGTTTCAGCAAAGCCAGTTGCAGGGGTCCTCTCAGGTAAAAAGCTCCCAGCAGGCGATTTCGAATCAGGAGTTGGCGATAAACGCCCTGGCCACGAAGCTGATGAATTCCGCGCAACAGTTCCAGGCTGCCGGTGAGTTGAGAATATCGGTTTTACCAGCAAAAAGAGAACAATAAGGAGGGTTACTTGGCGAACTAGCCAAACTTGATATTAGTGGCGAATGCCTCATCTTTGGCGACATCTTCCTCTAGAGATCGCAGCATATTTGCTGGTGTTGACACTAAAAACGGACTAATAGGAAGGAACCCGTTACTAATTCTGCAAATTCATATTTGGTTTCCTATGATCAGATTTGGTAATACTTTATCTTCTGAGGTCGCAATATACCATTGTAGTTTGGAAATCATTTGGCTTGGACATACATATAGTATACAATATTGGAATTTCTACGTCTTTAAATGACAAATCGTTTCTACGCATATGCTCCGTAGAGCTCCACCTGTATCACACCTGCATCCGCATGCTCTGTCCGCGCTCAGGCGATCGGCAGCGGACCATTTGCGTGGCCCATTCTACACCATCTTCCCATCCACACTAATTCTTTTAGCTGTTAATTGCTATCCATGTGTCCATATCCATAAAGTCAAAGTGGGCCACACCTGTATAATAACTAAAGTTGCGGAGCGTAACATGACCGCATTAGGGGGAACATGGCGTTGTATGTGAAATAGTCTAAACAAACCATATAATTAATAATTTAAAATAAGCAATTTCAATAACATATCATTTATAATGATCATATCGAAATAAAACGCTGTGGCGTCGAGAGTTAGAATCACGCTCCGTCGAGAATACTCGCGCTGTGGCATCTCGTCTACTGTAGGCATATACTGAATGTTTCGTTATGCGTATCAGTGTCATTGTGATTTAGAGTGCTTGAACAACATAAGGGCGGATTGAACATGCCAAAAGAACGCAAAAATAGACAAAATCTATTTCAAACATGGATTGACAGTAATTCTGACTTTTATGGGGATTTACGTATTAGGGGAAATGACCTATTTTGTACTTTTTGTGGAATAACTATAAATTCTTCAGATAAGTTTAAAGTACCAAGACATGCGAAAAGCCGTGCCTCTCCGAGTTCTAATACCTTATTAGAACGTAATGTCAGACGTGGACAGTCTATAATTCGCTGTGTTGTGCGGGCTGTTATTGAAATTGAGTGTTTAATAATAACAATGGTCTTCTACCAACAACATTTTTTTAATTAGTTCATATTTAATGATAATGAGTCATAAAAGTTGGATAATAATTATGGTTACATAAGTAAGAAAATGGTCACCTCTGCCATCTGTTGTTGCTCAGGAGGACTGTATATAGTCATATATACAAACATTACTGAGAAAAGTCCATTTCATATTCTCGCGTACATGTATTATCAACTACAGGTATTACCAAACTGTCTCTGGAAGGTCATTCAATTTAGGAAACAAAATATCAAATTTTGATTTTTGCAAATATCAAATTTGATTTTGTTGATACTCTCCCTCCTTATCATTCTCTTTTTGCACAGTTTACACATTTGGAGTTTTGTGGCACTTAAAAATGACGGGGTGTTTATTATTTTTGTTTGTAGTGAATGAAGAGAATATGAATATTTGTGGCTCGGTATGATTTTCTTCCACAGACACCATATTTTTATGCAACATGGGCGTCCAGTCAACCACGTTGATACCTTCAGGATATGATCAAATAAACCTCCAAAACTTTTAGATGTGATGCAATTTGAAAAGTTAGCTACTGTTTCTGTTGAGCTCTTAACTGTTTGTGTTAGAAACTATCTAGAAAATTAATTCAGAGGGTTCGATTGACTATTTTTATTATTATGTTTTTAGAGAAACAGGGTGGCATGATTTGAGCACTAAAAGTGAATTTTCATAAGGACCTTAAAAAGTTTCGAGTCTTAGTTGGTTTGTAATAATAGGTGGCGTAAAAATCACGTCTTTTTCATATGTCGTCATTCCCCTTCTAGTTTCATTCTCTATATAGTTGGGAAAAAATAGAAAACGAGAATACGGTTAAATTATCTATCCACTTCATAATTATGTCATTAAACCTCGTTGACTTCATAGAAGAAAACAAAACTAACACCTTTATGCAATGAAATGCATGCAATTTCGTGATTTCAACTTCCAGCGAACGCTAAACAGCAACAACAACAGCAGCAACAGCAGAAACTGGCCAGCAGCAACCCCGCCATCATAAACCTGCTGAACAGTTCGCCGGCGAGCAACGCGAACAGTGATGCGAGTGCCGCCGTGATGAACGCCATCAACAGCTCCTCCCTGCTGCCGCAGCAGATCCAGACCATCAACCAGAAGGTGCTCGCGCGCAAGATGACCATCCCGAACGCGCGCATCCTCAACCACAGCAACTTGATCGCGCTGAACAACAACCGCGTCAACCTGCAGGAGCTGAACACCCAGCTGGCGACCGGCCAGCAGCAGCAGCAGCAGCCGCAGACGATAACCCTCGCGTCCGTTAACAGCGGGAATTACACGAACATTACCGCGGTGCCCGTTAGACAGCAAGTGGTCAGCCAGAGGGTTCTTGCGAACAATTCTAGTGATAGCAACAAGTCCGCGTTGTCGGCGCTGCTGGTGGGGACTCCCCGCCGCCGACAGGCCCGACATCGTCGGCCCCAACACGAACTCTTTGCTCTTGGAGAAACTGGGGGGGTCCCCGGTAACTCCCAGAGCGGCAGCACGCACTTCATCCAGAGCCCGAAGGGCGGCCAGCAGCTCATGGTGCAATCACCGAAGGCCAATACAGTGTTGAGCCCGATGTCGAGCCCCCCGCCCCAGAGCACAAATACCATTAATGTGCAGGGCCTGAATTTCCGCGCAGCTGCAGAGCATACCGGGCCTGCAGAACCTGCAGGTGCAACTGTCCGGTTTCGCGCAGCCCATCTCATTGTCGTTGAACGTGTCGTCGACGGGGAGCATTCAGGGACACCCGACTAGCCTCATAGTGTCTCTGCCGGTGACGACGGCTACGCAGACCTCCAACACGATCACGCAGGCCGCGGGGAGTAGTTCTGTGGGGGGGCATCAACAATATCGGGGTGGGGGGTCAGACCGTCGTCTTGGCCAGCGCCGGGACTTCGAATTTAGGTAAGGCATTCACACGGATATGACTAGGTGAATAAGTAATTAATTTTTCTTTGTCGAATATTAAAAAAAGGGAAACGAAACTATATTTGGGGTGGTGAAGAGATACAATAATCACATGAACATCATGTACTGTACTTGTGCAGAACGGTGCAGTATTCTATGTCGACTGTCACATAGTGTAAAACACTCTAGCAAAGTTTTCATTACATAACAAATTAGATAGTTAAGTTACACTGGTCGAGTACAGGTTCAAAATTAAATAGTTTTGACAGTCTTGACACATCAAAAGGTTAGAAAAATATATCTAACAACATAACCTTGAATATAGATGTAAGTAGATAAAATTATTTTGCTATTTAGCCTAATGTACAGCATGAATTAGGAAACTAGGAATAAATATAGCATAATCAAGGGGAATTAATAAGTGAATATCTCTCTCAGATAAACGCGAATCAAATATGAGAGTGAGGAGTGAATCAATCACGAGCGAGACTGTGGGATGACCCACAGCTGGCTGTATGGCATTTTATTCTCTTCAGAAAAGTACGTTATTACAAGGATATCGGAAAAGTAATATATTTCAAAAAATATAAAAAGCATATATTTGTCAGGCTCAGTGGCGGTGCGTGATATTTCAGTTAGCCATATCTTGAAAACGACGCATGGGACCCACTTCACTTTTTAGGTGATGACTATACACCTCTTACAGAAAGGATTTATAGTGAAAAAATCGTCAGCAAAGTTTTGCGAAAAAATTTTCAAAAACACTGGAGCACTCCCTGGGTTCTCAGTAACGCTCTGTGGAATATTTGCAGTATATTTTTTTCATAATCTGGAAACAAATATAAGGAGAAGTTTTTCGATTTGTTACAAAATATTTTTGTTTCAAAAAGTTATGGCCATTTTAATTTTGGGAAACAAAATGTTCCTATAAAATTAAAATTAAAATGGCCATAACTTTTTCAAAAAAAAAATATTTTGCAACAAAACGGAAAACGTCTCCTTATATTTGTTTCTAGATTATGAAAAAAATATACAGCAAATATCCCACAGAGCGTTACTGAGAACCCAGGGAGTGCTCCAGTGTTTTTGAAAAATTTTTCGCAAACTTTGCTGACGGTTTTTTCACTATAAATCCTTTCTTTCATTACAGTACAATTTAATACATATGGAAATAAATCCTTTGTACAAATATTATAGATATAACCATATAGTTTACAAGGCGCTTTAGTAATTTACAAGGCACTTAAAATATACGATTTATACTTTCATTATCATAGAGTTTTATAGTGCCGAGCCCTCCGTTGCAGCACACATTTCGGGACCCTAGTTATAATACATAACAAGTCAAAGGTTAAATTAGCCTAAATTAATGGATGATAATTGATAATTCATTAATGTGTTTTTATAAAGATGGCTTTTACAAATGTTAAAAGCGTATCTTTCAGCGATACAATTGATCTGGCAACATTGCCTATTGGACTTGCATTAAGAACTTGGGCTGTACCTACATAATTATGGGGCATTTCACTCCAACTAAGTGAGGTCAAAAAAAATTTATGTTTGAAACATATCAGAATCAATAGTACTTGTTAAAAAACTAGCTTCCCTAAAATTTTAGATTTTTTGAGCCACAAGGAAAGAGAGGGATGGTGAGGGTGAGAAAATACAAATTTTCGTTTCGATAGAGTTGAAACGAACGTCTTAAAATTTCCCGTAGAATATGATGGTATTTTTTAAATTTCAAAATTTAATCATTTTTTAAAAGTTGACTGCCATACTGGATCTGCCAATTTGTTTTTTGAAAATCTGACTTTCGATTCGTAAACAGCGACCCCAAAAACCTTGGAATATAAGACATAAAAAAAAAACGTCATCAAAGTTGGCTGAGAAAAAAAAGACGTATTTCTATTCTTAATCGAATTTATAACCTTATTTACTTGTCAAAACTGTCACATCATAAGACAGCCATTGTTTATTTTATAAATTGTAATAGTTACTTGTCAAAAGTTTGACATAACCGAAAAGCTTAGACATGACCGCTATTACCATCTCTCCGTTCATAGCCAGAGTTGATGACATTTTTTTTTTTTGGATGTTATATTATTCGCTTGCCATTTACTATCTCACAGGATGAGAAAATACGCTAAAACCACGTTTTTTCACCTTTGGGCCGTTTTTTGGGCCAGTTCCTGGTTGACGCCCATTATGAATTAAAAATTAATCAAAAGTACAAAAAAAAAGAAAGAAATTAAAACAAAAAATTGAAAAAAAATTGTGTCATACTTTTCGAAATTTCGATTTTAAACTTTCAATCCACAAAATAAGGGTGAAAACTACCCCCAATAATTTTGAAAATATTTTTATCGTATTTTATGCAAAAAAACACATCGAAAACCAATGTAACCTTTTTTTAATTTTTTTCATTTTTTTTACCGAGAAAAATTGAAAGTCTAGAGTCGAAACGAAAATTTGTATTTTCTCACCCTCATCATCCCTCTCCTTGTGGCTCAAAAAATCTAAAATTTTATGGAAGTTAGTTTTTTAGCAAGTCCTTTCGATTCTGATATGTTTCAAACATAATTTTTTTTTGACTTCACTTAGTTGGCGTGAAATACCCCATATATATGTAGGTAAATTCACCTCATTTTCACAACATAAATATTCAAGGATGTTCCTGGTGGCCTGACTCAGCCTGTATTCTATTTCCAAACAGTTTCCTTTATAACCGCAACCAAATTTTTAATAACTATTTTTTGAAATGTTGAAAAAAATACGTATAATTAACACGGGCTTATTATCCTCAGCTCAATTAGTCACTTCTGGCATGAAAGGAGTGTCCCAACAGGGTATTAGGACGTCTACCTCTGCCCCCAGACGGTATCGATAGCCCAGGGGAGCCAACCGTTTCAATTAATAACCCCCCTGCAAAGGCCGAGGGGACAACAGGCCACCACCTCCCAACAGAACCTGGCTTCCAGAACACTCCAAAGAACACCCATCACCATCAAGATGGCAACACCTAACACAAGTCAGTTGACCGATTTGCAGTTAAATCTTGATAATTGACAGTCATTGTCTTTGCTACATTCAAGTAATTAAGATTGATATTCACGTTGATAGTAAAAATAATGCATGCTTTGTTGTGTTTAAACGTAACCGAGAAAAAGCATAGTCGATATTGAATCAATCTTTTTTTTTAACTTAACTGTGATATAACTTAAAAGCTTTTACATGTTAACGTTTTTACTCAGATGCGTCACAAGTTACGTCAAACCCGACGATATCAAGCCAACTGCAAAAGCAAGCTCAACTGCAACAATACCAACAGATATGCCTGAATCAACCTAGCATTTTGGGGAGAATCAGAAGGAGATCGAACACGTCTGACCCGCAGTAACGATATAGTTATTTATTTTTGTTTTTGTACATTACATTATGAACTAGTCTCTGTACATTTTTTTTTAAAAAGGACACTCAACGCGAAGTACTTTACTAACAGATACTGCCATGCGTTAAATATTTAGTTTTGGCGGGAGAATTCCAACGCGGGGTACGCGAAGTTCTAGCGTGCAACGTGACCCTAGCCACTAGTGCCGTTCCCGAATATGAAGCTGTAAATTTGTAAAAAGTAATTTATTTATTATGTATATTTGCGTATGAATGGCCAGCTAGGTGAGTGTTCTTATATAGTCCTTCTAAAATGAATGTGAAGAGATAGATTTTTTAATTCCTTTGATGGCTAATGCCTCCCAATGGCGTGCATATATATTTTATAAATTCGAAAATTGTGAAATAATTTTTTTCATTCAAATCAATATAGGAGATTAAAATTAGCCTGCATACAAAACTCATAATATTTGTAATCCAAAACGCCATACTAATTAATTACTAATAAATTATATTTATAAAACTTACTCGTTATTCAGAAAAGTTAATAAACCCAGCTGAAATCAAACACAAACACTGCACTGGCGGAAACAAGAGGGAATTACTAATGTCCTAAATCATTTTAACGACACAGTGGACCACATGAATAGCTAACCAACGTATGCGATGCAATGCAAAATACTCTAATTGGGTCACTGTATTAGGTCATTTGCCGGCTCTTTATCTGTATCTTTTAATTTATATTAATGATTTTTTTTTTAAATATTTCCAAACTAGCTTTCTAAGAACGTCATGAACTAACAGTTTACTGAAGTATGAATATAACATTTGTATGTGAGCTTAGCAATTTTAGAAAATGTATCTGACAACCTTGCTTGTTTTTTCATGTCTTCACATTCACATTAGAAATACTATACTAAAAAATGCATAAAGGGTCAATTTGTGGGTACCCAAACTGCAGCCAGTGTTTAGCATTTCTATATTAAAAAAGTGTAATGTTAGTAATAATTTCGTTACTGAAATTATTACCTGTCACTTTACAACCTTTGGAGAAGGATATGGAATAAACGGCTAGGCAGTAGCTGGTGTTTCGTCGCTGATATTTAAAATCTTCAGTTGTAACGTTTTGCGGAGATAATTTGGTACAACATAAACTTATTTAAGATCAATGCTGTCGTCCAGGAAATTTATATTAGAAAAGTTTATTGTACACGCGGGTACTCCATTTTGAGAGCTCGTTTTTTGGTATGGCGCTAGTTTTTGCGTGGTTCGTGTTGGGATTTTCTGATATTTGGAGAAGAGATATGCTGATCTCAGACTACTGCATTACATTGCACAATTATTATGGTTGTTCCTACGTGTAGAGAATATTCTGGTGCCAAAAAGGACCGGTTAGTGTTTTCCAGAGATGTTAAAGTGTATAATAAGGCTAAGGGTACCTTCACTTATTACGTCTGTTGTCTTTCTTTTGAAACAGTACAAATTAATTTAATTCTCTCGTGTTGTAAAATACAAAAAAAAAAAAATAGTAGAAGAAACAATACAGGTGAGCAATTGTGCGTGTTTGTATTTAAAGCAGTGTTTACTTTTAAATAAATATATATTTTTTGTTATAACGATGTACATATTAGGCAAGTGTATACTTTTATTATTTATTTTATTATTAACCGATATAAAATCAACGAACAATATTTTCTGTGAAAATATGATCACATAAGTGCATTAGCAATATTTTTTTAAATCAAATCGTTTGGATGTTTTGTAGATTCCGAGGGACCGGCGCGGGCATGTGTCGATTCGGGGGATTTGTGATACGATTTGTTGTTTTCGGCTTCCCGCCCGGTCCCGGTAGTTTTTATGAGGTTATTTTGTAATGATTAATTTATATTATATACGTTTGTAAGTAGTTTATTATTTTTTTGTACTAAAGTGATTGTATAATTTTTGTCCCTTTTCGTTTAATTTATTTAACTTTGCTCACACACCGTTTACTGTCATACTCGGCTACCAAGAAACAAGTGGCGTGTATTCCAAACAGTTGGCAAATAAAAGGTAAGAAGTTTATCTTTTTCTAATATATATTTTTTCGCTCTATATGGTGAAGACTTGTTCTCTATGAAGATTTTTTTGCATTACTGTAGAAATACAGGTTTTAAGGAGAAATACTAAAATTGAGCAACGTTCATCCTATCCAAAATTTCTTGCATCCCTTAATATTTATGAAGAAAATTGCATCCTGCAATTCACTTAACACTCGCTTAAATGTTTTCAATATTGATTATTTGATGGTAAATTCATTTTTGATGCTATTGACATTTTATTCTTGATTCCCATCAAAGAGAGAAATGGAAGAAAAGTTAATGACAATTCATTAGAAAATTGAAATTTGTTTGGGGATATTCCAAAAAAAAATCCGTCCCAAGAATAGTACCAGGACTATTCACATTTTGGAAATATTCCTGTCAGTGTAATTTTGATTTTCATGATAACTATGAGTCATTATTGTCATTGATGCATTAACTATTGATTTTTACGATAAAATTACATTAACTTTTCCTCAAAAAAAAAAAAAATATGGATAAACGAAGCACTTGTTTTTTGGCACACCCTGTATAATTACCATTACTTTAGGTGCAAGCTGAAGAGGTGAATTTGTTTACAAGTATGGATGAGATGCTCTGCAGCATTGCAATTTTTTTGTTAGTTCCATGGTATAGAAAAACTGTTTGTAAATTGTATATATATTTTTTTTTAAATACAAAATCGTGGATAATATCAAAATAATGAAACAACTAATTCTCATATTTCCCCTTATTTGTGAAAGAAAAGACTGGCAATTGATTTTTTAATTTTTTAATGCTTTGTGGAGGTGTAACTTGTAGCTTTAGTGTTATTTTAGATGTTTCGGTGATTTATAAAAAAGTTGATGTGTGGCGCTATAAAAGGTAATAAAACATGGCATTAGCGAAATTGTAGCAAATTCACTTCTAATTTAAATGACGCTATAGAGATTTGCACACTGGATTTGAAGTAGTGAACTAGAAACAAAAAAAAAAAAAAATCAAAAATCACTTATTTCTCTCAAAACTCGTGTAATCAGTTTTTGCAATTTCTTACTCAGTCCCAATTGAGAATCATCAGGTTGACATTTTTTTTGTTATGCTACGTCAATGTGTAAAATTTGTCTTTGATTTGATCCTTTGGAACATGTCTTGTAAAATATAACATGCTTTCCGTGATAGTTTTTTATTCACATGAGATCGAGTCCCCTTGTTGGTATATGTATAAATAAAAATACAATAACCGTTGTTAAAGTATTGTGTATAGATCACCGACTGATCTCATATGATAAAGTTACTGAACATATCAGAATTTCGTTTCATTTTTTGCGTGTTGCTTAGCGTATATAAATTTTACAGTTGGTATATTTACTGGACCATATAGAAAGCATGCTATGTCGTGAAGAAAGTTGTACATACAATATATAGAGTATATCTTAATGTACTGACTATTCCGTTTTTGTAACAGATCGAGAAACCGAAGCTTGTAAAAAGTTTGTAAAATATTTAGGGATGCAATTAAAAAAAAATTGTATATTAATAATTGGTGCGTTGTTGTAGAATTCTTTTGTAATAATTGTATTTTATTTCGCGTATATATTTATGTAAATAGGTTGAATAATGTTTATACGAGGTTATTTCGCAATATGACCTAGTATACTCTGGAACTAATGTTTATACGTTTTTTCCTATTTATGAACTTACACCAACAGAATATATTGTATAAAATGTAAAGACAATAGTTTTAGATTTAATTTGGACGCGACCGTCCACCTAAACATAGAACTGAACTGAAAGTTTTCGGACGGTCGCTTTTCTAAACTAATCAAGATGACGGAGAGATGATAAAACCTGTTATAAATTAATTTGAATAAATAGCAAATACATTTTGTAAGATGCTGTCTTATTTTGTGTTTCGAAGCAGATATAAATAAAAATTAAACGTTTTTTATTAAAACAAAACAAACAAAATTTTGTTTGTCCAGTTATAGAGGTGGGCAACTGGTAAATTATATGTATTATTATAAATTAAATTTAAATTATAGGTATTTTACTTAAAAAGTAATTTTCGGAAAGTAGTAAACAGCAACAAGAAAATTTCCTTTCTGCAGTAATTTTAACTTGTTAATAAGATGATTTTAAGAGGTAGATATTCTTAAATTTGTGTATAAAGTTTCTTATGTACATATATTTAGTTTTGTTCAAATATTTTTGTAAAAATATTTTATCATTCTTTTTTCTGGATCAAGTGCAATTGTGTAAATAATAATACCTAAAATTTCGTATGTGATATATTGTTGGTATTAAAATGAAACTTTGCTGCATTTTCGAAAATTTTGGTAATTTTAAAAGGTAATTTACCAGTAAAATTTAATTTTACGCAATTTACTCACCTCTACCCGATATACTTTTGCTCATAATCTTTACATTTTATTTAATAAATTCCCGACTAGTGTTATGTATTTTATATTTGGGGCTGCCTAAGTTTTTGTAAATTATTGCTTTTTGAGGGGTTTTAACAATGGTCAGGACCAATATTTTCTGTTAAATTTCCCATTTTTTCTTCTCTCTCATGTAAATTAAATTCTTTTTGCAGAAGTCATTAAGAACTACAAGGGCCTGGTGCTTTTTAACGTAGATATTTCCATTAGATTATATATCTTTTTAATTTGAACGGTTTCCTGTCATATTTTTTGAATATGAAAATGGTAATTTTATATTAATCCCAAGTCGAAAATCAATCAGAACATAATTTTTGACGCAAAGAAATATGGCATTTGTACAAATAAGACAAATAAAAAACAAAAAAGGTACATACATTTTATTACAAAATAGTAAAAAACAGTAATATATGTGTTCAATTTAATTAAACACTATTTGTTATACCTTAAATTATGTATGTATATAGCATCAATTTAATGTCTGATATTTTTATAAAAAAATTCTAAGAAAGTGACTTCATTGGGACACATTTCTTAAAGGCAATAAAACTAATTGGGGCGCAGTTCTTATAAAATCAAAAATACTGGGGTTGTCATAAAATCAAAAATCAGTCATTCATATCGGTCAAATAATCAGACAAATAATCCTCATCTATACTAAAGCAAGAATAAGTACTATGACCAGTACATCCAGACAGTACCCATCATCTGTTCGTTTACTATAAACTAGTATATTTTTTTGTGTTTCCTCAGATGAGCCGATAAGTATGTCGATGTGGCGAAAGCCCTGTTACAAATGTTACATGTGTATGGTTTGTCTCCAGTGTGTTTTCTTATGTGGACATTTAATGAGGCCGCCTGCGTGAAACGTTTGTTACATATCACACAAGCATATGGTTTTTCGCCTAAAAAAAACAAACTGATTATTCTTAATACAAGAGGAAATTTGGAACCTTTGGCGTGGAAACTTAGTCATAATTGAATACTTTTCAGCACTTAATGCCGAAACACTTTTTTGTACTCAATGCACGTTTAGCCATCCATGTTGACATCCTCAGGAGATGATTAAAACTGTTAGTACGATTTAATCATCTCCTGATGATGCCAACATGGTTGCACACAAAACAGTGTTTCGGTTAAGTGCTCGTTTAAGTGAAAAGTGTTCAAAGTTTAAATTTGATAATACTTGCTATTTCCACAACAGATATTCCAATTATTTTTCTAGAACTAAGGATATAATTGTTTGCTATACATTAACAATGTGTAAGCCCTTGGTTTGTAATAAATTTGGGGTTAGAACATAACCTCAATCTCTATCCCATTATAAATGATATGTTTTTCTAACCTGTAGAACACTGTGACTGTAAATAAAACGGCCCATACATTATGCAATTAGTTGTACGACAAGTTGTACTACAGATTGGACAGACAATTGTTGCAACAAGTTGCATAAGATTTTGGCCACAAACTCAAACGATCTGAACATCAATCGGTCGTGAAGATTTGTAGTACATTTGAAGGTGTCTAGCTGCACATAGAGCATCATGCCACCTACTTTATCAAAACACTATAGCTGCAATAGTGGTCGCTTTATTAGATGATAATAGAAAAGTTATTTTTGTATTTTGTTAGTTTTGAATTTTGAATCTTGTAATTTTTTTAGCAAAATTTCATAGCTGGCATTTCGTTTATGTTTATTGGAATATTCAGTGGACTTAACATCCCATAAACAGACCTGCTCACGATAGAGTTCAATAAATTCTGTCTAAAAAAGTATGGATTATGTTCCATATTTACGATAATTTTATTGCATAATGCGCAGCAACGTTGACAGTCCACGATATGATTTGAAATTGTTTCAACAAGTCGTCAAACGCACACACACTGGTACGATCGTAGCTGTAGAAATTGTATGAGTAAATTAACACCGCTTAGGGAATGACTACCTTTTTTGGCCTGTGAGATATTTTGGAAAAATCCAAAAAATTAAGTAATCGTTTTATTTCAGTGTCATTTTATTTTTATGATGCACATTCCTTTTTGCATAGAATTTCAACCAAAGTGCCGCAAAACTTCCAAACCCAAGTAAGTTCCCCAAAAATTTTAGAGAAAATACTTTCTTTGGGCTGTCGCCTTTCAGAAATAATTTAAAAAAAGATATTGACGCCCCTATTTAATTAGATTCCTTTGATTTTTAATAACAACACTGTAATAACCAAGTTTAGTAATTTATTTTTAAATAATGATACATCAATAATGTTTCATTTTTCCCCAGAAGAGAACCCAGTCATTCACAAATGTTATTTCAATTGTTAATGTAATATTGCGAAGTTGCTAAATTGCAGCACTTTCCCCGAAAAGAGTTTTTATGATTGTTGGTAGGAATTTATTTTTTGCTTCAGTGTTATGTATCTTTGGAACGAGAAAACTGAGTAGGTAGGTACTATTGATATAGCACATCTTCCAATTTGGCTACCACAAGAAAAGTTGATGATGGTTTCAGAAACTTGAAACTTCCAAACCTTAATTCAATTAAAATATCCCCAAAAAGTTGCCTTTAGAATGTATCCATGGATTTAAAAAAAACTGGAAAAATAAAGTTATAGTAGATTTTCGAAAATGCATGTTCTCAGTTTTTCTAAAATATTTAGCAAATCAAAAGAGTTAGAGTCGTTCCCTAAATGGTGTTCAGTTATTCATAAAATTGTCTACAACTTTGCCAATTAAAGTTTCTGAGATAGCAATACATTCATCACCAATTGTGGACACACTGTACAATCTTACTCACCCGTATGCGTCCTCACGTGTTTCTCCAGGTAAGTGGACCTCGTGAACGTCCTGTCGCACAGCGTACAACTGAACAGGTTCTCCCCGGTGTGCGTCCGCGTGTGTTCCTGTAGATACGCGGACGTCGTGAACTTCTTGTCGCAGGTGAGGCACTGGAACTTCTCCCCCCGTGTGCCTCATCATGTGGGTCTGCAACTCGGACGCGTAGTTGCATACCTTATCGCAGATCGCGCACTTGTAGGGCTGCTTGCCGGTGTGGAGCCTCACGTGGACGGTCAGCTGCGAGGAGTGGGCGAACTCCTGGCTGCAGAATTTGCAGACGAACTTCTCCCCCGTATGCTTCTTCATGTGGACTGTGAGGTGGGACGATTGCGTGAAGGTTTTTCCGCAATAGCTGCATTGCCAGGGTCTGTCGCCGGTGTGGGTCTTCAGGTGGGAGTTCAGGATGTAGCCCGACGTGAATTTCTTGTCGCAGTACGTGCATCCAAAAGGCTTTTCGCCTAAAATGGCTCTGTTATTAAACTTTCCACCGAAATCATTTTTATTTATGACGAAAATACGCACACACCCATAAGCGATACTCGCTATGCCGCGGCGGAACAACTGGCTGAAATATGTGGCGTGTTTGTGTAAATGTGTGCATATGTGTAAATAGTGTGAAAAGCGTCAGCGGGCTGAGCTAGTTTAACCAACTTGAACCGAAATACTACACTTGAAAAAATGCAACCTGCTGGATCTTATTAGCCAGATATTTACGCAAGGAAATTATTCGCTAACGCGCAGGCGTGTTTGTGTAAAACGTAGTTGCTTTCCAATGTGCAACTTCGATACAATGTTATGTCTGTTGATTCCTAAGTGGGTGGAATAGTACAGTGAGTGGTGTTGTTAGATATGATATACATATGTATGTACAAGTATGTATATGATGAGCGACGAATATGTAGGTATGTTGTTGCAAATGAACTATGTATTTTATTACAGAAGAAATTTAAAAATTAAAATACTGTTTTTTTATTTTTTTTATGGTGTGTAAATCTACAAAATTGCAAACCTTAGCACCTCAACTTTTTTCAATCATACATATTTTTTACTATATGCAGAGATAAGGTAACTAAAATTAAATTTCTAGTAGTCGTAAATAGATAGGAAAAAACAGCAAAGATAATCCTTGAGCCAAAAAAAGAAGATTCAGGCCAACTTACATGCAGCCTTGTAAACGTAATGTATAGTTGCTTAACTTAGTCACTAGAGAGCGTTTGATTATCAGAGGGAAGATTTGAAAATTTGAGGAAAATGTCAATATAACGTGTTAGGTGTTAATGCAATGTAATACTTTTTTAAATAGGTTTATTTTAAAAGCAGTTTCTGACCGTCTGCAGACTATCAAAAGTAGTCATCCAGTGATATGACTTTCGAGTGGTATCGACTAAAGGAGGTAATATTTATTGGGCGACTGCTTGTAATAGTCCGCAAACCGCCAGAAAGTGCTGCTAAAACAAAACTAATATATTCCATTACCATTTTTAAAACAATAAAGGTTTGAATTAATTTTTTCTATAATTCTTTCTTTACCTGTATGACTGCGCATATGAACCTGTAAATCGCTAGCTTTAATATATCTCTTATCACAGTGATCACAGGCGTACGGCTTTTCCCCAGTATGTATCCTCATATGCACAGTTAACTCCGCTGTTATTGTAAACCTCTTTAAACAAACGCTACACTGAAACGGTTTTTCGCCAGTGTGCCTTCTTATGTGCTCTCGCAGGTGTGAAGAATGATGAAATCTAAAAAAATATATGTATCGAAAACATCCGTACTGTTTTTCATGCTTTACTCTGACACATTTCAGGTGAGGGTGCAAACCTTTTTTCGCAATATTTACATTCGAACGGCTTCTGGCCAGTATGTGTTCTCATATGGATTTTCAGGTTGGCATTCTTTGCATACTTCTTACCGCACTGGTCACACGAAAACTTGTATGGATCCTCAACAATAATCGTGGTTTTATTCTGCTGGGCTTCTAATCGCGCTGCAGCTGGAGTTAACGTTGGATATTGCGGTAGAGGTTGTGTCTGCGTCTTTATCGATCTAGTGGAGATAAGTCTTCTTGGAGCCTAAAATGTTCCATAACTGAATGTATTAAAAGCGCTTCATACAAAGGATTACTTTTTCATATTTCTCAAGACCTGCAGTCATAATCAGATCGGGTGCATCGACCCTATGATCTTCGCGGCTGGGACACTTTAGCAGCTCTGCCTCGTCTAGTATTTGCTTCAAATTTAAACAATCCGAATTTTGTTGTTGACTGTATGGCTTTTGACCATTATGAGCGATTTGTATTTGAGCCGAATTTGAAACAAAATTGTTTAAATTTTGGTTGAAATACCTCTGTATTTCGTTTTCCGACTGGAGGCACTGTAATCGAAAATCGTAAGCTACTCTTAGCGTACAAAGGCAACCTGTGCAGAGAACGTCCGAAACTCCTTCTCTCAACCATACCTTAAACGAATATTTGTCAGTGTAGTGTTCTTTTTAAAAGAGAAAAATCATACAATATCTGAAATGCAGGCTAACAATTTATCACAAATTTTTACGTTATCGCTATCTAGAGCGTTTAGTGAAGTACCGGCAGTTTCTAGTCTTAGGCAAGTACGACAACAGTTCGTTAATCTAGGATTAAAATTATTCATTTTTTGTTTACAGTTTGAACATTTTCGTTTCATCCCACATTTGACTTTGACGTCTGTCAAATTTAATGTCAAATTATAACCTGTTTCAAAGTTGTGAAATGTTTACGCAACCAAACATACACTGTGGACGGGGGTGAAACTAGCATTCACGACCTCGCAACACGCTACAAGTACGATGTTGCCAGATGCACCACCTTAAGTCGTAATAGTTTCAGCAACGAGCTGATGCGATATTTCGCTATGTTAGATATATCCCCTTATATGCATTAAAGAAAGTAAAGCAAGTCAAACTAGACATTTTGGATAATAATAATATCAATAATAATAATTTTCCGAAATTAAATAATTAACTTTGAAGTTAGAATATTTTTCTAAAATTCCCCAAATCTGGGGAAAAATTATAAATAACGAAATGGCCGCGTTGTATCGGTGGCAGCAATCCTATAGGTCTGCTTGCCTAGGCGAGCCATACCCAATAGAAACGCGGGATTTTAATTTAAAACTTGATTGTTGTTGTTTTAGGAAGCGTCCCTAATGGAAAATTTTGATTCGCATCAAATTGTTTTGTGCATTATTTCGTTATAAAACTATTATTTCTTTTCTGATTGGCATTTAAGGATATAATATAAATTATTCTACTTATTGGTAAGTAAATATTGTGCTAAATTACTTATCTAACCTATTAAATATAATTAGTATTACATGAACATAATAATATGTGCATGAAAAGAATGAAAAGATACGTGTAATTTAATTAATTGTTAGGTTTAGCAAAGTTCCTTCTAGTTTACTCTTAATATGAAATAGTCTTGTAAATGATCATGTGTACATATTAAAAAATAGAAGTTTCTTAGCGTTTGAACCTTAAAATTGTACCTAATGAAATATTATGTTTTTAGAGTGTTCTTCATTGTATAGAGCCATGCAACAACAAGCGTTCTACTTCATCAGTAGGAAGTATGTTCACGATGTCCAGCAGGTATGTCCAAGTTAAATACAACCTAATCTCGATGTGAAAATTTTCTTATTTTAATCTCCTTTGACTTTTTTTGTTTTCAAATAATTTCTGTTTACAATGTCAATATGTTTTGATACTGTATTGTTTTAGATGTTTATAATTGTAGAAATAAAGAATTTCAAGCAAATTATTTTTATCTATTCCACCTTGAATAAAATCATAAAGTGGGGTATGGTTACAAATCAATGTATTATGCAGCAACAACGAGTTTGCTGTATGAAAAATTGAATTGTAAAATGAAGTTGGCGATGCCAATGCACGGCTACGCATTTCGATTTAGCGTCGCGCATGCGTATTATGGAAAACTGGCCACTGGTACATATGGTGGCCCCGATGCGTGTTTCCCTCCTTATCTATGGAGATTGCCCTTCTTCTATTTAGATGTTTTGTGCTGTGGATTCAGGTATTCTATCGGGCACATAAAGAAACCAAATTTGGTTTCTTTATGATCGGGCAGTAGATTATGAGATCAGTTACCGTATTTGTATTTAAAATACATGTTAGGCCTATTAGGGCTTATAAATATTTACAATGTGAAATAAGGCATTTACATATTTGGAGCAAAATTAGTTTTAACACAATTTTGATAATTCTGCCCGTTGCAACTTTTATACGCTTCTTTAAGTTTCTAGCTGCTGATTATAAAGTACATAACATTAACAACAATATACATACATACACACATTACATACATATGTACATATGTATATATGTATATACATATTTTATGTTTTCTCGACCTGTGCTGAGAGTGCAGCTTTAAGGTTGCGTTTAATATACAGGGTGAGTCAGGAAGAATGGGACAAGACTAAACTGGACATACTAGACACCAAAATATTACGATTCAGCCCAATAATTGAGAAAGTTTTGATAGTATAAATCTGAAACTTGGTAGGTGTATGTTTTTTGGTGTGAGAATTACGAATTTTAAGCTTATTTTGACGTTGCTCATAGAGGGCGCTAGTTTCACCGTATTATTTTGGGAAATTAAAACATATTCTTTTTTATCTGTTGAGCCATGCGTAAAACAAGTCGAGAATCTAAAAGAACGCTCAATTCTACATAGAAAAGGTACCCTTGTTTAGGTCGTTTAAATCTATCGATTTTTAAATTATTTAGATTTAAAAGGTTCAATGTGTTTTTGTTGATTTAAACTTTGAACACGCTGTATCTCTTAAACCAGCGACATTGGTATAAGGCATGTTGAACTCAATCAAAATAATTTAATGATATGTAAATTTGACAAATGTTGACACAAGACTACTTAGAAAAAATATAGCAATATCAGCGCCTGAAAAAATCAACAAAATACAACTTACATTGAACAAAATACATTGAACCTTAAAATAATTTAAAACCCGATACATTTAGACGACCTAAACAAGAGTACCATTTCTCTGTATAATTGAGCGTTCTTTCAGATTCTCGACTTGTTTTACGTATGACTCAACAGATAAAAAAAATATGTTTTAATTTACCAAAATAATACGGTGAAACTAGCGCCCTCTAGGAGAAACGTCACAATAAGCTTAACATTCGTAATCCTCACACCAAAAAACATAAAACTACAAATTTTCAGATTTATACTATCAAAACTTTCTCAATTATTGAGAAATTTCAGAATAAAATTTAAACTTTGAACACGCTGTATCTCTTAAACTAGCGAAATTGGTATAATGCATGTTGAGCTCAATCATAATATTTTGGTGTCTTGTATCTCCAATTTATGGTGGGTTCATGCAGAAATTTTTAGTAATAAGAATAAGAATAGTAATAAGCATAAAAGTTAAACCTTCGTTTTATAATGACCCAGTTCATGCAGCAAATCCTTACTTTTAAAATTATTACTAAAAATTATGTTTACTGCATGAACTGGGTCATTATAAAACGAAGGTTTAACTTTTATGCTTATTACTATTCTTATTCTTATTACTAAAAATTTCTGCATGAACCCACCATTAGTCTTACCCATTCTTTCTGACTCACCCCGTATATTTTAAGGATTCAATAAAAATGATTGCATTAATTAAACGAAATGAGGCTGACCTTTTTAGTTTTTATCGATACCCGATATAATAATAATTCTTTTATTACTAATTTTATTAATGATTAAACACTTCTAACCCAATTGTTTAAGTGTGTGGGATTAGTCAAACTTCTAGAACTACAGTAATATAATCTAACGTTGCTTATAATTGCAGCTGTAATGGAATAGTTAATATTAGCCAAACTAACTATATGTCAAAATAACTATAAATTAGTAAATTATAACAAGCTATTTGTAGATTATTATTTGATAATATAATAATTACAATATTTAACAATATTTCTATTACTAATATATCTAAAATTGACGGTGACTCGACTCGTGTAGCATGTGCTGGGGGTTGCCTTAATTTGATCTGATTGCAGTAGTCCCGTGTCAGTTGATGCTGTTGTACAACATCCGCTATATGCAATACGTTGAATAGTGTGATATAATTGCATTATAAAATATGGCAAACGTGTCAAAGACTACTAGGTAGTTACTTTCGTGTATTGCATTTATGATGCGTCCGCCTCTGTGGCGCTTCCCGTTTCTGCCAGCTTTACTAAACGTCTACTTTTCTTTAATAAAATGTCAACTATTATTAAGTATTTCAGTATTGAATTTCACTTTTAGGAATACTTTTGTGGTCACTATGGGAAGGTAGACAGTATGATGCTTTCCTGTAAGCCTATTAATCTTTTTTTATGTGGTCTTTAGAATCCCATAAACACACGATTAATCAATGTCCCAACTGTAGGATAAAGTGGGGTAGAAGTACGCTTGGAATACAAGTAATATCATTTCTTTATTTCATGTTTTTACAAATAGAGGTGATATGTGTGCTGTCCAATGTCAATAAAATTAATATATTGATAAACAAATTATTCATTATTATATGTCAGGTGGTAACAACTTTCATTTTTTTTTTCAAAAATTAGAGCAAAGTACAAAAAAGAGCAGGAGTAAAGGTAGTAAAGGTTAGTAAATATATATATTTTTTTTAATGAGAGAAAAAATGAATAGAAAAAGGCACCCGGAATTTTGTAATTTTTAAAAGTGTATAAAAAAAATAAGATTTTCTCACAAACACTATTTGATTACAAATAGTGCAGTGTAGTTTTTTGTACATAAATATAAATTATTACGAATATGACTTGTATTCAGTGCTATAGTATTTGTAACCCTCTTGATAGGATTACGCTTTAGGCGATTTTAAAATTTCATTGTTTTTTTGATTTTTGTGAAATATAATTAACCGTAAAAATATTCAGCTTTAGGACTGCTGCTACACGCTAAAACGATATATTGGACTGGTTTTAATCAATATTTTAATTTTAAATTTAAATTAACTTTTAACCTTAAATTACCTTTCTAACAGCTGTTAAGGGCAGCAATGGGCCATTGCTGTCTCATTCTTTTTCAAAATAGCGTATCAAAGATGCTACTGACTCTTGGCAGCATTTCGCAAACGGAAGTCTTACAACAACTATAACACATTGATTGTTCTGAAAATAACAGTTTTTCAATTTAAGATAAAAGTTTGAAGCTAAAAAAAGACACAAATCACTATTAAAGTAAATGTAAGGTTCAGATAATTTCAAACTGTCGACAAATAAATGTCAAGTAATACAACACGATAACTTTGGATCTGCTGCCAACTGCATAAGTTGTGCGAAATAATTCAATAAAACATTCCCTTCCAGTTTTTATTTCAATATAATTGAATGGTGATATCACTGCACTCATTTAATAGCGTTATCGGTGACGTTCTTCGACACGATCTCTTGTCCCACTTTACCCTAAGTAAAATATCTAATTTAGGATTTATATAAGGGTGCTCCGTCTTAAAGATATCGGAAAGTAATTATGATCATAAAGATTCATTATATGACGCGTAGGTTATCCTTCCCACCTCATTTATGAACACCTCGTCCGTTGTAAGAAATCTAATATAAGTTTGTGGGTATTTCGAAACAAACATCTGTTGTGGTAGATTTACGTCATTCGTACATAACAGAATGCAAAACACTCTACCGTACAAAAGACAGCCTTCTAAAAGGAGAAAGGCGTCAGCCCTAGGCTTGCGTAAGATTTATGGATTAGTTGGGCAGCTGAAGTTCTTGATTCGGAAAATTGGAGATATTAAAATGCGCTACATTATTCAGACACTTGTTTCCATATACGTTGTTATCAGATCAGGTTTTCCATTACGATTTTCCTACGAAGTTAAGGAAAACGTGAAATAAATTTGAACAACAAATGTGTAGAAAAAATTATATAATATTTATTTCCGTAAGATAATTGACCTGAACGAGCCAATTTTGTTGTTTTGTTGTTTTACTTACAGCAAATTGTTAAGTTGTAAGTGAAACAACAAAAGTTATAATTAGAGCCCGGAACGTGTGCCACAATGCAGGGTCGGACTCGTAATCCGTCACCTCATTGACGGAAGGACGTATGACAGACCAAAAAGACAAAACTAAACATTTGGTAATAATGTACATACTTATTGCTTATGTCATTCAGAAACACCGACTGTCTGCATTGCTTGAGCGTACGTTGCCACAACCAGTAGTATTTCTGCATTTGTTCTCTTTAAACTTGAGCGATTTGGCCTGTACATATGGTTGTAGAAGGAACATGATCGTTCCACATCTACTGAAGTTAAAAGTGCAAATTCAAAATAGTTCACATGGACAGAGGACGACACACCACGCACATTATTTTAACGAATTTCACACAGTTGTTTGTATCACTAACAGTTGTTTGTTGTCACATATCAGTACATTAGTATTTTTTTACATCTACAGAGGACAATGCACGTATTATTACTTTTTTTTTATTCTTAGCTTAGTTGTTTGCAAAACCCATTTACCAGTTGTTAATATCGGTGGCATTAACGACCTTATTATCGCAAAATCTGTTGTTTCGTCCACTGTCAGCCACAGTGGACATACAAATTTTTTGTTTTTTTTTTTATTTGCTATTTCCCATGACATGTTGATATATATGTCTTCTGTAAATATGTTTTACGAAATGTATGGATACTAGACAATGGAAAATCTGATACATATTTAAAAAAAACGTCTAAAGTGAATGTTGCCGACCACGTTCCACGAAAGGTTCCATGCGCAAAACATTATCACAAACAAACCAAAATTCATCTATTCTAACAGAACCAGTAATATTTTGTTGATGGATATTCGATATCTAAATGTCTTTCACATTCTCGGCGCCTACGAAAAATATATCGACGATTGCAAGGAGTACATAAATTATGTGATCCGTCTACTGTAAAATCCTCGTAATTCTCAGTCATCTTTATCAGTTTATTTATGGTAACGATTGTGTCATTATTGCCAAAATCCACACAAAAGCAGGTAATATAGAAATACACTACACGAACTCACGAATGAGTCACTCACGACACATAAAATTATTTTGAACTCGGCGTTCAACCGACCATCTACTCGTATCGGGTTTACGTAACATACTATGGAATCGTCGCACACAGCGCGGCTAAACTGCATACAAGTTTATCCCAATCCCGCGGGAGTGCGCGTTACTAGGCACGGTAAGTGGCATACGTATGCACTGGCAAGCAATACACGCGTATATAATTTATAAGGCGCTTAAAAATACGGTTTCTACTTTAATTATTACAGAGTTATATAGTCCCGACCCTGCGTTGTGGCACACTTTCCGGACCCTAATTATAATAATATAGTCCGCTTTTGGTAACAAGAAGAAATAAACGGTGTTCCTGTCTTAAATAGAACAGGTCAATAGAAATTGACGTGCCCAAGGATTTTCCAAAATATTTTTAGTTCGGAAAATATTAAATTTGTGCAAACCTTTATGGCCTCCCCTATATACAGGGTGATTCAGCTAACCCGTTCGTTAAAAGTTTATGAACTTCTCATTCAAATTTATTTTTGAAAATTTGGAATCAGGGGTTAGCGGGGACGGTCTATTCAACTAAAGTACTTGTGCTTTTCTGACACTTCCGGTTATACCGGAAGTAGCTATCAACTTCCTTATTTTAAATGGAACACCCAGTATATTAATACATTTCTGAAATTTTAGGTTGACTTTGCTAACAATTCCTCTACCTATCTTCAGCAGTTTTTGAGATATTTTAATTTTTTTGAAGAAATTAGGTTTTGTGGTATCCTATTGAAATGCTCGTCACCGATTCAAAACAAAAGTTATAGTAGCAAACTTTGGAGTGCCCTTGGGCGGACTATTAAGTTTTCAGATGGTATGTAAATTGATGTTTTTTTATTTACAGGGTGTCTAACAAATCAAGTTCATTCTGACAAACTTCAACTGCTCAAAAGTCAGTTTTCTTAAATGGAACACCCTGTATTTTATTGCTCTATGTGATGGAGAATTGAGTGATCTTTCATTCTGTATTAGGGTTCCCTTTACCTATCTGCTACCGTTTTCTTGCGAGCGATGACTATCGATCTTGCGATCGATTTCAACAATTAACAATGGTACAAAATTATTGAAAAAAATTCATTTAAAGTGGTATATCTACATTTACACTCTCTAAATAAAATTACCTCAAAATGAATAAAAAAATTTTAAACGGTTTGGAACTTACCATAGCCTAAACAATAAAACATAATAATAATAATAATAACTAAATATTAACAATTAGGCCTTATTAGTGTAACAACTGTTCTATGTGCCGTCTGTTATTTTCTAAGCACAATAAAACTCGTTTATTAATCTCAACGGTCGTAGATTCTAATATCATTCCTTCATCTAGTTCTGCGAAAGCAGTTCTAACTCGATGTAATAAGTGATCGCTGATATTGACGGGCCTTGAGTAGACATTACTCTTGATATGGCCCCATAAAAAAAATCAATAGGCGTTAGATCGGGTGATCTGGGAGGCCATAGAGACGGACCATTACGCCCATACCAGCGATCTTCAAACATATTGATTAATTCATAGTAAATTCACGGGTTGAGTGGGCTGGAGCGCCATCCATTTGGTACTAACACGTATTTAGAAGATTTAGTGGCAAATTTTCCAAAAAATTTGAAACCACTGTTCTAAGAATTTCTAGGTATTTACGAGAATTTTAATTTTCATCATACACTTCAAAACACATGCGATTACCCATAATCAAACAAAAAATATTAAAACTAAAATTTTTGCCAGAATTCTCTGTATTGACGAGTAAGATAGTCCCAAATCTTCTGACGCAGCTCTAATCGATATATGTGGATTTGAATTGAAATATGCCAAGACATTAAATTTACTTGGTTACTTTCATCACCAGTTACATCTTTGGGACGTGTTTTAGTAACTTGAGTGACAAATCGTTTAAAATTTCTTCTATTCTCTTGAAGGCAGTTTTGTTTAAAGGCCGTAAATGTGGATATCTCTCATTAAACAGACGACAAGCCCATTCAATAACTTTTTTACATTCTCCATGAATGAAAAATAAATTTAATATGTCTTCATTTGAATATTTTTGTCGGTTTTTCATAATACACGTTATTATTTACAATAATATGTAAGATTTCTCCATTTGACGTCTACTCTGATATTTACATTGACAATTAAAACAAATCGTTTTATTTTCATGGCCCGCTAGTCAGAAGTAATTTAATAAAATGGAAAACTATGGTATCGAAGAAAAAAATACCACGATAGCAAGAAAACGGTAGCAGATAGGTATAGGGAATCCTAACACAGAATGAAAGATCACTCAACTCTCCATTACATAGAGCAATAAAACAGGGTCTTCTATTTAAGAAAACTGACTTTTGAGCAATTGAAATTTGTCATAATGAACTTGATTTTTTTATGTACCCTGTAAATAAAAAAAAAAACATCAAATTACATACCACCTGAAACCTTAATAGTCCGCCCAAGGGCAGCCCAAAGTTTGCTACTATAACTTTTGTTTTGAATCGGTGACGAACATTTCAATAGGATACTACAAAACCTAATTTTTTCAAAAAATTAAAATATCTCATAAACTGCATAAGATACGTATAGGGAATTGTTAGCAAAGTCAACCTAAAATTTCAGAAATGTATTAATATACTGGGTGTTCCATTTAAAATAAGGAAGTTGATAGCTATTTCCGGTATAACCGGAAGTGTCAGAAAAGCACAAGTACTTTAGTTGAATAGACCGTCCCCGCTAACACCTCATTCCAAATTTTCAAAAATAAATTTCAATGGGAAGTTCATAAACTTTTAATGAACGGGTTAGCTGAATCACCGTGTATTAAGTATCTATATAAATTTTCTTTCCATCCCTGGGGTTAAGTTAAAGAAGTCTATATTAACTTTTTCGGTTACTCTAACTGATGTCTCAATGTATCTGCTTTGGCTAAAGAGTGATTATGATGGAGGAATTATCCACTAAGATACGATGTGGATCTCATACCTCACCACGAAGCGGCAATAATTTAAAATTCCACCTGTCGCCCTAGCGATTTATTAAAAAAAAATCCATTTAATAAAAAAAAGGCGACTAGTGACCCTTCCACTTCCCAGACGTTTTTATTGCCTGCCAGATCACCCGAAATGTATTTCGGTACTTCTGTCAGCCTTAATTAAAACCGCGAGAAGCGCAGCTTCGAGCGCGCACGCGCAAGCTGCCCCGACCGCTACGCACCCGGACTCCCGAGAAAATCATGCAAACGGGTGTGGAAAACTCGGAAAAGTGCCATGGCCAGCCAGTGTCACCTTAGGACATAGTCGGGTGAGTTGGAGCGTTTGTGTGACTGATTCGTTTCATTCCCATTTCCACGTCACCATCTCGTTTTCATCATTTTATTCTTTTTCATTTCGTAATTGATATAATTTCAAAAAACCGCTCATTTTTTCATGCATGGCAATTATAAGAGATATTCCGAAATGTTCAGCTAAATAACGCTTTGAATGAGTGTTAATATTCCAGTTAAGCATTACGTGTGTTTATTATGTTAATAATTATTTTGGATGGGTTTATTACGTAGGAAATTCTGTTTTCCTCGTTATTGATCCGTGTTGGCTGTGGACTCATAGGTGTACGCCGTGTTTCTTTAAATGGGGTAACGAAATGCACCGGGCATAAGTTTTTTAAACGTTAGTTTTTGGTTAATTTTTCTGCAAGTAAATATGTTTTAATGATTTATAAATTCCATATATGCCATTCTACAGGTGACTATAATGTACAGTGTGTGCCTAAAGTGAAGAATAGTTTATTGTCTGGATACATTAAAATACTTTTGGAATTTTTAGAAAAGTTCTCGAAATAAAGAATGACTTCCTTTTATACGGTTATATTAGTATTTACTTATTTCAAAGAAATATTGATTGCAAATAAAATGCCTTTGGAAATATACATTCATTAGATTCTTTGCAAACTCTTCTTTGGATGCTTATTTTTTTTATTTCATTTATGTTTCAATGTGTGTTTTAAGCTCTAACGTTATCTACAATTTTTAAATTGGACCTTATTCACTACAGTGAATAATGGATAGCATTATGTATACTTGGAAACATACATAAATTATACAGGGTGTCTACTAAGATAGGGTACACTTAATAAATTTTGGAAGGAAAGATTGTTTCGGGTTTTCACTGCTGCAAATGGCTTTACATTTGAAAATGGCCTTTTAACATTTTTTAGGTTTTTCCGTAACCAGCTCGATTCTGAAAATAAATAGGAGCTTTTTTAAATGGAACACCCTGTACATTTTTGTATAATTTTAACTTACAAGCTGTTCTGAGTAAGAATGACGCTAAGAAAGTAAAATTTTGATGTTTTAAAAAAAATCCTGAATAAAAGTTATTAAAGGTATTCAAAGGTATTAAATCCTTTTTAATGTTTTTGGGCTTATTTAAGAGGAACATTTTCAGAGCACCTATCTGACTAACTGAGCTAATTTGGATAAAAAAATTCCAGATATGAAACACTTTTAAAGTCGAACCAAAAAATATTAAAAAAAATTCAAAAAAAGCCCGGTACGCCACACCTAACTCTCAAAAACATAATGGATTAATATCCCTCTAGAACCCATGTTTTATTTTATTGAAATTTACCAGTTAGTAAAATTTACCAGTTTGGTAGTTGAACCAAAGATATGCACGTTTTTTTTTTGAAAGAGTTATTCACGTTTTTTTTAAACCGTCGCAATTCTACCTTTTTAGCTATATATTTTCACACAATCCACATATTACCTTCAACTCGGGCTTATTAGACACATAATTTCAGAAGCAAAAAAATCAATACTGTAGCACAAAAATTATCAGAATTTAAGCAATCCCTAAAAAGCTGGTGTTTGATGACTGTATGTCTTATAAATTCGATTTAGAACGTGATGGAAACCTGTTCCAAGGCGTTAAATCATCGGTTTCCTTGACCTATATTGTTAAGGGTCGACCTATTTGAGATTGGGGCCTTGTGGAAACCCAGTAGAAGATCTTTGTTCCCCACAATAACGAGAAAGAGCGATTCAAGCCAACGTAAGTGGCAATCAGTTATTTATTCGGTAAATTCGGTGATACTTTCCAGGGGAAAGCTTCCAGCATCATCCATAATAAATCTTCTTTTGTGAAACTTCTCTTCAGCACACCTGCCGTGAATATCTGCCCAGGAAATTATAAATTTCAGAGGCCGAATTCCCCTTAATTGGAAGTTTACGGCCCATGTAGAACCCAAAATGTAATTTACTAAAATAATTTACTCTCTAGAGATCTAAAATAACTTTTCATGTAGTTAAAAATTTAAAAATTTTAACATTTTTGTTGCTATAGATTGGTTCGTGAAATTAGGTCTTGTGCCAAGTTTTCCGTGCTTTCTTTTTGGACAATTTTCCAAAGAATTATTACTTTAAGAAACGTTTTATGAACTAATTTAATTCTGATATACAGGGTGATCCCTAAGTTGAGTCATATTTTTTAACAGCGTGTAGAACTATTCAAAACAAACGTTTTTCCTAAATACCATTTTACAATAAACTGAAAAGTAAAAAATATACCTCATTAATTTCGAAAATAGCAATTATCCGGTCCTGCCTTCAATTTAAAGGAAAGGAAAATTCAAGACACATTAGAAAAATATACATAATATTTATCACTTCTTTGGGAATCACTTATTTCTTTCTACTAATATCTTCTTATCTCAAACGTTTTTGTATTTAGAATTTCGCTGTATAAACTTTCCTATTTAAGTAAGGATCGGATATATGGTATTTTCGAAATTAATAATAACTTTTTTTATTTTTGCGTTTTTTTGGAAATTGTATTTGAAAAAAATGTTTGTTTTGAATAGTTCTATATGCTGGAGTGGGTACTGGAACCTTCGGCGTAGAAACAAAAAACTGGACGTTTTCCACGAAACACCGAACTACCACACTTTTCTCGACGAGCATTTCGCCAACCAAGTTGGCATCTTCAGGAGAAGATTAAAACTAAATTCTAGCCTACACACTTGCACTATTTATACTAAATTTATTTCTACGGTTCACTGAACCGTAACTGTCTTTGTTTATCAGAGCAAACAGTGGACTGATGGGTATCGGACCATTGTCCTTATTCATACTACTGTTACTCTTAATGATTTCTAAACTTTCAAAAGCATCCAACTGTCTACTGTTTGTTACATTTCTAATTAATTTTAAATTATTTATGTCTATCCTATGGTTGTAATCAAAAGCGTGTTGGGCAACACAAGATTTTTCAGTTCTGCCATATTTCAAATGAGGCATGTGTTCTTTAAATCTAGTCAAAATAGATCTTTTTGTTTGCCCAATATACTTTTGATCACAATCTTTACAACTTATTTCGTATATTCCTGACTTTTCGTTATTGTCGATTTTGTCTTTGGGGTTACCCAAAAGCGTCCGTAGTTTATTTTTAGAATTATAAACCAAATTTATATTAGTATTTTTAAGAATTTTATATAGTCCGCGGGTGAAATTAGGTTCATATGGTAAGGAAGCAAATTTCGAATTGTCAGTATCTCTACGAAAAGTCGTGGAATTGTACAGGGTTCTCTTAAATGTATGCTTCCTTATTACCTTATCTATTAAATAGACTGAGTAACCGTTATTCTGAGGGGAAAATTTAACAAACGGTGGATTACTACAAAATTAAAACTTGCCATTTTATTTTGATTATGTTTTTTTTTTTTTAGTTCTATATGCTGTCAAAAAAATATGTCACAACCTAGGAATCACCCTGTATAGGAGGTATATGTTCAGTGAAGGCTCATGCAATTTTTTAATCAGTGCTAAATTTTTGTCCATGTGCAAAAAAAAACATGTTTAGGTATATTAGGAGGGTAATTCTGAAATGTAAAAATAATACGAAATTAAAAAAATAACTGGTTTCAGTTTAAAACTCCTATTTTTCTCATATTATTTGTACAAAAAAAATATTTTCCTGTTTTTAATTTAAATATGGATTATAATTTTCATTGCCATTTTTTTTTTCATAATTTACTTAGTTAGTTTAATATTGACTCTTGCCACTAATTAAAGAATTGTCATAGTTATTCTAATTGCAAGGACAGTCATTTTGGTTTATCTTGTCAAATAGTATTATCATTTATCTTGTTAAATATTGTCTATAAATAATGATATAATGTGTATAAATTTTCAGATTCAAAGAATAAAATTCACCAAAGTTTACTTCCATAGCTTCACTGAAACTGGAAACATATATTTTTTTACTTTATTCCAAAATTTGAACCTTTGGTGATCATTAATGATCACCAAAGTTTTTAATACATTGAGATCATCAGTGCAGTGAATTCTGAATCCTGTCTTTCACGACAATGAAAAATATATCGGGCCATCCAAAATAAAGTTGGTCAAAGCTATTACATTATATGGCAGCCATTATTTATTTTACAATTGTGACAGTCACTTTCAAAAGTTTGACATAACCAAAAAGCTTCGACATGACCGATATTGCTATTTTTCTCGTTCATAGCCAGATTTGGGTTTTTTTGGAATGTTTCTTTGTTGACAATGTCAATAAAACAATGTAAAAATGTAATTTTTGAATGACATCGATGACAGTGATAACATGTATGATGCGGGAATTAATTTTTAATTAACTGAATATCTTATGGAACAGGATAACCTGTTGACAGAAAAATTATATAGGTATATATTGAACACGTTTCCTTCAACTCATTATATGAATTATTATTTTGAGAATGATACTATTCCGTTCCAAATTATGAGTTTATGTCATATGTCGTTACAAGAATTTTATGAATTAAGTACATAAGTAACCCAATCAAATAAGTAATTCAAATGTATGAAATGGTTCCTGAATTAAATGAAATAAATCTATATGCAAATCTAATGTCATTACGTATTTTTAGCGAGGTTTGAATCCGTTGTTAATGACTGTGTGGGCAGCTCAGATTACCACCCCTGCTACCACCCACTAGATGTAATTACCAGGTCTAGTAGTGAGCATGTATTGGTAACTCATCAAGTTAAGGCCGCTTTACAGTTCGAAAAATTGCAGCAATTTTTATTGCGCGCACGCGTATTTGTGTTTATTTGTTACGAAATTGTCCAAACAGACATAAATACGAGAACGAACTTGGTGTAGGAATACTACAATGAATATGTACTTATTAATTAAATAATTATTAAAGTTATTTATATTATAGATATAAATAATTGTCTAGTTTACAATTTTATTATTTCACATTCAGAATTTGGAAAAAAAAGGTCTTAGTTTGAGAGAAAGTTGATTAAAATGCCAATTAAAAAATTAATGCCTAAGTGTTCAGTGTAAAGTATTAAAAATATCAAAAGCAGACTGGGTAAGTAGATACCCAGAGTAGAGTAAAGTATGAATACGGAAACTCCTACCTGATCGGAAACAGTGTTCACTTAGTCTCGTATAAGGATTTTTTTTTAGCTAGTGTTGTTGACAAAACACTGACAGGTTTATTCCAACTCAGGCCGTGGTCTATATGAACTCCAAGAAATTTTACTGCACCATCTATGTATATCATCATCGAAATGACAAATTGTTAAGAGCATTGTCTGAGTTTTATTTTAAATTTAGTTTGTTTGTTTGGGACCATTGTCTTAAATTTCTTCGTGTACTTAGATAGGAGAGCATTCACTTTTAGTTGGGTATGGGGTTCAATCGTTCGTCATTGAAATTGAGAACTGTAGTATCACCAGCGAAAAGGATGAACCCAGTATTTTTGTCACGGTTAGATAGATCATTTATGTCTATAGTAAATAGCACAGGGCCCAGTACCGATCCCTGGGACACTCCATTTGTATTTTACTGAGATTTACTAAAGCCGGCTAAACAGCGCGGCGGCCCACAAAGTTTTCACACATATCAACGTAAATGAGAGGGTAAGTTTAACACATCTCTTTATAAATTGCAACAGTTTATTGTTTTCATGAATTTTGTTTTTGCACATACAAGTAGTAAGTAGTATGACGCGTATGGCCGCCGCCCCGATCTGTATCTGGATCTGCTTTATTTATTACCATTGTAATAGACAAACTGCTTTGATCTGATAAATTTGATTACATTAATGCTCCTCTGTGGTTATTACTAGCTTTGAAGATAGATTTTATTACCAATTATTTATTTTTATTATTAATATTGTGTGTTAAATTAAATTCGTATTATTTATCATCCTTTGAATGCCGTCTAAAGATCAAACGTCGACGACACTACTTCCGCAAATGTGCCGTTTATGAGGTATGATACGTTCAAGGATAAACAGTACATACCCGCTATAAATTGTGCTCCTTATAGACCGAAGTCCGCTTTCCTCGTGGAGAGTATTGATTTATTTATCAGCGTTGGCCCTTTCTCTCTCCCTCTACCCCTAATCATCTCCTCCCGCCTTCGGTGATATTAATTGCCGCCAAACAATCATAATTAGCTTTCACTTCTTTGTATACGGCCAAGCAGAGTGGCAAATGTAATTAAGACCGTTTACAGTCTCCGAAAGTAGTCGTTATGCGGCAAAGTTAGAGTCTGAAGGACATGCAGGACATTATACTAAAATGGAAAATAATGCCCTGAGCGAGTTGTTAACTGGTGAGTTTCTCGGTAAAATTAAAATGATCATCATATAGAGATAATTGTTGAAAGTATTAAAGTATATCGGAAGTCTGAATTTGAAGTCACGATCACGAGTATTTATTTATAATGTACAGGGTTTTCATATATATTTTGACACCAACTTTTATTTATATAGGGTGCTTCGCGACGAGTGGCTCAACAAATGTTTTGGGAGAACTATTAATAATGTTAAACTGAAAATTTCACATATATAATGATAACGATAATAATAATACTCACCCGAAATATAATTTCTCCTTTCAGGGATCTGTGCGGGGAAGGGATGACTATTATTATTATTTGCCAAGGCATCCTGGGAGCGACTGAAGACTATTTCGGTAACGCAATTGCTTTACAGTCCTGAGGAAACTTAGAACATTATCAAAAAAATTCCAGAAATCACACTGGAAAGTTTTCTGTCAAATATTGACACGACATTAAACTAACGTTTGATTATTATTAGCTTACTATTTTTTTATTTCTACATGAGATTAAATTATAAATATATGTTGTATTTACTACCAAATTCTAACAAGAATTTTCATGTGTTATATCAAACTACATATGTAATCAGACCACAGTTAAAATACGCAATAAAAGTACTACTAAACGTTTCCGTCAGCATGCCAAACCTACTTCGTAATTTTGTTTCATATTGTATTCTATGATGAAAGTGTCAACAAGATGTCATTATTACTTCACTTCATTATTCACTTCGAAAAAACGTTCTATAATAATTCACGCACTACGGAGATTACTACTGAAAATTTGTAATAGAGCGTTTTCAGGGATGGATACTCCCAGGGCAAAATTAACCCTAGAATCTTACTATAGCGAACGTTATTAAAATAAAAAAAAATCATAAGTTAGTGAGTAGAAATCAAATATGACATAAAAAATATAGCATGCCATTTAAAATAAACGAAGTTAGTGTTCACTTCTGGTATACCCGGAAGTTACAGAAAGCCACCATTATTTTAGGCGAGTGGAGCATCCCTGATAACCCCCTGATACAAATATTCAGCTTCATATTCTTTGAGGCTCTCCCAGAACATTTAATAGACGGTTATCGTGAAGAACCCTGTATTAGAGAAAACAAAAACATTACTCAGTGAAACTTTATTCCAGTGTTTTATTATTTTTTTTTTCTTAAGTCTTAAGCTTATCAACATAATCAATTGAATAGAAAATTCGCAAAACAAACCGAACATCAATTTCTTTAAATAAAACACGCTATACATTTTTTTTTACATTCTTAATTCTTCCCTCTGATTTCAAAACTGTGTTACATATTCATTCAAAAGTTTACGAAATATTGAAATTTAAAGTGTAATAGTTGTATTAAAAACTGTCGGACCGATGATATAATTTATTAAAAATGGCGTAGGCGCCACAGTACATTTCACTAAAATGGTGGAGGCGCCTATGGTAAATTTTATAAAAATATAACCATAGCGCCTTCGCCATTTAAAATAAAATTTACATGTATATATCCATCAACATTGATCTAGTCTTAAAGGCGATTGATATTTCTAATAGAGGAACTGCTTTAATTACAGTTTCATCTATAGTTTAAAATATTCTGACTTGTTGAATTGTGATGAAGGACAATTATTTCTATTTTCCACGCATATCTTAACTACACTTCATCGCACAATGTAATTAGTCAGACGTTAATAAAGGTTGAATGCGAAAAACAATCATGTCGAAGTGTAATTTGCATGAAAATTATAGGAAAATATTTTGGCTGGTTGCGGCTTATCATTACGAGGATATTTGCGTTTCACTCTCAAAACATACACAAGATGAAATATCAATTTGTATGGAATCTTGTTATTTGTGCAAGAGCAGCATCCTTTGTCGTCTCTGGGGTGTAAGTAATCTGGTAAATACTATCCGCAAGGAATTTGTACGTAAGGGACTGTAAAACGAAAACAAAGTCGTAGGAGGTTACTACCTACGAAGGAGTTTATTAATCATAAAATATTCCCCATGCGTTTGGGTTATGTTATGGTGGATCCAATTATTGGACTTTCTTTCAGTTCATTTTCGTCGAATGAATTTACTGTTTGTAATTTCGTGGGATTTATTAAAAATCAGCCTCTAGAACTGAGCCCTAAAACAATTGAGGCTCGTATCATTGCCATGCTATTGGCAGAAATTACTATATTATTAATGAACAGAGACGTACACAGTGGTGCATAAAAATGCTGGTGAGGTTGATCATTAACCATAACATCCAATTCATTGCCAATATTTCTAGTAACACTTCTAGTAGTATTTTTATCCACAACAGAACCCCCACACAAAAAATTATTAAATTGGTTATGTTTATAAAACCAATTTTTAATCAAGTAGGCTTAGGTCCAAAATATTAAATCTCACAAAACGAATTAAACCGGGCTTGTCAAGATCTGCTTGATTCTTGTAAAATTGACGTATCTACGAAAAAAAAAACTTTTTAATCAAGCAGGCTTAGATCACAAAATGTCAAATCTCAGTCCGATAATTTTCATTATTCACACTTTTTCCTTAATTATTTTCAGAAATGCTGTATAATGTCGTTTTAAAAAAAAAATACATATACGTGATATACAATTAATTATAAAATTAATGAAACGATCGAAATTAATGTAAAATGAAAACGCAAGTTCAGGAATCATTTAACTCAATCATGTCGAAATTTTAAAGTTTTCTCATGATTTTCAGTTGTTTTCTTCATGATTGTCAGTGAGTTTTTTATATTATGTGAATGAAATACACCATTCGTGTTTGTTTTTTTTTACAATTATCTCATCAATCAAAATAATATACAATGAGGTCCATAAGTAACGGATAAATTCATTATCCGTTATATTATTATATCTACGTAATTTACAATTTATGAGTAAAATCCTGAAACACGTCAATTTTTAATTCTAGAATGACATTTTTGAGCATAATTTTATACCTCCCCTCCAACTCCCCTTGGAGTGACAGCGACCCCTTTAAAATGTTTAAATGGAACGAGGGTGCATGTGATAGCTCATTGGAAAGGGTTCTTAATTATCTATTCAGCAATATAAGGTTTTTTGAATTTTGTATATTTCTCATCAAGAAAATTAAATTTGATAATTTCAAAATTATTAGATATTATTATGAAATGTATACAATCAAGTGCCTATGTACCAAATATCTGTCAAATCTGACGTTTTTAGTTAATTTTAAATTAACTAAACTGAAATAAATGTAAATGTAAACTTAGTAAACTTAAATGTATCGGTTTCCCTGATACGCTGCGCAAAATACCCAACAAAAAGAAAGAAGTAAAAAGTGTTTCTTTTTAAATATCAGAAAAAATTATACATTTAAATTTCTTTATTTGCTACATCTGTGAAAACTTATTTATTATTCTATTATGTTATTTATCGCTGATCGTCAAGTTGATCATTATTTTCAAATAATTGAAATTTTGATATTATTAGGATGTGGTGATAAAACAAGAACGCAGAAGCAGGTATGCGAAATATTCGATACTAAGTATCCTGACCGCCGCATTTCCCAGTCTACGGTTAGTAGAATAGAAAAAAAATCGTGAATTTGGAAATGTCACAGATATTCCTAAATCTGGGAGGAAACGCATTTTAGACGATGAACAGAAATTGGATATAGTGTTAGATATTCAAGATAATCCACATAAACCTATAGACAAGTTGCCGCCGATAATGATGTTAGTAAAACGTCCATATTGCGTCTTCTAAAAAACGAAAAATACCGCCCATATAAAATTCAAGATTTGGTTCAAGAACTTAACGACGATGAGCCTGATCGTCGATTGGAATTTTGCGAAATCATGGCCAATATATTCCAAGATAATCCTTTATTTATAAAAAACATTCTTTTTTCTGATGAAGCGACATTCGTCTTAAATGGAACAGTCAACAAATAGAACTGTAGATACTGGAGTACAGAAAATCCACATTGGATGATGGACCATATTTCTTTGATGGCACATCAACTGACGCGCGTTACTTGGATTTCTTGCAAAATTTCTTAGTTCCAGAGTTAAGAATGCTTTTCCCAGATGATGACAACCCCAATGAAATTAATAGAAATATTTGGTTTCAGCAGGACGGAGCTACACCACATTTTTCATTGGAAGTAAGAGCCTATCTGAATCAAGTTTTTCCCAATAGATGGATCGGTAGACGCGGTGAAATTGAGTGGCCTGCTCGTTCTCTCGATTTGACCCCGCTTGACTATTTTTTATGGGGATACTTAAAATCGAAAGTCTACTTCAATAGACCAAATAACGTAGAAGATTTACGAGTAAAAGACAGAATAAGGCAAGACATTAATAAAATCACCCCGGAAACAATACAAAATGTTTTAGAAGAATTTCAGCAACGCTTCCATTTTGTCAAGAAGCAACGGGCGCCCAGTTTGAACATTTGGTTTAAACTGTTCTTCTGTTCTGTTTCATGTTCTTTTCTTTACTTAGTAACATTAAAAAATGTAATATTTTTTCAATAAAAAAATTATAAAAATTAAAAAAATCTTATGTTGCTGGATGGAGAATTAAAAACCCTTTCAAATGAGCTATCACACGCACCCTCATTCCATTTAAAAAATTTAAAGGGGGAGGTATAAAATTATGCTCAAAAAATGTCATTCTAGAAATAAAAATTGACGTGTTTTAGGATTTTACTCATAAATTGTAAATTACGTAGATAATGCATTTATCCGTTACTTATGGACCTCACTGTATATATTACAATAACTTTCGAAGCAAGACTTAAACTATTTCACCTTTTACGCCTTTGATAATAACACATGAGTATATTTATTTATAACGTGATTCATTGTTTTTTTTTATGGCAATCTAGAGCCAGACAGTTGTAATATAGTTATTAAACTTTAAATTTACATAATTCGTAAACTATTGAATGAAATGTCAATAAAGCATACATTTTTGAAATCAGGAGGAAGAGTTCTTGCAGAAAAGTAGAAAATATACTGTGTATTGCTCCATTAAAACAATATAAGTAAGAGAAAACTCATATAAATGAGTGCTCCATTTAAAACGATTGATTGGTGTTGCGTTTTGTGACTTTCCGGTGTTCAATTGTTATTTTTGCAGCTTAAAATATAATTATTTTTTTAAACCATTTACTGGATCTTTTATATAACAAGTTTTATATTTCTCATTATGCACCTTGTGTGTAGATGTCAAAATATAAACGAACGCCTGTACGTAAAATAAAATGTAAGATATATGAAATGTACGTAAATCAATATAGTATACGACTCCCCATGAGACACGAAAAATAAAAAATATTGGAAATATTTTCCAAGCATGAAAATATTTTCCATGCTAGGGCCTTAACAGCGGGGCAGGGTTAACAAAAACTTGCGTGGGATTGGAACACTTTTTTTTTTTTTTAGTTTATGATGTAGAAAAGTTAAATAACAAAGTAATATTAAATTTTTATTTTAATGTTTTAAACAAACCAAAAAAAAAGAACTAACAAGAAACAGTTCTATCGATAAACTTTGGGAGCACAAAAAATGCGGTGAAATAAATAATTCTTATTTAGATTTCAAATTATTAATGGCTTTGAGTTTTTACGTCGATATAAAAACTTTTGTTTAGAAGTCGAAGTAAATTTGTTAGGGTAGAGACTCAGACCCTTTGGCCTCCCCCTGGCTACGGGCCTGTTTCCTGCGAACTGTTTTCGGTACCTACTCCAGGGAAGCACACATTTTGTTACGTTTTCCATTGTGAAGATATGAGGAAAAAAACTGGACAACTACTACACTTTTCTCGACGCGAGTTTCGCCAACCAAGTTGGCATCTTCAGGAGAATATTAAAACTAAATTCTAGCCTACACACTTACGCTATTTATACTAATTTTTTTTGCCACGGTTCACTGAACCGTAACTGTCTTTGTTTATCAGAGCAAACAGTGGACTGGTGGGTATCGGACCATTGTCCTTATTCATACTACTGTTACACTTAATGATTTCTAAACTGACAGTTAGACAGTTACGGTTCAGTGAACCGTGACAATAAATTTAGTATAAATAGTGCAAGTGTGTAGGATATAATTTAGTTTTAATATTCTCCCTGAAGATGCCAACTTGGTTGGCGAAACGCGCGTCGAGAAAAGTATAGCAGTTCGGTGTTTCGTGGAAAACGCACAGTTTTTTGTTTCTACGCCGAAGGTTCCAGTAGCCACTCCAGGATCAAGATATGCGAACTTAAAATTCCGCACACACCACTGCCTGTCACCGACTAATAAAATAACAAATAATTCATCAGCGTTTGTACATACATGCACACGCGTTTCCATCCTCCCCTTTCAAATGCGTTCAAGGTAAAACTAATCGATTTTCCTAAAACGACTGTCTACGGAGCTGGCTTAACCGCTGTGACAATCTGGCTTTAAACTACGTACGAACGATATGGTAATAACCCACACAGCGAAAGCGATAAGCGCAATCATTTATCAACCGCAGCATTTTAATGTTTCGTTTAGCGACATTAACGGCAAATTAGTCGTGAAAACCGGCCACGTAAGTAAACGAGCTAATTTCTTAATTTCGACCTTAGAAAAGGCGCCCTGCTTGTCAAATATTTCGATCATTACATTCATATGATGATTATCCATATTTTAAAAACTATGGTTTAAAAAGTAACAATTTTAATTTTAAGAGCACACTGTCCAAAATTATGTGAGTGTGCCCGAGTTATGTATAATTCCCACCTCATAACTTAACCATTTTTTGAAGTATATGAAATAAAATATAAACCCAATACTACTACAAAAAGACGGCAGGCTTATGTGCAAAATTGCAGCATACCATAACCTCAAATCTCTCAACAGACATATGCTTCGAAACCTGAAAAACCAAAAATTCTGGTCATAACGTTTTTGTTCTACGGACATTTGTCCAAATTTTGTTGAAACTAATATATCGTGGAGTTACTGCAAAAAATCCGAAGAAAGTCGAGATATCTAACATTAACATTTTTTTTTTCAAAGGAAAAAATCTGATTTTTTCATCAAACAATTTAGTTTAGGAAAAAAATAAAAAGCTCATTTAAAGGGCATTACAAATTGCATTATAATTATTCAAATTATTCTACTAATTTTTGACTTAACCCATCAACGCTTGAAATTTCATATTTCACATACGCAGCTTTAGAGTAATGTAACTCTGTGCGATTTTGTTGCAGAATCTCGCAGAAATTAATATTCGACTAGTTCTGAGGGTGCTCTACTCGATTTTGATGATTGTAGCAGTAGCGGTTGGTGATATTACAGTTAGCCATATCTTGAAAACGACGCATGGGACCCACTTCACTTTTTAGGTGATGACTATACACCTCTTAAGGATTACACCTCTGAAAGGATTTATAGTGAAAAAACCGTCAACAAAGTTTGCGAAAAAAAATTCAAAAAACCTGGAGCACTCCCTGGGATCTCAGTAACGCTCTGTGGAATATGTGCAGTAAATTTTTTTTTCATAATCTAGAAACAAATATAAAGGAGGGGTTTTTCGATTTGTTACAAAATATTTTTTTTTCAAAATGTTATGGCCATTTTAATTTTAATTTTATAGGAACATTTTGTTTCCCAAAATTAAAATTACCATAACTTTTTGAAAAAAAAATATTTTGTAACAAATCGAAAAACCTCTCCTTATATTTGTTTCTAGATTATGAAAAAATTACTGCAAATATTCCACAGAGCGTTAACTGAGATCCCAGGGAGTGCTCCAGTTTTTTGAATTTTTTTTCGCAAACTTTGTTGACGGTTTTTTCACTATAAATCCTTTCTGTAAGAGGTGTATAGTCATCACCTAAAAAGTGAAGTGGGTCCCATGCGTCGTTTTCAAGATACGGCTAACTGAAATATCACCAACCGCCACTGGATTGTAGCCATTTTAATTTGTTTTTCCAGGATAATTTTTGACATTAAAAATAAAAAGTCATAAGCCCACGATATTTTCGTTGAATAATTTACAAAATAGAAATAATAGCCCTATATGGTTTCGAATTTTTGAAATCAGAAATATTCGTGGAATTTAATTCTTCATATAATACAAGGTGCTCTGTTTAAAACAATTATGCGATTTTCGTAATTCATTTTTATTTTAATTGAACAAAAATCTGAATAGTATCTTAGGATGTGTAGAACATTAGATTTTATATGATTTTTGAAAAAAATTCAAAATATCTCAAAACGGAGGCTTGGTTATGGGTGGAAATTATATTCGAACACACTATACATACATGATAAATGTTTGAAATGTTTGTGGTTCCGCTTTAGATAAAATGGTATTATACTTTTAGCATTAATCTTATCGATTGATTATGTATTGCATACATTAGTCCGTATTAAAACAAATAGGTAGAATGCACTAATTAAAAATAATATATTTCAGTATCTAGTCGCAAAGAGTATAATGACAATTATATTTTGTTAGTTACATTTTATTTTTACGAATGTTTCTGCAAATCTACAAAGTCTAATAGTCAAACGACTTATTATGATTTTTTATACTTACATATATCTTAATAAATACACAGTTATGGGTAATCACACGGATAAGTTTTCATTTTTTTCGATTATTTTATAAGCTTATTCAAAAGAAATCCAAATGTCAGCCAAGCAGAAGAAAGACTTCAATGAAAATCTTTCTGTAACATGCTGTAGCACATTTGGATTTAAATATAAATTTCTCAGTGTTAATTTTCTGCCAGTTTTTACGTTTTCAGTGCATTTTCCAAACTTGCACAACGTTCCAATGTGGACTTAATTTATTTTAATATATTCACAGTTTTTTTGTAATGTAACGGGGCTAATTTGTGCTTTAAAAATGATGAAAAATGACCGGGGTCACGATCCATTCGGTAGCTGTCTTTGATGTTTTGCAAAATATTCGTTCAAAATGCCTATAAGGCCTATTTGATGCAATTTCAAAAAGTTTTACTAAGAAAATTTTACATAAGTATACCAAATCGATCAATTTATATCGGTAGATTTGTCACACAACTAACTGTTTATTATAACATGTCGATTAAAACACACATTTTTTTAATAAAAATTAAGATGACGCTTTAAAATTATGTTGTGTTTGATGAAAAGTTGACATACTGTTTAGCATTTAGGATAAAAAAGGTATTGAAAATGATTTTTTTAGTACTAATTGGTTAACTTATGCTACAATATTATTGATTAACCAAAATATATTTATAATTTAGAACTCCAACTTCCAACAATTTTCTTAAAAATATCGAATTTTGATCGATATTTTCTAATAAATAGTGATGTGGTAAATCCAAAGTGTTTTTTCGAAGATCGAAATATTTAATTTTTTTTGGATAGTTTTATAGATATCAAAAAAGAGGCCAAATATAACTGTTCTACTAGAAAATCATCCAGATTTGATATACTCATGTAAAATTAGGAAAAAACAACTCTTGTTAGTAAAGGTTTTTGAAATTGCAACAAAATCGCAAAAAATACCTATTTCGAGCAATTTTTTGGAAAAATGTCAAATTTGCGAGGTACCGACTGTCATGTGACCCCGCCATAATTCAGAATTTTTAAAGCACAAGTTAATCTCAACGTTATTTTAAAAAAACTCTATTAAAAAAGTTTCCTATGTTATGTGCACTTTATGAAGGACATTGCCGACACCTCGTCCATTGCATACATCTTTCGCAACCCTTTCTTTTCCACTGCTCTTGTCAAGAAAATTCTTGCTCAAAAATCCATTTCATCATGTCGGTTCTTTCATAATAATTTATAGAGCGCCCTTAACGACAGAAAACCCTCTAGAGATCTCACCGAGAGGCCATACATTAAGCTCTTGACAACGCTTCACGCTCATATAACTCCCTTATTGGGCTTAATAAATTTTTATGCCAGCAAAGCTGTATATCACGAAATTATGTGTCTTCTAGGATTGCTCCGGCCGCTTCATCCCACTGACCCAGAATGCACTTCTTCAGTCGAGTATCTCTGACGGATAGGTGACCCAATCGACGGAAACAATGTCTCTGGACGGCGAGAAACAATTTCTATGTCCCCGACTCATAGATTATCTTACTATAGTCGGGGCACGGCACAGCAATAATTTTTCGAAGCAGAACACCAGCCCTCACATCCAGGTAAGTCCCGAGAAAATATTTTTATTATAGTCCAGGGAACAACTAACGAAATGAGGGAGTTTATGAGGTGTGTAAATTAAGTAATGAGACTGGCAACGTAGCTCCTGATTTAGCAACACTGCGGATACGGGACTTCGAAGGGCCTTCAATACATGTTTGAACTTGTTAGAGTCATTTATTTGGTCTTTGTGACTGTTTTCGTAAACCGGTTTTTTGCTTGTTAAAATTCGTGACATTCGCGTTTCAAAAATGAATAACATTAAGACTGAGAATTTTGAGCAATGGTGTGCTATCAGGTTTTGCTTCAGACTTGGACACAGAGCAATGGATAATTTTGCAAAACTTCAACACGCCTATGGAGACAGAGTTTTTTCAAGAGTCCAGGTTTTTCGGTGGTTTAAGGCATTTTCAGAAGGAAGAGAGTCGATTGAAGATGAATTACGCAGCGGAAGGCTTCAGGAACCGATGAAAATGTCGATAGAATATGGGTCCTTGTGCGTTCAGATCGTCGGTTGACGACAAGAATGATCAGAGAAGAGTTAAATTGGAATCACACCACTGTTCATCAGATTTTGACTAACGAATTGGGGATGAAAAATATCTGCGCAAAAATGGTTCCAAAAAACCTTTCGCAGGAGCAAAAGGACATCACGAGATAATTGTGTCTTGACTTTTTTGGCATCGATTGAAAATGATCCCCATTTTATGGAATATGTCATTACTGGTGATGAGACTTGGGTATTTGAATATGACCCGGAAACCAAGCGCCAAAGCATGGAATGGCACACTTCAAGTTCTCCAAGACACAAAAAAGTAACAATGAGCAAGTCGAAGATCAAATGCATGCGGATTTGCTTTTTTGATAGCCAGGAAATTGTCCACAAAGAGTTTTTATGTCTAGGCCAAAGAGTAAATAAACACTTATAATAGAGAAAGTTCTTGAAAAATTTCGAACAAGGGTCATCCGTGTGAGACCAAACATCAAGAATAACTGAATGTTGCATCCTCAGCCTCCTTATTCACCTGACTTGAGTCCCACAAGGACTGAAGTCAAAATCACCTTAAGGGACGTCATTGTGGGACCCTGGGAAATTATTTTGAAGGAAACAGTACTGAATTTGTAATTCTATTCGAATAGAAGAATTAAAAAAATCAGTCTCGTTACTTAATTTACACACCTCGTATTTCACTTTCTAGGCATGATAAGTGCATAAGAATTTGCTGCAGATTTCTCTCAAATGGTACAGTACTTACACACAATTTAAAATTTTAGTTGGAATCACATCCCCATTTAAACGTACATAATTTGTATAGGGTACCACCGTAGAATGTTGTCGAGTTTCAACATTCAACAGATTTGCATCGATTATCAACACTGACGCTGTTAAAATACTTAACATTCGAATAACAGATTTTAACAATTTTTTGTTGTATTTTTTTGTTGGCTGGACGATGATTTTTTTTCTATTATGCCCTTGTGGTAAAATATCCTTTAAGAACTTGATATCCTAAGAATTTAAGGCATCATATCACGATTTTAAACCTAGTGCCAACGTAGGTATATGTATTCCAAAAAAAAATAAGCGAAATTAAATTGCAACTTCAGTCACTTATACATATATATTAATGCTTTCTTGTAACATTTTACAGTTTACATACGTATGTAGTATTTTCAGTGACTGTTCATTTATTTCCGATTTTTATTTTATTTATTTATTTTTTATTAATCATCAAGTAATAATAGTTTTTTCTTTAAAAGATCTATTACAGTTAGTAATACACAGTTAGTAAAGAAAACTTAAAATTTTTCAACAACCATAAAAATATAGTTTTTATATTCACATGGAAACTATGAAAATAAAAAAATCTAAAAAAAGTTTGATTTGAAATTTCGTTTGTTTTTTGGGTCTAGTATTAATCCTAAAAAATTTGGTGTGGATCTCATACTTGCTTACGAAAATAAGAGAATTTCAAATTCCACCATGATATTTATTTATTTAGTTAAATACCGCCGATGGTTATTTTTTATTGTAACACCATAACCCACGTTTTATGCGAGAACATGCAATTATTGTATTTACTTCAGTGGTTACATAGTCAAAAACTCTAGGATTAGCCATTACCCCTCATTATTTATTTTCTGTTTAAATAACAATTAATTTGTTAGTATAGCATTTCACTCACTAAATTTCCATTCCTTTGTGAATATCATGGAATTATTTTAATCCTCCTAATTTCATACGTCTTCCATTCTAAAGAGACATCCAAAAAAACATTATCAAAGTTGGCTATGAACGAGAGATATAGAAATAGCAGTCATGTCGAAGCTTTTCGGATATGTCAAACTTTTGACAAGTGACTGTCACAATTGTAAAATAAATAATGGCTGTCATATAATACAACAGCTTTGTCAATTAAATAAGGTTATAAATTTAAGATTAAGATTAAGAGAATAGAAATATGTCTTTTTTTACTAGGCCAACTTTGATGACTTTTTTTTGGATGGCTCATTATTTCAAATTATTACCACAGTAAAGAAGATTACAGTTATTAAGAAATAGTTCACTATAAACGGTTTTATAAAGGAAAACTGCTACAATCCCCCATCGTTTTTGTATATGATATTTACTTTTACGCTTTATCTGACTAATATTCTGGTGCACAGCTTGTTTACTGACTGTTTAATTATCCTCTTCGGTGATTCATAAAGCTTGTCGCTTTATTTGTTCATTTACCGGATTTTACAATCATACATATCTGAACACATATCTGTACTTGTCCGTTAATCGATGTAGTTATCATCAAAAGCCACTTCGCGGTCTAGCTGTACAGAATTTCCAATAATCGGAATTATCCAGATTTTATCCGTCATTGTTAAAAAATGGTATGCGTACAAGTTAACTGATTAAGTGACTATAAAATGATGCAGCTATTTGTATTTTGGAACATAACACAGGCCGACAAAAATTAGGCCGACCCTCTAACCAAGAAACCAGAATATATTTTTCCGAAGGTTTTCCGAAGGTCCAAATATCTCAATAGGCTCTGGTTTTCGAGATATCCTAACTTAAAAGTGCAAAAATAATGATTTTGGCCTTTTTGGATACTAAGAAATTTTGAAGAGCCGGCAACGGCGGCTCAGGCGGCTGGCCGCACAGAGTAAAACCACTGGCGGTAACACCGGTCAACGAGATTATTAGACTACTTTGCATTTAATACATTGCTAATACTTCTTCGGTCCACTGTGCCATAAAATTTTACGACGTCGTTAAAATGATTTATGACTTTAGGCACTCAACTTGTTTAAGACGCCAGTGACGTGTATTTCAGCTGGATTTATTAACACAGACAATTTTTTTGAGATATTCTGGCTAAATGAGCATTATTTACAGCAAATTATATTACAAATATTAAGAATCTTGTATGCAGGCTAATTTTAATCTCCTATATTGATTTGAATGAAAAAAAAATAATTCACAATTTTCGAAATTATAAAAGATATATGCACGCCCATGGAATCATAAAGTTGCACCGCTTTTATTGTTCCCCAGGCGTATTTATCATTTTCAATTAAAATTAGAAGGACTATACAAGCCTTGCTATTTTAAATGCTGTGGAGTTTGCTCAAATATCTTTTTTTTCGTTGAGAGATCGCATCTTGAAATTTTTATGTTTGTGAATTTCTCTATAATCACAGGCCGACAAGATTTTAACCCAGAAACCAGAATATATTTTTCCAAAGGTTTTTGATGCGCTGAATCCGAATCCGAGGTCCAAATATTTAAATTGGCTCTGGTTTTCGAGATATCCTAACCTAAAATTGCAAAAATAATGATTTTGGCCTATATTTGAGATTATGTAGCATCACATTTTTTTTTCCAAAAAACTATGAATAGCATCCTAAGTACAAGCCTCGCTCTTTTAAATGCCGTGGAGTTTGCTCAAATATCTTTTTTTTCGTTGAGATATCGCATTTTGAAATTTTTATGTTTGTGAATTTCTCTATATTTGAAAACCCATTAAGGACCACGTGTACATCAAACAGTTGATTGGTTTTTTGATTAGGAAACACTGAAAATGTTTGAAATTCAATAGCAGGTCAATGTTTTCTTATGTAAAAATACCTGCTCGTTCAGAATCTAAGGTCAGATTTCCAAAATTTTCCTCGAAAAATTGACTGATTTCCGAATTTTCACAGTATTGATTGACCAAATTTTAAATTCTACAAATAACGTAGTCAACTAGCTAACGTCAAGGTTTTATCAATTTTATTAAAAATATCCTTCATAAGACCTTGCTAATTGTTTCTCTTTCGACATGCAGCGTTTCTAAGCCTTTTTGAATTTAAATTTACATTCAAAATAACTTAAATTCCATTATTTCACGAGAAAAAATGTTAATAATGAGGTTTTTATTAACAAACACAATTAAAATCAGTTGTTAAACACCTTTAGAAAATAATATTAAGATATTATTTTTATTATTTGTTTGTAGCAATAAAATAATAAATTTAACATACCCTACATTCAATTTTTAACTAGATGTTTTACCAATTAATATCGCATTATTGCATTAAAAATACCAAGTAGGCATATGTCAAATTTGTTATTACTACAAACTAAAAGATTAGCGTCTCTTAGTAATCAGCATAAGTTTTTTAAAGTTCTAAAGGCTATATTTTTAAAGTTACAACACTAAATTACAACTTGAAAATGTCGTTCCAATTTAGTAATGAACATTATGCAAATATTATTTTTGTGTATGGATTTTGCGACGGAAATGGCAGAGCTGCAAAAAGAGAGTATCAAAGGCGTTTTCCAAATCGCAGTGTACCAAGTCATAAAACATTTTCAAAGGTATTCCAATTTAGTAAGGAACATGGAAAATTTCCGTCAATGGCAAAACATGAACATACTCCCAGAGGTTTTCGACAGGAAGAGGAAATTTTACAGGTTGTTCGAAATAATCCATCTACAAGTGTAAGAAGAATAAGTAATGAGTTAGCAGTACCTAAGACAAGGATATGGCGAACATTAAAAAAAGAAAACCCATTTCATGTTAAAAAAGTTCAACGACTTGAAGATGGCGACGACGTTCCCCGCTTAGCATTTTGTAGGTGGATTTTGGCGCACAGAACAACAATATCGAGGATTCTATTTACGGATGAAGCCCAATTCACGCGTGACGGAATTAACAATACTAGAAATAATCATGTTTGGGCAACCGAAAATCCACATGCGGTGGTTCAGAAAAATTCCCAACACAGATTAACATTAAAGTGTGGTGTGGAATTTACAAAAACCATCTAATAGGGCCTCACATATCTGAAAGAAGGTTAACTGGTGAAGTTTATTTAAACTTCCTTAGAGACATTTTGCCAGATTTATTACAAGGCATCAATACCAGGGGTATGTGGTTTCAGCACGATGGTGCTGGACCCCATTTTTTCTGTACCATTCAGAGATTATCTTGATGAACATTACCCCCAACAGATGGATCGGTCGAGGAGGTCCTGTTAATTGGCCACCGAGGTCTCCCAATTGTACACCTCTAGACTATTTTTAATGGGGATAACTATTTTTTTATCTCAAGTCAGAAGTGTACAACGAGGAATTCCACACACGGGAACAGTTGTTACAAAAAATTATTAATGTATGTGATAACATTAGAGATAACCCAAAAATGATTGATAGATCAGTGAAAAACTCGCTAAAACGTTCTCAAAAATATATTGACGCTAGGGGTGTTCATTTTGAAAATTTATTGTAATTTTAATTAATAACATCATTCTGTTATTTTTTTTAGTGTTAAGAGTAAGTTATTGCTTAATAAGTTGTTTGTTGACTTTATTTTGTCGAAATAAAATTCCCAACCGTCTTTAATATTTTAATATTACTTTCTAAAGGTGTTTGTTAATAAAAACCTTATTATTAACATTTTTTCTCGTGAAAGAAGAATGGAATTTAAGTTATTTTGAATGGAAATTTAAATTCAAACAAATAGCAAGGTCATCTGAAGGATATTTTTAATTAAGTTGATAAAATATTGACGTTAGCTAGTTGACTACGTTATTTGTAGAATTTAAAATTTGGTCACTCATTACTGTGAAAATTTATGGGAGAATACCATAAACGTGCCATCAAATACGAGTATTATGACATTATTTTATACACTGACCCATTGACTTTTTAAAAGTTTACTGACATTTAGTCCGTTCCTGGAATTTTTCCAAAGTAAATTATGCTTTTTATTGGACTAAAAGAATATAATATTTGTACCAAATTTTATCCAAATATGGAGGGTTAAAGTTTTAGTTAAAATTCATAAAACACCACATATCTCAGAAACGGCTAACAATAAAGGGTAAGTTTACTGAACAAAGAAATTAAATTATCATTTGCCCTTTATTCGGCTATGTACGCATTAGGGTGCCGCTTACTGTATAATGATAGCTGTGATACCATCAAATACATTGTTTAATTCTTAGTTAATTAGTACATTTCTAACAGATTGTTGTAAATAATGCTTAAATTCTGGACATCTGGACTTTTCTGTTTTTTTTCCACATTAGCATTTGCAAAATCAAATTTATGTCCAGTTGAAAAATGATGAAGAGATTTCGCTGTTGTTTTATTTTTTATCTGAATTGGTAGGATAAAAATCTCTTTTATGTTGATTTAACCTTAAGTAAAGTTTATTTTTTTGTAGTTCCCATATAATGTTTGAGAATAAATCACCAACAGTTTTTAATGGATATGTGATTATTTGTATGTGATCATTTTTCAGTAAATGTATGAGTTGATTACTTAAGTTTTTAATGAGTTTAATTTTATAATATTTAATTGGTTCCTGATTTAAAATATTGTAAATAATATTCTTTGGATATTTGTTCTTTTTTTGCTATCTTTTTAATGTAAGGACGAAACGTCGGCAGAAAATTAGTGGTTCCTTATGTGTCCAAGATCTCCAAAAAATCCTTTGTCAACTGTAAAAGAACTTAAAGTATATGCCTGACTTTATGATAACTTTGTATTTAAAAAACGTATTTGAAAATGTTTTGGACACATCAGCTTTTTCTGAGTTCGTACCCTTTTAAATTTTATTTTAGGCTCCCGAACTTCTTCGACGCTACCCCATCCAGGACCACAAAGACTTCCCCATGCCCTTGGATATGGTGTACTTCTGTCAACCTGAGGGTTGTTCTTCTGTGGGGCCCAGAAAAACCCGCGCTTCGCGAGGCCTCCTCTTTCGTTTTCACTTTGACCGACAAGGATTGTGGCAAGACGCGCTACGGGATCTGCGTGAATTTCTATAGACCGATAGAGAAGGCACCTGGCGGGATTGGAGTCGCCAAGGGCAGAGTTAACACCAATTTAAGGAGGGACTCCTGGAGGAAGAGCATGGAGAAGAGCTCGGACTCGGCGTTTTCCAGGTATGCCATTTTTCTTCCTTAAAACCAAAATAAAACCAGATGGTGTCATATTTTATGTATATCATTGTTAAGGCCCGGGAAAGTATGCTGTCACGCAGAGCCGGCACTATACAACTCTATGATAATTCAAGTATAAACGATATTTTTTTAAGCGTAGATTTCTTGCCCCTGTATTCCCACGCCACTGTCCGTGCGTAGAATGTTATCCCGAACGAAGTCTTCGCGGGAACGTCGTGTACTGAATTTACATATTACCTGATTTTGTGTGGATTTCTGGAATAATGGCATAGTCGTTACCATTTTTGAATAGACTTAAAAAGATGATTGAAAATTACAAGGAATTTATAATATAATAGGCAGATTACATATTTTATGTATTCCTTGCAACCGTCAATATATACTTCGTGATCGCCGAGAATGTAAGAGACATTTATGTAGATACGGTTATCCATCAAAAAAATACCTGGTACGGTTAGAAAAGAGGAATTTCGGTTTGATTTGTGCATAATGTTTTGCGCATGTTGCCTTGCATGGAACATGGTCGACAATATTTGTTTTAGACTTTATTTGCCATATATATCCGATTTTCCATTGCCAAGTTCCAGTGCCCAGTCATACATTGCGTAAAACATATTTACAAAAGACATATCAACGTGTCATAGGAAATATCAAAGTAGAAATATGTGGACGAAACAACATATTTTGCGGTAATAAGATCGTGAATGCTCCCGATATTGATAGCTAATAAACGGGTTTTGAAAACAGCGGCTAAAAGTATAGAAGGAAGTAGTAACACATGTATTGTCCTCTGTATATGTAAAAATAATAATGTACTGATATTAGTGACAATAAAAAACTGTTAGTGATACAAACAACTGTGCCAAATTCGTGAAAATAATGAGGGTGTTGTGTCGTCCTCTGTCCTTGTGAACTATTTTGAATTTGCACTTTAACTTCAGTAGATGTGGAACGATCATTTTCCCTCTACAGGCCAAATCGCTCACGTTTAACGAGAATAAATGTAGAAAGACTACTGGTCGTGGCAACGTACGCTCAAGCAGACAGTCGGTGTTTCTGAATGACAAAAGCAATAGGTATGTACATACATCATTAACACATTTTCCGTCAATAACATGACATATTACGAGTCCGGCCCTGCATTACAGCATACGTTCGGAACCTTAATTATTACGTTTACATGAATTAATATTTACCTTTATTAATTTTTATGGTATACAATTTATTGTATTATAAAATACAAATCGCAGGGGTAGATAGTAGTCCAATTTTCAACTTCATGTTCGTGGTTTCGATTCTGAGCTCCAGTGCAGTCGTGGTAGAACATTCAGCAGTTAGAGTCGACTTTAGTCATAGAAATTAATGTATATTGAATGGTATAAATTGTGGTTTAAGATTAGAAAATGGAACAACGAAGGTACTGGAGACAACGTTATTTGCAGTTGCTTTGTTCCAATGATTAACCTAGGTGTATTTCATTATATTTAGTTGATACAACTTTTTAACAATTCGTCTTTTCACTATGGCGATAATTCTTTATAAAGATTTATGACAATCAAATTTTTAGAATAAACAAAACAAGTTTTATTTTAATCATTTTGTTGTTAAAAACATGTGACTTAAACTAACTTTTGAACTATTACTAACTTAATAGTCAATGGTCATTAATTGAATAAATTAAACAATAAAAAATAAACATACTACAAAGAATAAACAATAAAAATCTACCTCTATATTCACTGGAAGTGATGCATTGAAAGCGAAATGCTAAGAGGCAGTGGCGGCTCGTGAGTGTGTTACATGGGTGGGCACAGGGTGTGTCAGTAGGATTACTTATTTGCTACCAATGGCGCCGCAGGCGAAAATTTTTAAAATTTTCAAGGTCATGCGTTTTACTGACACTTCAGAATTTCAATGAAAAACTCTTATACAAAAATATACTCTTTCATAAGAATAATTTTTGGGATTTGGTAGCTTTTTGAAATTTCACAAAATTCACACACACTTCATTGTTTCACAAAATTTAATACAATTAATTATTTGGTTTTAAAATATATCTGTTTTTATCCACATTTTCATTGTGACGTCTTATATTTTCACGATAAGCACTATCAAGCTGTTGCCTTATGTCTACCTTTCCCAACACACTAAAATCTAAGATGCTATGTAAATGTTTTTCATTGTAGCTAGCATGTTTTTTTAGCTCGTTCATTTAAATGTTTTAAATCACTCACCCCTTCTTGAGTCCATGCACTTTGGTTGCCACCCATCACTAAACAAATAAAACAAAACAGTTTGTTTCTTTTAGGACACCCACATAACCACTTAAATCTGTCGTAGACACTACTATTAAAATTTCGTGAATAATTTCGCGATTTTCCTACGTCTGTTTTGGAAATAATCAAATCGGGTATCGGCCTTCCTAACCGTTTAATTTCCGTTCGGATCTCGTGTGTAATATCTTTATTAGTCAATAAAAAGTCCACCGAATTCATTTTGACACGTTTCACAATCAAAAACAGGAAAAACACACTTCTCAGCGAAGAAAATAAACAATCACTAAAAAAGGTCACTCAACAAGTGTGACCCGTTCAGCTGATTTTCGAACGATTTAACGACGTCTGTCTGCTGCAATCGTCCCCAAACATTACCAGTCACCGAAAAAGCCCGATTAAAAACGAGGGCTGGGAAACTGCGTGCCCTCGCCCACGCGCGCGAAGTGCGAGAATTCAGACTACGGTGGCTCGGTGCTCGATCGATAGGCTGTCATTTATATGTGATAAAAATCATTATTTGTGCCATAAAAGGAATAATAATTAGAATATGAATAGTTTGTCGTATACAATTAATTGATATTATTGTAACAGTAATTTATAGTAAATTAACACAAAATATATATTTTCTATTGAATGGGCACGTGCCCCTGTGCCCTTTATCACCAGCCGCCACTGCTAAGAGGTATACTTTAATATCACCAAATGGCCTCGAGGTTCTGATTAAAGACGAATTCTCGATTGAACAACGAACATAAATCAAACATGACACTTCCAGGAATATTTCGCAAGCAATCTGCTATGAACATAATCTTTTAGTGATTACAGGAGTAGCAACGTGGGGCCGAGTGATTCTGAAAAGGATTGCCCGAGCAGAAGGGACTCCGAATCGACGGCCATTAACCTTCCTCGCCTGGGGGTTATCCCAGCCAATGACTCCGAAAGCGGTGGCAGTCATTCACCCTCGCCAAGGGCAAGTCGGCGACGTCAGGTAACTTTGATTCTTGATACTTCCGCGTTCCTTAATGGAGTATCCTGCTTTAGGAGGGATAAAATGAGCGTTCTTTTTTGAGATTTTTTTTAGGACAGAAAAAAATAAGCCAGTCTAACGAACTTTTCAGATTATTCTATTTTATATTTGAACATTAAAAAAAATTCGAGAGAACAATATTCAAACGCCGCCGATTTTTATGCACACTTTGTCAACACCTTGTATGCCTCTCAATCGGCGGGGTGGCTCGTAATTTTCGTCTACAAAAAAAAAACAAAAAAATGTTAATTCAGACTTGCTAAGAAAAACTAAAAAATTGTATTTAAATTTTTCTCAGGTTTGAAAAAAAATTTTTAAAAAAAAAAAAAAAAAATTCAATTTAAAAAATAAAAGTATCATACAATCTTTTTAGTTCAAATAGAAGAGAATGCAAAACTGAAGCTAAAAAGCCTTGGTTTGTTTTAATTGAACGCCTAGTTTTCTTGCGATCTCGCCCGCCAAGTTTAGAAAAATCATAAAAACAAAAACTCGACAAAACGCGCTTTAAAGTTTACCGTTGAGAGGACCGGTCTTATTCTCTCACTACCTTCGATGCGTCTGCGGTTGCTTCTTATCTGTGGTCTCACTTCTGTTTATCCTTTTTCATAGCAGGCCTATGTCGGCTTTACACACACGGTATAGTTCGGAGTTATTCGACCGCGAGAAATAGCGCGCGCTCCAAGCTCCAACTGCCCGAGCGTCCGTATACCGGCTCGACACACCACTGCGTTTAGTGCTGTATCTATAAAACTATTGTAAATTAGCCTCTATAACTTTAGTTACATATTCTTAGATACATTAGGAATAGATTTAAGCAATAAAAAAACGATTTATTGAGCCTCCTAAAGCAGGATTCCCCCATAAAGGAAATTGAGATTATAATCGACAACATTAATTTCCATTCGATATTTATTTAATTAATTGCTTGGTATCTGAACAAAATAAAACAGGTCTCTTTACCAAAGTTAACGAATTGCTTATTTCGAAATGTAATAACTTTTTCAGCGAATAAGAAATCATTCATTAACTTCACTGTGTATACTTTCACATCACCCCTTCTTCACCATGTTTCGAGAGTGTCTCTTCATCCTCAAGAAGCTTATAGACGCTTGTAACGAATCGTCCAATCCTAGAAGGGTGGGAGGTTCCAAACAGTTGTCTAGGTAACATTTGCTTACGCAACTTGTATTATTTTACATTTTTATTTTATTCATCATTATCATTTCAGAGACAACGTGTGGAGTGTTCTGACCAACAATGCAAGCGATACTACCTCGTCTATAGTAATTCACGACGTTAAAGAGATTGAAATTTGGATATTGAAGTTGCTCTCTTCTCCTGTGCCGATTCCAGGAAAAAACGAAGTAAAATGTGGTTTATATTTTTATATCTAAGTTTTAAAACTTATTATGATTTTCAGGGTTGAAGTTGAAGTGCTATCTCCGAGCGTATACGATCCACTTGTATTTGCCTTACCTAGTCATACTAGATTTAGTTTAGCCGATTTCCCGCTACATTTACCCCTAGAATTATTAGGTACGTAGAGAAAAAAGTTGATGAAGTTAAAAAGTTGATGAACACGATAAGATAAACTTATGTATTTAAAAGCCACTAAACATATTTTATGGATAATTTTTTTTAATGTAGCACCTCTCGTTTTCTAGAGAAACATTTATTTTTAAAAGTAATTTGACGTTACACAATAAAATAAATTAGCACCATACTCGTGTATTTAAAACAGAAATGGTAAAATATTACAAATAGCTAATCCGTAAACATTATTTACGTCACTGACTGTATTTTAAAACTATTTCGTGAAAAAAATTGTAATCGATATTACAAGTTGGTTTTTCTTTTTAGGAGTGGAAACCTGTCTGAAAGTCTTAACAATAATTTTACTTGAACATAAAGTAGTTTTTCAATCAAGAGACTATAATGCGTTGTCCATGTCTGTGATGGCTTTTGTAACAATAATTTACCCGTTAGAATATATGTTTCCTGTGATCCCTCTATTACCTACATGTATGAGTTGTGCAGAACAGGTAAACCATAGGACAAAAATTTATATAAATTAATTAATATTTTGATTCTTTATAATCATTAGCTTCTTCTCGCACCAACCCCATTCGTTATTGGTCTTCCCGCTAGTTTTTTAATGTACAAGAAGAATTTCAAGTAAGTACAACATGTGTTAGTTCTTCCTCTTCATTTACTTAAAATTTTTGGATTTTTCTCTTTCAATGTCTTCCTTAAAAATGTTTCATTTTAGATTACCGGACGATGTTTGGTTGGTTGACTTGGATTCCAATAAACTCATATCTCCGTACGAGATACCCCCTTACCAGAACCTGAGGGAACAATCTTAAAAAATCACCTGAAGCAGGTAAACTGTTTGAGAATTATTGATTAACATATATTTTCAAAACTTCTTTTAATCTCTTCTGCTTTCACAAATAAGGCTATGCAACTAATGGATCAAGTCGGCACTGGAGTAAATACCTAAAAATTATTGCACTACTTGAACGTGTCGCTGCATAAATTATTTTTAAATTCAATTTTGCGTTACTCGGTAGAATAGTCTTGATTTTTTCTAAAAGAACAGACAACAGACATGTCACATTTGCTGTAGCACTTACACTGGTGAACTATGGCCACCGCTTTATGATTTGTTGATTTAGTTTATAGTCTGCACGAACTGCCGTCATGATTGCCAAATTTTTAACGCATTTTTATTTATTACAATTATCATAAAAGCATTAGGCATAAATATTTTCACACACACACAACTATGACGACGAAAAAGAAATCATTAAAACTACAACGAATACGAAATGTTGAACTGAAATAGGTTGGTTTGAGTTGAATAAATCTGCAGAAATGGTTTAATTTCATTTCATAAATATTTCTTAAATTCACTATAAAATGTTTAACAGCGTAGATTGTGCTTCAAATACCATAAACACATAAAAAGGTGCTTGTACAGCATGATTCCAAATTACGCAGATCTTATTATTTATGCTTTATTATTCTTTATTGTATCTTCACCACAGTTATCTTGCACATGCATGGCTTTTGCCACGCATCTTGCGAAAAATAAAATTATAATAATTTATTTATTAAACAGGCTATCGGCAATTTATCAATACCCAGTGCTACAACTCAACAGCTACAGCCTTCTAGAAGGGAGAGCGTAGCTTATTCTAACACGCTAAGGTAATACCATTGTGTGTATACTTACAGATATTTAATTCGGAATCATTAATATATGCGGGTGTTCTTATAGTACTCCAAAGAGCAGATCCCCAGAGATGGACGTATCACCTTCCTCTTCACCAGTTCATTCAGGTATGCAGCAACAGAGATTGTCAATAACACCTCCGTCCACGTATATTCCACCGACTAGACCACCAACACCTTCAATAGGCTTCAATCCTCTTATCTACGGAAACGACGTCGACTCTGTTGATGTTGCTACAAGGGTGGCAATGGTAAGTTGGAGGCTTAAAACTTGTCAGAACGATAAATAATAAATGTTTTTAGGTGCGATTCTTCAACTCACAAAATCTTCTAGCCAATTTTTCTGAGCACACTAGGACGCTACGATTGTATCCGAGGCCAGTGGTCGCGTTTCAAATTAACAGCTTCTTAAGATCTCGACCGAGGGCCTCCCAGTTCCTCAACAGATTCGCCAGAACGCAAGCTGTAGAGTTCCTAGCGGAGTGGTCGCTGACACCGACAAACGTGGCGTTTCAAAGGGTTCACACGGGTGTTCTGGATCCCGCACTGATTGGGGACAAGCCCAAGTGGTACCTGCACACGCTGGAACCCATAAAGTTTGTTGTTTGGGATGATGGCAGCTCCTAAATGGTTAGTAAGACGATATAAAGAAAATGTCTTAATCCTTAACATTTATATGTGTATTTACGTATATGTATATGTTTCTTCGGTAGGTGCTTTAAGGAGTTTACAAACTGTAGAGAACCAACCTACCGATGAAAGTGGGTCTGATTCCGAAGAAGCCGAAAGCACAAGTTCGAGCTACTCCTCCTTGAGCGATTTTGTTTCTGAGATGGTATCATCAGATCTCTCGCCTGGTTACACTTCATACCACGAGCAGAGAAAAGCGTCAGCGCAAAACATGTCTTTTTCGTCGAGCGTCGACGTTGCGACGGTTTATAAGCCACCCTCAGAACTTCTTTATCCAGACGGAGGACCACCCGTCGTTAGATCTGATTCACCTCAGTCTTCCTCGAGCAGTGATTCAGATCTAAGTTCGCCGTCTTTCAATAGAGATTCGGAGTTAGAGTTTGGGAATAAATTGAAAAGTGAGCAAGTTACCTCTGGTAAAACTGATAGAGAAGAGACGGGGAGTTACGAAAATGAGTCGGATTCGAATTCCACCACTACTCCAAGAACTGTCGTTAGCACAAATAATGTCAAGCCGATGTCACCTACAAGCGAAGCAGAAAGACCCATTACACCACGAAGAGGTAGAAGATCCATTACTCCAGTAAGTTTGATAATATTAATTTTAACATTCTTTCGTAGGAATTTCACTATACTTAATTGATATTTTTCTGTTTCGTATTACAGATTCCTCCTATTACACCATGCTTACAGAAACAGCCCAGTGTGGGGAATGTGTTGGCTAGAACTTCTAGTTTCGGCTCATCCGGCAATGGAAGTCCAAATCAACCACTTTCTGCGGGTAGTGCAACCAGTACTGTCACGAGACAGAGTTCTCAAGGTTCCCTTTTTGAACAGTTTACATCTCAGGCGAAGGAGCTGGTTAAGGAAACTACGAGGCAAAGCAGTCAGGATGGAATACTTGCACAAATGGATAAGGTAACGTGTTGTATAATATAGCAGTTAACCATACCTACTATTTAATCGCAGCATCACACTGCATTCACATACAATTTACATTATTTACAGTTAAAGACACAAGCCAAAGAAAAAATTACAGAAGCAGAAGAAAGCCACTTATTTACTCCACTCGACAAGGTTAGTTCTGGTTCAGAATAGAGGGACTTCTTCGTGACTTCTGTAGTGTAGTGTAACCATTTATCTGAATTCTTCTTTCAGCTAACCTCTCAAGCAAAAAAAGCTGCTGAAGAGGCTTCAAAGAGCGTACAGGAAGCCAGCAAGACAGCCCTAGAAGCAAGTAAAACTGCTACCGCCATGAGCAAGACCACTTTAGATGATCTGACATACGTCGGAAAGTCGACACTGGGCGATTTAACAAAAAGTGCCAAAGAAGTTGTTGCCAAAAAGGGTCTGCTGCGGGTAACACAACATTTTCTTATTCATTTCGGTATGTTAATGTTGTTCTCCATAGGCGGACTCATTTACGAAACAAGATTCATCTGCAAGCAGCACATCTTTAGTTGCCACCTCAAATGTCTTAAGCGGTGCGAGTAGAGATTTCTTCTCTAACATAAGTTCAGATATTAACGGGCTGGCAACAAGTACTACCAACATGTTTTCTGACCTCTTTGGTACGAAGAAAGACACTCCGAAAGTCATGGAGCATCATCCACAGCAACAACGGCCGAAACCTAAAGACGGAGCCAAAAGCAGCATGTTTGGCCCTTTCAATAGAGGACCTAAGGGCCTGGCCGAGAAAAGTCCCCTGATTAAGCACGTGCCAAGAAGGCAGGATGATCTACAAAGGAAACAATCCGTAGATAAAAGTGCAACCAACAGTGAAAACCAAGTCTTTTTAAAAGATGTAAGTAGCTCTTTCGAAAAAACTAGTTGATAAAAACTAGAGTTCTAAAATTCGTGTTCTAATGTTGACTTTTCATTGATTCTAGGTGATAACAAGCGTCTTGGATGGGGAGGGCGTTGGTTGGCTGAAGATGAACAGGTTAAAGAAACTGATGGAAGACGAGTCTTATAGGAACTTTGTGCTCAGCAAATTAAATAAAACTCTAGATAAAAAAAATTGCTCCAGACGACCACATTGATGATGTTGTGAGTGCATTTTTCTTTCGTAACTTATATACATAAATCGTAATAAATTGTAATTTGTGTTTGCATAATGTGCGTTTCAGTGCTTGTCAAAAGCCGTGTGGAAGGGAATGCTAAAAGTAATTCAAGCGATAATTCATGGCTTAGAAGTAACGTACAGTAACTACGGTCTTGGAGGCATGGCGTCGGCATTCCAGCTGTGTGAAATTGCTCACACTCATTATTGGACTAAAGACCTGGCTGAATATGGAACAGATTTTACCCAGGTAATTTACTGATTGTGCTTAAAACAAATTGTGTATGCTTTAGTTGTTTGACATATGTTTTTAATTAACTGATCCTGGAGTGTTTACTGGAGCCTTCGGCGTAGAAACAAAAATCTGGACGTTTTCCACGAAACACCGAATTACTACATTTTTCTCGACGCGCGTTTCGCCAAGTTGGCATATTCAGGAGAAGATTAAAATAAATTCTAACCTACACACTTGCTTTGTAGTGCTTGCAAGTTTGCACTGATTATACTTAATTTGTTGCCACGGTTCACTGAACCGGAACATCTGTCTTTGTTTATCAGAGCAAACAGTGGACTGGCGGGTATCGGACCATTGTCGTTATTCATACTACACTTAATGATTTCTAAACTTTTAAAAGCATCCAACTGTCTACTTTTTGTTACATTTCTAATTAATTTTAAATTATTTATGTCTATCCTATGGTTGTTGTCAAAAGCGTGTTGGGCAACACAAGATTTTTCCGTTCTCCCATATTTCAAATGAGCCATGCGTTCTTTAAATCTAGACAAAATAGATCTTTTTGTTTGCCCATTATACTTTAGAACACAGTCTTTACAACTTATTTCGTATTTTCCCTGACTTTTCGTTATTGTCGATTTTGTCTTTGGGGTTGCCCAAAACCGTCTGTAGTTTATTTTTAGAATTATAAACCAAATTGATATTAATATTTTAAAAACTGTATCTAGTCCGCGGGTGAATTTAAGTTCTTATGGCAACGAAACAAATTTCGAATTGTCAGTATCTCTACGAAAAGCCGTGGAATTGTACAGGGTTCTTTTAAATTTATGCTTCCCTATTAACTTATCTATTAAATGGATTAAGTAACCATAATTCTTAGCTATATTCTTAATTAATTTTTTTCTAATGTTCAAACCTCTCTTTAATGAGGGGAAAATTTAACAAATGGTGAATTAGAAAATTAAAACTTACCATTTTATATTGAAAAGGGTGTGAATCGTTGAGAATATATCTAAGAGTCGCGGTTTCTTTCCTATATACATCAAACTCTAACTTATTTTCACTATTTCTAATAACTAATACATCTAAAAATGGTAGCTGTTCGTTGTGTTCCATTTCATATTTAATTTTATGGTAGGGAAACGGTTATTTATTAGCAACAGAACTTTTATTTAAACCTATTGCTTTTGTATCAAATACCGCGAAGATATCGTCCACGTACCTGAACCAGACTCTAGGGAAGTACTCGAATTTATCTTTTGCTTCTGTCTCAAATTTACCTACTCTTTTTTTCAAATTTAAAAATAGTACTTTTAAAAATTTAATGTTCTTCAAATTTACTTTTTTGTCTACTTTTTTTTAAATTAAGTGATTTATTTTTACAGAACTCAAGTCCAAGGTCACCACAGAGTCCGAGATACTCAATTCAATCGGAGTGGGACTCCTCGAGAAAGTCGTCGCAGGCAGGTAATAGTCTTAAAAAAATTTAATACGCAAGTACAATGAATTAATTAAAATAATAACTTCTTAGAACCCCCTGAACTTCGCTTAACGCAAGGAGATGAGTCTGACAGGGAGCAACCGTCCACTGCTGACATGTTTAAGGATATGCTCACACAAAAGAAAAACATGCTGTTCAGCAAACTGGCTTCTTTTGATTCAGATGTAAGTCCACGTTCTACATCGACAAATGCATGTCAAATACTGCTCTTCATTGTGGAGTTATTCCATGACAAAGTGTGTTGTTGTAACTGAAAATAATAAACTATGGTAGCGAAGGGGTGGCTCTCATAATTTGTCGACGATCCGCGCTCTTGCCATGGAACAACTCATTTGTGTGCTTGATAATAAATGTTATGTGTAACAGGCTGAAGGCACTATGCATGGTTCTGGCGGCACTGTATCCCCTTCCGGTGGCTCGATAACGACCGGGCCCGCCTGTAACCTTAACAGGGGCGGCGCTCATGCTTCCTTCCGGTCGACGGTTTCGGATACAGAAGTAGAGACCCTGCAGGTAAGTTCCAAATTTAGTTCTCTAGTCGTTATCGTCCTTTTGTTTGGCTTTGGCACATCGACAGGCAGCCCGATACGAATTATTTGTGTATTCCTGATGATATTTTATGTGAAATAGGGTGAGAGTAATGTAATAGGGTCCGACGTCTGATGCTGTTCAAAGGAGCGTAGGTAAACGAGGTATATGTCGACGTAATTTGGTTGAAGCAAATGGTAAATGAGGTGTGTATTTTTTAAGGCAAAGGCGTATATTGAATATTGATTTGAGATTGTATCTTTACTGAGGAAGAGTTAAAAGTTCTGAATAACGGTGATTTATTCTATAAACTTGGAATAGGACGTTCATGACAGCATGTCTAAGGTTACATGAAATTTAGATAGTTACATGAAAGTATACCCTTATTTATTACTCTTAAAAAATTATTTTAATTTTCATCTCTAGCAATTAATGCATAAGAACAAAATGGAACAAATATTTAAATTTTGTTTAACTTTTAAGACGTGTATATACATATAAAAGTTTCAATACATGAGTATGCTAGTATTTAACAATATTGTACAGTACATTTGTTTTATGAAAATTATTTCCACGTACTCAGTATAATATTCAAAATGACGTAATAGTCAGTGGCGGTTGGTGATATTTCAGTTAGCCATATCTTGAAAACGACGAGTGGGACCCACTTCACTTTTTTAGGTGCTGACTATACACCTATTACAGAAAGGATTTATAATGAAAAAACCGTCAGCAAAGTTTGCGAAAAAATTTTCAAAAACACTGGAGCACTCCCTGGGTTCTCAGTAACGCTCTGTGGGATATTTGCAGTATATTTTTTTTCATAATCTAGAAACAAATATAAGAAGAGGTTTTTCGATTTTTTACAAAATATTTTTTTTTCAAAAAGTTATGGCCATTTTAATTTTTGGGAAACAAAATTTTCCTATAAAATTAAAATGAAAATGGCCATATCTTTTTGAAAAAAAATATTTTGTAGCAAATCGAAAAACCTCTCCTTATATTTGTTTCTAGATTTGTTTCTAGATGAAAAAAATAAATACTGCAAATATTCCACAGAGCGTTACTAAGATCCCAGGGTGTTCTGCCGTTTTTTTGAAAATATTTTCGCAAACTTTGCTGACGGTTTTTTCACTCTAAATCCTTTCTGTAAGATGTGTATAGTCATCACCTAAAAAGTGAACTGGGTCCCATGCGTCGTTTTCAAGATATGGCTAAATGAAATATCACCAACCCGCCACTGGTAATAGCTAAAAATCTGAGTTTTGCATTTCCGTAATCCAATATTTTGAAAACCATGACATTGAAACGACAGAAGACGATTTGAGTTTGACACCAGTAGGCACGAGCTTTATCTCTTCCAGTTCCCTAAATTACCGAAACAGCGCACCTCGAGCGTTTGGTCCAGCAAATCGTCGCTCAGCACCGGTTTCAGATATCACGGGGGCCACATCGTTAATACGACCACGTCACCAAGTCCGGACGCCATCAGGACCTATCTGTTCGAAGGCATGTTAGGAAAAGAGAGATCCACCCTTTGGGACCAGATGCAGTTCTGGGAGGATGCATTTTTGGACGCCGTCTCCCAGGAGAGAGACATGATTGGTATGGATCAGGTAAGTACTAACTGAACAAAAAATGGTATTCATCACTTCAAGTTTAATAATGAATAGTTGCTAGTTGCACTGAAAAATGCTTAAATCAAATGGTACAATTTACATCACGTAACCATACAAATTTTTCACTTCCAAAACGTACTTTTAAAATAAATGCACACCGCATTAGTTTTTTTTATGTAGTTCTCAAAAATGTACATTGCATGACTGTGTATATTCTTAAGGGCCCCAGGGAAATGATGGAGCGTTACAAGAGTCTGAGTGAAACGGAGAGGAAGAGACTTGAACACGAGGAAGACAAACTGTTGGCAACGCAATTGTATAATTTAACCGCCATTCTGGTGATGCTCAATTGTAACAAGGACGAGGTGAAGCGAAAAATCAGAAGATTGCTTGGTAAAAGCCACATCGGATTAGTTTACAGTCAGGAGGTCAACCTGCTTTTAGATCAAATCCACCAGTTGGTAAGTATCTACATTGAGGGAAGGGGCTTGTTATCTGATCTCTTTATTTTTAATTTATTTTTAGAACGGCAACGACATTGATCTAAAACCCTTGGGCTCTCGGTTATTGCATCGGCAGAGTTTTACAGTTCATCAAGGTGTTGACTGCACAGGGGAATTGAGGTTAGCTAATCATAAGTGTTTAGAACATTTAGACTCATTGACATTAAATTGTGATGAAGCTGCTGAGTAAGACGTCTCTTATTCTTATCTATGGTTTATCTATTATCGATAGTTATTTTTTTACTCATCTAAATGAGCATTGTTTTTATAGGTTTATGGAAGTTAGAGACGATGGTCTAGTTCTTAGGTCTGTGACGGGTGTTATTGTAGAGAGATGGTGGTTCGAAAGACTTGTAAATATGACTTATAGTCCTAAAAATAAGGTCTTGTGCCTCTGGAGGAGAAATGGTCAACAGACGCAGCTTCATAAGTATTATACAAAGAAGGTTAGTGTTTGTTGTTAGTGTAGTGTTAGTGAGGCTAGTGTAAGTATTTGTAATAACAAAAATTATAATCATTCCATTTGTCAAACATTTGAAATAAAATAATTTTGTCTCTTGAAGTGCAAGCAGCTCTACTACTGCATTAAGGAGGCTATGGAGAGGGGAGGCGTGGCAGGAACGGCGCCTGAACTGGGAGGAGAGTTTCCGGTGCAGGATATGAGCACGGGGGAGGGTGGCTTGTTGCAGGTTTGCATGGAGGGGGTGGGTCTCCTCTTCGCGAACAGTAAGGTACATCGTAGCCATGAGATATTCCATACGAATTATAGATTACTTAGATTTTCGTATAGTAAGGTTTTAGAGTTTTGGTGTACATTAAAGATGTATATGCAGAGAGTATGTTTTTAGTTAGTTGAACGTTTGCTAAAGGAAAATGGAGAGGTTACCCAATATCAAGTTAGATTACATGTATCATATGCAGTGGTGACTGATTTAATGGATAGTGGAATGAAAAATAGTGATAAATATTGTATTATCAAATACTGTCATTAGATATAATTAATTTTATCAGCATTGCCATTAATACTGACGTTATGTGCTGGCATTAATTTATCACTGCCATCAAACAATTTTTAATTTAAACAAAATTAAGTTCACTGTTCCACTAAGTGAATGAATTACAGTTTTTTTAAATACCTTTATACATTTAAACGAGTTAATGTCTACTAAAAGTTTTAGGCAACACACTATAAACAACATCTTTAAGAATAATAATTGTCATTCATGAAACATGTAAGAATTTATGTATTTATGACTATTGTATACACGACATTGTTGCAGTTAACATGTGAGTGCTTTAATTTTTATTCTATTAATTTATTTTTTATTTTAGAAACATATGGGCTTAGGTAATTATTAGAATGCTTATAATATTTGCTAGCCGAGAGAATTTTGCTTATTTTGAAATAATTTATTAATTGCATTATTTTTCCCATATTTTTGCAGGTGAATAAATTCACCTACCAGATTTATCATTATCGTTGTATGTATGAAGGTATTTAATAATATTAAAAGTAAATTGTAAAAAAAAGGTTATATATTTACTCTGTGTAGTTACAGTGGGCCTTGTATTTTTTATATCTCTCATCTTCTCCAGCCAAAATCACATTAGTTATGAAAAAGTAATGTTATAGGAATTCCTTCGGGAAATCAGGATATTACATATGCAAATGTACACCAAACTATATCAATAAATTTTCTATCGTGACTTAGTACATCACAAGCTAAAGATCAAAATAGATAAAGTAGTCCTAGAACCTATACGAAACCACACTTAGATATTTTGATCTTTACTCATTACATGATTATTTTCATTATGACTGTTCCATGTCTTTGGGTGCGCTGTTGTGCATTTGTTTTGCAAGGACCACTCAAACTTTCCTATTTGCTCTAGCCACTCGCTCGGTTGCCGTATCTGTTATGCATTTCGTACCTTTTTTGGATATTTTTTCCATTTGAATTATAGAATGTAGGTTGTCGAATAATCTATTACAGGCTCGCGGCAATGATGTTTGTCCTCTTAAGGTAGTAATTTATTTTTTATCACTAGTTTTGGTTACCGTTTCTCTTTACCTCTTGTAATCGTTGTGCTGTATTGTACTGGGCGATTCCATAGAAGGCAGAACAAGTTTAGAATTCTTAATGTTAAATCTATAGAAGGAAAAATTTGAACACCTTGGTTTTAATAAGATGCAAATATAGAAATTAAAAAAAGCTGCTAAAATATTGCAACATTTTTACACGATTTAATGAATGAATTTCACCATGACCAAACACCATAAGGTAAATATTAGACTTGTAATATTAGAAACGAAATAAATGAAGAACGAAAAGAAAGCATTATTGTCGGTGTGGATCAATAAAATACTAACTTTTGTTTGCAACAACCTTACTTAACACGTTCGCTACCACCATAAGAAAAAAAACTCTCAAAATAGACTACCTCTACTCTTTAAGAAATTGGAACGTAAATATAGAGTCCCTTGTAATTTTTTTGATAATTATTTCTTTCTTGGATTTTCATATCCGGCTCATCTATGTGAGCCTTTCATGGTGACTACTCTGTAGTGTTATTCCCGTATTAGCAAATTGCATTGACTAAATCTAAATTTAACATGTGCTGATCATATATGAGACATGAGGTAGCGAACGTGTTAAAGCAATATTTCTGCTAATTCCAGCTGATCTGAACAATAACAGATTTGATATCGACGTCACGGTCTCATAGAGAGTTTTTTTTCCGAAACAAAAGAACAACAGCGGAAGTGCCTCTAATATACCCTAATCTTTTGACGTACAAGCTGTGAAAATATGTTCCTCTTTTGGTGTTTGACTATGGAGGCAATTACTTCATTGGTAATCTTTTAATGGTACAGCCTAGTAATATGGATGACCCCTTGTTAAATTTTATTCAATGCATGCTGCTCGATGTGCAAAAGCTGGATTGATCTTTTTCATTACTTTGTTGAATGCTGGATGTTTCTTTCCAATATCTTATTCTACGTTTCTTCTTTGTTATATCGATGTTCAAACTGAGTGGTCATGTTTGTTAAGTAAAAGATGATTAAGTACGAACGGAGAAGGTGTCTCGATGAGCACTAACTGGATAATGACGTTGTTAGTGTGTGTAAATCGAGGAAGCTTCTCGAACGCTTAATAGGAACTTTTGAGATGGTCCTTTTTCGTCAATATTATACTAATTGTTTATTTTTTTCTTCATATGTCCACGTCGAAACGCTGCTGCTTGCAGGATTTTGAGGTATCTACAAAATTGGTCTATAAATAATTCTTGGTCGTTAGTTTTAGTAAATAGTCTCTGTTTAGTTTAGACGCTTTTCCTGTAGATTCAGCTAATGCATCCCAGAAAAAAAAAATGCGTTCACAATAATTGGATCCGCGACTTTGCCAATCCTTCATGAATTTATAGAATTCTTTTATCACAAAAGCCTAAGAAGACACTACTAAACAATTTAATTGGTTTTTGTCTACATAATTATTAGTACTGCGGTTTTATTTTGTGCTTTGAATTTTTAGAACAACGTTTATAGTAACGGCCAAACGAAAAATGAACGTGTTATATAAACGTTGTATCTCTTTGTATGCAGATGCATTTGCACCTTCTCCTACCCCGTATTACTCTATATACGACAAATTTGAAAAAATTAGATTTATACTACGACCCATCTTCAATTAAGTGTTGCGCATACAACTATAGCCAAAGTAGATGCTTATTTGCGGGGTGAAAACCGCATGGCAACTAACACACGATATTGCACTAGTTTCTCACACCCTCTCGATACACTTAACACCCCCACATACACATTAGTTTTGTTTTACAGAGTAGGTGCATTTTTACATTATCAAACCATCTCTAAAGTTGCCTAGGGCTCTGGCATGATGGCTATGGCGCATGTAACTTTGCTTTTTAGCTTTTGTATTAGAAAATGGGGTTCGTCGAAATATTTGCTTTTTGTCAGAATTTTACAGACATATTCCTTGATCAGTTAATTAAGCGAATACGATAAAATATACGTTAGTGTAATTTGAGAATGATAAAAGTGGTCAAAACTATGTATGAGAGCAATAATTTCATACTTTGTAGGTTTTATTGATCTCGAACACCATTTATTAATGATTATCATCATAGCCAATGTTCTTAAATTTTAGTATATTAAAAGAAATCATATTGTTGATATAATAACTGGATTTAATGTTTTGGATTATTCAATTCATTTGAGTTGCTCAGTTTAACATATTATGTCAAACTAAGGAAGAGTTGTTACATAGGCGCACCATACAGATTGTTTGCTTCATTACCCTACTGGTTTATTAAAGAAACAATCTTTATGGTGAGTTTATAACCGTGCCTTAGGTGGCAAAAAAATGAAGTGGAAAAAAGTAATATCGTTATTAAATCCGTCGTTGTTAATTAATGCGTGATTGATAATTTTCTTAGCGGTGATCCTTTATACTTTCTGACAAAAGGCAAATCAACAAAACACTCCATGTAGCGAGGTTTTTCTCAACTGCAGGTAAATTTGACCTACCGAAAGCGATTAACGTGAAATGTATGTTTCAGTTTTTCGTGAGGATTGTACACATTAGGAAGTGCTTTACTCAAAAGGGAAACATTTTTGTTATAGAGGAATTTAGTAAGTATATCAATATCTGTCGGTTTCAATATAATAATTTTAATGCCAACATGTGGTTAGCATGTATTTGACATTCGGCCAACATTCTCGAGTTGAAATTTAAATTCCGCCACAGCATTTTATTAACGTCGTATCGTACGCTTGTGACATGAATTATAATGTGAAATTTTCCATTATAGATCCCAAGACGAGACAAGTAATTCAGAGGAAATATAAATCTCCCATGGTAAGTTATTCCATATAAAACCTTTTGGAGATAATAGCATAGTTTTTTGTATTAACATGTCAACTTATGTTATCAAGGTGTAGAAATAAGTTTGTTCATAAAGTCCTTTCTAGCTAATAATCTTTTATAGTGTATACTATAATTAATATAAATGACACTGGTATTCCAGTGACTCTATGAAATGTGTTTATTCATATTGATATTTATTATTATCGATATCAATTATAATCAATAATTGATATTATTGATTATAATTATTTTTATCTGAAAACTAATTTTAATTAAAATTTTAGATTCATAAGGATATAATGGCAGCAATTTGAAATATTGACTTTTAAAGCAATACAATTTCCTTTCCGTTTCTCTTTAGTCATTGGAAAACAATATATTTTTTTACTGTTCTGTCCAAAACAAAAAAAAAATAGAACTTTTTTTATTTTCATCCCATTTATTACTATTTTTATGCTTGCAGTATTATTTTTATTACCTATCGTCTACACTCAGTTTAATTTCTTTATTTTTGCATGTTCTTTTTTGTGTGAAATGTTATAGGCTAGCCAGATGTTGCATAGTTTCCACAGGATTTTTTCCATTTGCATGGCACAGAAAATTAATCAGTTCTTTCCCAATTCGAATGCATGACATTACGTACATGTTAAAGTAAGATATATTTAATTAATTATCTGTTTGAGTTAATTATTTTTTTTCTATTTCCAAACCCTTAAAAAAATCCATATATAGGGTGCTTGAATATAGACATCAAAAATAAAAACTAGCATTTCTCACAGATGTTCCCATTTTATCTGCACATTCAATAATCATCCTATATATGTCATAGATAGGTACAAGTTTGAAATCTAGCTATAGTTGTTTTGGTATAAGAGAAGATTTAAAATAAACACTTAAACGAAACGATTGAACGCTAACCAACTATTTCTGCTTATTTATAAATAAATATTTACGTGGTAAAGATGTATTAAAAAATTCCAAATATATTCCGTATTATTATGATCGAATAGTTTATTATCTAAAGGTTACATCAAGCATGATAAAAGCTGACTATGCTTTCTACACAAGTTATGAAGCGAAATTAATATTACCTGAATGGGCAGCATTTTCAAACATAAGTGTGTCTTAGAGTTTTCTACTAAAGATGGAGAAAGAGGAGATAGTGGTGGGTAGTATAATGTGAAGTTGATTATAATTACAAATAAAAAAATGTTTTATTGAAAACAATTCATGCGAAGTCTAATAAACCAAAATGGTTTCTGAGACTTAAAAAAACCCCGAAAGAGTCCGTCTCCGGAAAATTTAATCAGTATCCAGAATCCTGTGTGTTGTGGGCGTGGTCCTTTGTAAATACAACTTAAGTAATCAATAATATGAAATTTATGAATAAAAATTGTAAATTACTAACAGGCAAAATTTACCTTTCGGGGAAAATATTTCTCAGATATTTCAGTTAGTTAACCACAGATAAATCACATATGACAAAAAAGAACACGTTTAAAAATTTATGTTTCGAAAATGGATTTTAATGTCGATGTCGGTTCAAATTTATCACACAAAATGCGATGATGTTCTTAAGTTTTGTCAAAAAGTGGTGAAAATGGGCGTGTTTTTATGGCGCGAACATGTGTTTAAATAGCCCGAACCAGTGTTCGAACTATTTAAAGACACGCCCAGTTGCTTAGTCTAGCATTCGTCATTCCAATTAGTATTAAACTGTCATGTCACATTCATTTGTATTTTGTCTTGTACTATTACTGAACCAACTGTAGCTATATATTATATTAGTATTCTTTTATATAACTAGGATTAATTCTTTTAGATAATCAGGATTTAATTTCTATCTTCCTGCGTTAATATCTCCTTATTTTTCTAGGCCGACCAGATCTGCTACTCAGTCCTCTGCGTGTTCTCCTACGTGGCCGCCGGTACCGATAAGACTCATCAGCAGAAAAAAGCCCTAAACTTATCCCAGTTGCCTATGTCGTGTCTAAAACCGACCACGTCACCCCAGGAACAGACCGTTCTGCTGCCCAATTCCCATCCTGCCACGTTGCCGCCCCCTACGAATGCCGAACCCGGCTCACTCACTCCGATAGGCGGACCGCCCAAATATCCACCCCCCGCCCTGCCCCCCGGTGTCCTTCCGCCCGCCCCTCCTCCCGGCGTGAAGGCGGTACCTGCCCAGTTGTCCACGACGAGTCCTGCCCCTATAAAACCGCCTCCGGTGCCGAGCCGGATGGCGACACACCGACAGATGTCTGTGTCGCAACCGCCCCAGCCGCCCCCACGGCCGAAGTGACGCCATAAAAGGTATTCTTTGCCGTTCATCTACGGCAGTGAGTGTAAAGGACCGTCGTGTCTTCCTTGGGTGTAAACGGTACCTCCATATTCGAGTTGTAGCTTATATTTAACTATCTCGTACAGCTACTAACTTAAGATGTTTGTTTTTTTTTTGGTGATGGGGGAGAAGTAGGTCCCGGTTGTTGATTGGTCATATTGAATAAATTTTGGAAATCGGATAGATATATTCAGATGGATGAGATGCACACCGTGAGGCATTTCTGTGAAATATTTCTTGCTGGTGTATTAATTTTTTTCTTGATTGGTAACTGTGTTGTCTGTAACTGTATATAGATGTATTTCAAAAAAATTTACATTAAACTGTTAGTGAAATACGATACATATTATATGTACTTTTAAAATTGATACCAAACTGAAAGTGAAACAACAAAGTGTAGTGCCTAGATCTATGTTTTTTTATTGCATTTTTTAATAGGAATATCTTGAATGGACGCAATCATTTGAATTAAAATATAATAAAAATAAAGGGATCGAAAATATAGGAAGAGTATCTTAAATTCATAATAGACGTACCATAAACCATAAAAATAGGTATATATCTGTTGAACATGGCGGTTATCGTTTTATAATTAAATTTTTGTTTAATAAAAAAAACATTTTTCGAACAATCATCTTGAAATTCAACAATCTCAATTAATGTATATTTTTTCTTATCAAAGTTTGTGTAAGTTCTACACAATAGTATTTTATGTTCTTGTATACTTTTCAACGACACAGCCGTTAAGAGAAATTTGTATTTTAGTTGTTTTTAATAATCCCTAAAAAAAAGATCATGTGTAGACGGGACAATGAAGTAATAACTCCTTAATTTTTAAGAGATCATGCTCAGTCAAGACGAAAATAAATGTGATTGTGGTATATTTTTTTAAACTATATCTTCCAAAAAAAAGTTGGAATATGTAACAGTATATTTTATTGTACGTAATAAAATTGTTTCACTACAAACTATTTTCAAGTAAAACGAATATTATTTACAGAGGTAAAAAAAATGTTTTTTTATGATGATACCACTTCTCGGATTTGGATCACCTAGAATAAAGGATAATTAAAGATATGTATGTAATATATTAAATTATGTAGGTTTTTTTGGAATTGTCGACTGAGGTCGAATCCCTTAAACAGTTTATAAAAAATCTGAAAATTTCCTGCAATCATTTTGTATGGAACCTAAGTCAAGAACACACATACGCGATCACAATCGCGATTGTGAGCATGATTAGTTTAATCACCAAGAGATCGCAATAATTATATACATATGTGCGGTCTCATTTGCTTACATAAAACGAGTGTGTGGTCTCCACCGTACACATATTATTGACCGCTATAGAAAAACTATATAGATCAAAAAATACATTTCGAGTCTATCGCCAGAATGAATAAAAAAACAGAAAACTATAAAAAACCACGTATTAAGTCAACTAATAAACAAAATATAGCTGTAATTTTTGTCAAATGTATACAAAATAATTTACAAGACAAGTATTACACATTTTTATAATATATATTCAATATATATGTAGTTTATGTTGGATCAGTAATGTGTCTCCATACCCAAAGTTCCTTTTTACTCGACGTACTATTTTATATAACCAATTTTTAGAGTTTTACTCATTTCAAATGTTTTTTTTTTTAATCATTGCTACTAAAGTACAGTGTAAGAATGGGGCAAGTACCTTTAGCATACGGAAGAATATCGATATAGTAAATATATCAGGAACAGTTCGATTGAGGAGCAAGTGGTAAACGTTTCTTTTTGCACGTCGCATAGAGAACGTTCACCACTACCAGTCGAGTCGCTTATGTCAGATTATAAATTTTGCGGTCCTGGAACTGTATGCAAGGTGTTTTAATAACGCTATGGTCGATGTTTGTACCATCAGCGTTTATTTTCATACAGAATATTCACTCAAAATCATCATTACCATATCATTCGCATTTTGATTAATCTGATATTATAAAACTAGATTAAATTTTATTAATGTGTATTTGAGAGTTTATCGTTTTGTAAAGTGCAATAAAAATATTTCTTTTTATACACAAATCATTAATATAATTTTATAGGCAACATTAATTGACTTCTTGAAGGGCATGTAAATATTTTCACGTAGATAATGTATGTATAATTATAAACATTTTAATAAATATCGTGCCTCTACTGTAGTCCACTTGTGTAATATTCTTGTAAATATATTTATTTTATCACTTTGTAAAATATAAATTGTTTAGTAAGCAATATTAGATACGTATTGTTAACTCATTTGCTAGAGGCTTGTATAATGTACTAAAATATTTTACATGTTAAAATAAAAATTATCGAGAAAATATCTGGTGCCTCTTATTTATGACAATAAGGTGGTTAAAGAGTTAACCATTATAATTTTTCCGACTTCTATCTTCTCAAACCGGTTAATGCTGAAACGAAATGCTAAATGCTAGAAAGAAATACAAGCTGAAATGTTTGCTTTTTAGCTGACAAGATATTAAAAAAATGACGTTTTTTAGAATAGAACGAAATGTTCTACTCATAAAACGGTAGCTCATTTTGTTACCTAAAAATCCAAAAAGCTACATAAGAAATAATAATATGAAAGATAAGAGCTAATATCAAAAATATCTAGAGATTTTATTGATCTAAGATCTTGTAGATTTGACTTTAATCTCAAAAAGAATTTTTTTTAAAGAAGTATGTCTGCATACTCAAGTAACTCAGATTTTCTTTCTCAAAAATTTCTCAGTATTTTTACGAATTAAGTGTATCTATATATGTATGTATCTTAGCTTCGAACTCTACTGTTACCTGATCTAGTAGACTACTTAAATTTAGTAGCAGTCCAGTAGGCAGAAATTTTTATGTGTTCTTGAAACATATAGGGCTAGTTTTGACGGTTTCATATGAATTTTTTTTACGTAGAACACAATGCGCGGGGTACGTAAAGCTGAAACTGTCCGCTAATTTTTTTAAATTAACAATTTGAGAAAAAAAAGGCGTTTTTTTTTCACATTTCCGCTTATATCTCCGTTCCTTGGCGTATTCTATATATCATATGCATATAAGAAGTTGGAGCCTATTCAATTTCCAAAATTTTAAGCCCAAACTGAAGTCTCCAATTGCTATTGTTAACTTGCATCGCCAACTTAACTAGTCAAATGCCTGCTGAAGTTGAAAAAGTGATTTTTTCACCATTTTTTTACTTCGAAAGTAGGGCGACTATGAAATTTCTTAGAGGGACTGCTGTGTGTAGTATGAAGTTACAAATTTTAGCTCGATCCGTTAATAACTTTTCGCGTAATTAACGATCGCATTTTTTTGCAAGCCTTAATTAACAATGACGCCATTTCTTTGTTTATTGTACGATATTGACCGGGTTGGGCTAGAAAAATCATAAGTTTGCAAGACTTAGATCATCTCTTTAAGTTTGCAAGACTTTTTGAGATTTTGAAAAATATTAATTTGGGCCAGTTTTATAACGTTTTCTACGCGACTACCTTTTTTGACGCTTTTTTTTTTATAATATTTTGATAGTACTCTTCAAGACGCGTATTTTTAAACAAAAATTGGGCGTCAAAATATTATAGTCACAATTCTGAAAATTTCGGCGCGGCGATGCTAAAACAATATATACGTTGCGTCAAAAAAGGTAGTTGTGTAGAAAACGTTATAAGACTTTTTAAACAAATTAATATTTTTCAAAATCTCAAAAAGTCTCGCAAACTTGAAGAGATTTATGATTTTTCTAGCCCAACCCGGTCACTATCGTTCAATAAACAAAGAAATGGCGTCATTGTTAATTAAGGCTTGCAAAAAATCGATCGTTAATTATTCGAAAAGTTATTAACAGATTGAGCTGAATTTTTTTTCTAACTTCATACTGCAAATAGCATTCCCTCCAATTTCATGATCATAGTCGCCCTACTTTCGAAGTAAAAAAATGGTCCAAAAAGCACTTTTTCAACTTCAGCAGTCATTTGCAAGTTAACAATAGCACTTGGAGACTTCGGGTTGGGCTTAAAATTTTGGAAATTCAATAGGCTACAACTTCTTATAGAATGTATATAAAATATGCCAAAGAACGGATATATAAGCGGAAATGTGAAAAAGAAGTTCTCTTTTCACAAATTGTTAATTTAACAAATTAGCGGACGGTTTCAGCTCTACGGACTCCGCGCATTGTGTTCTACGCAAAAAATGCATAGGGGAACCATCAAAACTAGCCCTATATGTTTCAAGAACAGTTTTTGATGGTTTTAGCTCCCTGTCTTCTGGACTATAGACAGATGACAAATTGCCGCAATAAAATATCTTCTATTCTGAAACATATTATTCCAGTAGTGAATTATTGGAAAATAATTTAACAATATGCATCACATTCACTATCCTCCCATTCTTTTTCGATTCAAATGTCCTTCTTACTCCCTCATATAGATTTTTTTTTAAATAATCATCCTTCCGTGCAAGATGTGAGACGCGTCCACAGGGACATTAGTCTAAATATTCCAACGCACGACCGCGTTGTCAACACTAATACGTCCTCAAAAAATAAAAGGGGCACACATCTCGGCATTCGGTTATTTGTTATTCCTTTAGCGTTTCCACCGGGTATACAAATTTAAAAGCGAAATACGATCTTTCTGCAATTTTTCCGCGACAAAACGAATATGTAAATTTATATGCAAATTGGGAGCGCTCTCAGGTATTAGTATGCAAAGCCTTACTGGCTTTTAGAATTGAGCGTTTAGATGTAGCGATAACTGTCATTCTCTACTCGAGGTAACAAAAATGAACATTCGCTTTCGAATGTGGGTTATAATAACGCTCGCATAAGAAAACCGTGATAATAGTCAACCAATTCGTCGGTGTTGCCAGCTGGATGGGTTCAAATTTATATATGAATAGCCCCAGAAATCTATGCGAAAGTTTTTCTATTTTTTGGAAAAGTTAAATTGCTTAATCTGTAGCTTATCATTTCTACAAAATGGCTAATAGATACATTGTGATATTTGCCTGGACATGCTTCTATGATGCGATTTATGGACTCTTGCCGTTATTACTTCCAAGAAGCTTCTATAAAGTCGCGTAACTGTAACTCCATGGGTCATATAGGAAGTACTAACCTATCGACCTATCATATCCTCGACATATAGAGGACAGGTCCGAGACAAAATACTGAGTTAGAAGAGAGAAATACTGTTAGATCTGATCTATTGGAGAATACTGATGTTAGCCATAGTATTTTCATTGTAAGAGCAGGATTTCGATTGGTGGAAGGCAGGGATAAACTTGAACAATACAATAAATAAATTGGACATAATTTCAATAAAATAACTTTGGTGATATACAGAACGAAATATTTCTCCTTTCATTTTTCATAGTACACTTTTAGAAAGTACCCTAAGAAGGTACAATTGCAGTCCCTAAGAGCTAGTGATTCCATTTGTCTTTGTTCGTGGTACCTTAGAGTCGTCCAGAGCTTCTTGTGACTTCGAACAGAGCTAGTGATTTTGCGATTTACAGTTTTTATTGTGTAGTGTAACACAATAAGTCGACCTCTTTTAAAATCGCTCAGTTGGCGGTTCTTCGAATTCTCGAAATTTTAGCACAATTTACTTCATAACTAATTTCGAACTGATGAATAACCAGAAACAAAAACCCGTACTTGCTCTAGATTTTTTGATGTCCCGAGTCTCAGATTTCCTCAGGACTGCAAAGCAAATGTGTTATCGAAATTAGTTTTAGGAAGCCTTGTCAGTGAAGAAGACTTCATCACACAATTAAAAAAAGAACATTATAGCTTTTTAGCCATCACAATAGCCTATAGGATTTAATATACTCTGATTGTTAATAAACTGTACACAAAAAAAAACTTCCAGGATACCATGGCAAGAAGTAATAATAGCCATTACTCTCCACTAATTACAAAGTGAATACTTTTTATAAATTTTATTACGATTTATTTTTTTTTTTGTGAATATTTTTATTAATATGGCTATTAAATAACCGAACTGATGCAGCTAACAGTGCGCTGCGAGCGTGTCGCGACAAGTTTGAATAGAACTGTGTATGGTGATACTTTCCCCACCCTGCGCTCGCTGGACAAGCCAGTGGGTCGCTCAGTTTGACTGTAGCTGTCGTTTGAATTAGTCTAAGCACCAGTGAGGCGTCGAAAAAATGTTCAGATGGAGCAACGGGTTAATCTCAAGTTTCTTGTTAAACTGGATAACACTTAAATAAAAGCTTATGCAAAGGTGCGTATTGACTTGAGCATTTTGCTTCGAACGAACCGAATGAGCGGAGCGCGCACAAACGAACCGAACAAACATTTTGAAAAAAAAAGCTCGCGATATTCGTAGTGTTTGTACTGTACTCTGTGTTCCCGTGTTCGTCAGTTTATTCTGCTGTGTATTCGAGTATGGACGCGGAAAATATGATCGTGGCTGCTGGCGCATTTTTTCTTTTACAAAATCTTACTAATACTAAGAAGAAAAAATAAAAAAAAAATGTGGGCGAGGCGCCTGTTTTTACGGCGTGAAAATGCGGCATTAATGAGTGACATGGACAATATTCATGTGAAGAATCCATTGTCCAGGCAGAATTGTCCAGGAATCAAATTTCTTTATTTTATTGTAGTAAAATCCATGTTTTGGATTCCATAATATTGGATATCGTTCATATAGATCAATTAACTCCAAACATTTTTCTCTGGTCCAATCCATTGTGTTTTTTTTTTGAGTATATCACAAATATTAACCAGAATTCGCGCGAACGTTCGGACTAGACGCAAAAATAGGGCGAATATCCGTACCCACTGAACATCTACGAACGACTAATTCCCTTTGAGCAAATCACATTTACCGACAAGCTGCCGAAAAAGTTTGGCGCGCTCGGTTCGCCAGTGTTGTGCTCGGAGAGACATACTGACTAGGCGAATTCCGCTGTGGGCTCTCGACTCGTTCGGTTCGTTCGGGGTAAAATGCTCAAGTCAATACGCACCTCAGTGTTAAAAGAAGCATACGGGAATGAATGTTTATCCCGCACACAAGTTTTTGAATGGTTTAAACGGATTAAAAAGGGACGTGAAACGATCGAAGACGATCCGCGCCCTGGACGGCCCTCAACGTCAAAAACGGACGAAAACATTGAAAAAACCGGTAAATTAATCCGCGAAGTTCGTCGTCTAAGCATTGGAAGGCTTGCTGAAATAACAGGAATCGATAAAGAATGTGTTCGCCAGATTTGGCATGAATCATTCAATATGCGCAAAGTTTGCGCAAAAATGGTGCCAAAACTCCCGAGCAAAAAATAATCAAGAATGAACATTTGCGCTGATCCAGGCTTGTTAGATACAGTGATTGATTACTTGTGATTAATGTGGGGACAAGATTCGAAAGCGTGGAAGCGGTTAAAGCAAAAGCAACGGAGGTTCTGAAGCAGCTGACAGAAGCTGACTTCCAGCACTGCTTTCAACAATGGAAAAGTCGAATGAAGCGGTGTACCAAGGGGAGTTTTACCCTGGAAGGCGAAAAAGTTGCTACTGTACTTGGTAACGAAAAAAGGTGTTATGACAGCAGTTCGGTTATTTAATACCCACACCTTGTATTATTATTATTCCCGATTTTTTTATAATCTACAATCTTTAATACCGTGAAGATATATGTAAGGTTTGATTTAAAATTATATAGGTTCTTGGGTGATTATATAGGTTCTTGGTAGGTACCTCTTTCCTCAGAGCATATTTCTTTTTTTTCTATATCTGTGAACATATATTTTTTGCGTAAGTTACGATTAAACTGCCACCGGAAGTGTGCCCTTGTTCTTTGTGTGTCCCATGAATAATTTACCATGCGGAAGATTCATTTGGTAAACTCTCTCGGCGCGGTATGCACTTAAATCTACTTGGTTGTTTATTAAAGTCCACCTAACTGTTTGTGTTCGCTTCGTCCGCATCTCTCTCTCGCTCTCTTTTGTGCAGCCGCAAGATGTTGCAGCGCCGCGAATTACGTGCCGGTCCGGGGACGTACGATGATTATGTTTCTCATTAATTAATTAATTAAATTAGAATACCAGACGGGAAATAAATATCTTTTGAAGTCGGCGAAGCAGGTTTAATTTCGTTTCGCAAACAATGCTTAGGTAAATTAGAATTATGATAGAGCAACTCGGGGGTTAATTCGAAACCTGCAGCGGCGAAGTTTCAGTTTAAATTGTTGTCTGCGGAGAAATAAATCTCGTAATAATTAGCGTCTTAGACGCTGAATCGCGGGCCCACGTGTGATTTGAAAATTAAGATGTGAGCGCGGATACGCGAGCGAGGGTGCTCCTGGGAGACGCGTGCTACGGGGGTGTGATGACTACGGTTATTCCAGGAGCGAGATTCCTAGTCAACTATTCATTAGATAATATATTACTACGTACAAAAAGTAACCGGAAATTGTAAAAAAAAACACATGCATTGTTATTTATTCATCAAAATTGATTTTGTCCCCAAAGTAGGCTCCATCGAGTGCAATACAGCTATGCCAACGTTTAATACCTATCGCTTATCGCCTTCAACTCATTCAGCTAATTTTGTTTGATAGCCTCTATCGTTTCAAAGCGGCGATACCGTAGTGGCAGTAGAGTTTTTGGCCTTATATTCGGTCACAATCGTAGCTCTGTGAGATGGCGCGTTGTCGTCGTGTAAACTTCAAGAATTTTCCTTCCACAATTCCGGACGTTTCCGACGGATACTTTCGCGAAAACGTCTCAAAATGCCGAGATAATACTCCTTATTAACCGGCTGTCCTTCCGGAAGGAATTCAGAATGTACCACGCCTCGATAATAAAAAAAACCGTCCGCATCACCTTCACTTTCGACCGATTTTTCGGTTTCGGCTCATCATAGCGCCATTCCGATGATTGACGACTTGTTTCATGTCATACTCGTAGACCCATGTTTCGTCTCTATTTATGATGCGTTTCATGAAGTTTGGTTCATTATCTTTTTGAAGAACATTCAGGTATTTCGGAACCAGTCTCGCAGCGACGCGTTTCATGCCAAAATATCACTCAAAATACCATGAGCTGACATCGTCGATATGTCACACTCTTGAGCCAACTCTCTAATATTCATGTGGCGATTTCTAATCACTAATGTTTTTATTTTGTCGATGTTATCGGCTGTGGTAGAGGTCGATGGCCGACCGGAGCGAGGCAAATATTCGACGATTTGACGGCCCGCTTTGAAAACTCCTTATACCACTCCTTAGCCTGTGTTTTGGACATACACGAATCACCAAAGGTCTTATTTAACATTTTCAGTTAATCGGCACACGAAATTTCTTTTGCGGCACAAAATTTTAACCCCAAATTAGCGGCCACAGGGGTAACTAGTTACCCCAGGCTCAGAAAAAGTGAAATTAGATGTCTAAAACCTTTGAAATTGATACAAGTAACGACATCTGCCGGTAGTAGACAAGTGTGAGATGTGACTCCATTACATAGGAAGCCAAAAAAAATATATACTTTTTGAATGATCGGTGGATACTGTTATTTTTATATGGTAGTGGTATATGTTGTGCGTACAATTCTAAAATTTTAGCCCTTAATATTGAAACATGGCGGAGTAATGATTTTTTTCTGAAAAAGCCATTTTTGCTGAATTTTCACATATGTGACGTTTTTAGAACGCCATTTATAAATTGACAGATACAAATCATTAGAAATGTTGAAGAACTCTTCAACAAACATGAAACAATCGATTAGAAGTCTTAAAACACCCATATGTCTTGTACAACTAGCTTTCTTATCGTGGGGTAATGAGTTACCCCATGTTGCCGCAATGTGGCCTGGCTGAGGTGTGGCCGCTAAGGGTTTTAAACAAACGCGTTGTTCCACTATTTTTTTCCAGTGTACAATTCGCCGAGCACACTTGAGGTCGTCTATTACTAACAGCTGCTGTAAACACATTGAGTGACAGATCGCGCTCTAAACAGGCTTGGTAATTAAGGAAGGGGCTACCAACCTGAAAAAAAAAACATTTTACCGATTCTTTTTAAGGGGTTCATTTAAATCCAAATTTCTGGGTACTTTTTGTACGTAATAATTTTAATGGATATAAAAAAAAATGCTGCCTAGGGAATATCTACTTCTACATTTAATTTTTGACACTAAGACCGGGTACTTTTTTGCAACTGGTTATTCATATGGTTAAGTAATCACTGGTTTCTTTAATCGTAAAAGGTAACCAATAGTTAAGTGAATGTGTGTATTTTTAACAAAAAATAACGACGATTAGCTAACCATCTGTTAATAAACGTGAGGTGGTTATAGCCGCAATTATTTGACAATTGACTTGGCGATTTTAACTTCAAAGATGTGAATTAAAAATCTTTGCCTGGATAAACTTGAAAGTGGTTTTATATATTTTACCTATTGGGGCGAAGCAAATTTCAAGATAATCAAAACTCTACTCACACTACCAACTTAACTAGAGGAAATCATCGTTTTCTATACGATATTTGAAGATGAATTTATATAAGTTTTTTTGTTATACAGGAAAATGAAAAACAGAAATGAGAAATTTTTAGTTCTTTCTCATTTAATATTGTTGACAATTTTTTCGAAAACCTGAAAAGACAAAAAGAAATTGTTATCGTACCATCCCTCAGTGTGAACAAGACGTTCCTTTATAGTGTAGCAGTGGCGGCTGGTGGAATTTGAAGTTATTGTATTATTATAATAGACCATGGCACTCACATCATATTTTAGAGTGTGATTACTAGACTGAAGTAAAAAGATGCAGGAAGAATTTCAAATAATGTGTGCCCTACCAGCAGATCTTGGAAACGGCTTACAAAACATTTGCGAAATATATATGTTTTTTCCAATAGTCAATAGAGCAACAGTATTTACATAATCCGTGAAAGTTGTGGTAATTTGGATTGTTATTTCATCCTAGCATTTCGTTTTTGGGATATTACAATAGCTGTATCCTTAAGCAAAATGAAAATTTTGCGATAAGCACAATAATAAAACGTATTCACTTGATAACTGTAAAAAAATTGTTTGCAAGCCGTTTCCAAGATTTTCTGGTGGGGAACACATTTTTTTAGTTTTTCACAGCAGGGCCGTAGCTAGGTCGCTACTGCTGTCAGGGCTTTACTTTTTATAGCCAGGGCATGTATTAAATTTGTGGGACCGGGACAAGGGGGCGTCCGGAAAAAAAGGTGCGCCGGTAGGCGCGAAAATAGCGCCGCGCCGCAGGCGAAAATTTTTCAAATGTTTGTGTTTATAGAAAATGATGGCGCCGCAGGCGAAACTTTTCTAAATTTTAAAATGTTTTGTTTTATATTTTTCGAAAAATAAATAAATGGAATGGAACAATGGAATGTTTTAATAATTCTTCCAAAAAAACAGTAAATATTTATTAGATTTTCGACTCTATTTTTAGAAGTCTTCTGTCAAGGCGAAATTTCGGTCTGCCAGGGCGCCGCCTTGATCCGCCCCCACTTGGCTACGGCCCTGGTTCACAGATTTCATTAGAGTGTTTTTGCTGTTACAGCCGTCTACTTAAGTCTAGCAATCACCACATAAAATATAATGTGGGTGAGAACTGAAGTGCAGGTTCTCATTTGCTGGTTAATCTAATCAGGACCAAGAAATACACGTTCGTATGGTCAAACCCAAGGAGACTAGAACATAAGAAGATCGAATTCCGTTGTTGGTGACGGGTCAAAATCTGAAAGCCGCCAGTTAGCGCTTCGAACGTGCCTAGGCTCGGCGCGGTAGGCTACTGCGCCGCTACTGTATGTGACAAAGAAGACTAGATACGAGGGTCATTCAAATATGAACCGGAATTTTTGTTTGTCCACCCGGTTTGCGCAGCGAGCAGGCTGCGGTTCCAGGAATAGTTAGGAAGTTCTTATATGGAGAGTGTCGATGTGCCTAAAACTAGTTCTTCGCCGGTTAGTCAGTAGTAGCACCATGAGTGAGCAAGAGGTCCATACGTCAGTTGCGCAACGAATTATTGTTCGATTTCTTGCGAACGAGGGCGTCAAATCAAATGAGATTTTGACGAGACTTCGGGTGCAGTTTGGGGATGATACTCTATCACAAACCCAGGTATTTGATTGGGCTAAAAGATTTCGAAGTGGCCAGGAAACAGTGGCAAATCAGAGTCACAGTCGTCGACCTCGATCGAGTGTCAATGAAATCAATATCCATGCCATTACCAACCCCGTGGAAGCTGATCGACGCCTAACTGTGGAAGAAATTGCAGCAGAGGTAGGCATAAGTGTTGGAAGTGTTCACACAATTCTTTCGGAGAAGCTTGGGTTTCGTAAAGTGACGTTTTTCTTCTTCATGACAACGCATGACCACACACAGCAGCTCTCACCTGCGGCAAACTTACAAAAATTCGCTGGACGCCTCTGGAACATCCTCCTCATAGCCCTGACTTATCTCCTTGCGATTACCATATGTTTGGGCCACTGAAGGAGGCGCTAGGAGGAGCGAAATTTGAGGACGATGCCCAGTTTGAGCAGTTCGTGCGCAAGTGGCTTATGGAACGCCCTACTTCTTTTTATGATGAAGGGATTAAGAAGCTGCCAATGCGGTGGTAAAAATGCATATCCATAGAAGGAAACTATGTAGAAAAATAATATACTATTGTCCTACTTGTCTCTATTACCAATAAACCAGTAAAACACAATTCCGGTTTATATTTGAATGACCCTCGTATATTCTAGTCTTCTTGGAGTTACTGCGCCTGGCATAGACACGCTAGCAGCGCTAACTGGCAGCTTTCAAAATTCGACCCGCTGCTGCTCGTGTGAAACCTCGGAGGATCGGTCTCCTTATATTCTAGTCTTCTTGGTCAAACCGCGAATCCCTCGTGTAATTATTCTAACCGCTAGTAAAAGTACCGGGCCTTAATCTCTGAAAACTTCAATTTTCGGAAACGGCCTATTGCATCTTTATATCACCCTTTTATGACCTTTATGACCCATATGACCTTTATGGTTTTTATGACCAATAAGATCAGCGAATTACCTGTAGACAAATAAAAAGTGTATTGATCCCGTTTACCACTCAACCTCAATTTTCACTCCACTAAGTGGATGTGGAAGTAATTATTGCAGAAAATGCGAAATAATTCAAAACTTCTATATGGAATAGTAGTTTTGCTGCCAGAGGGTTATACCTCAATGCGTATTGGAGCGGGATCACGTTACCATTATCAGGAAATTGTTAAAACTGAAGCTGCTTACGCATACAACTCGAAACTGAACCGGCAACTACGCAATGGATTTCATCACAGTACGTAATGCGCCTGTAGAAACGCTAACTTCTCCAGTAATCAACCTCATAATAAATACGCCGCCGTCCCAGACCGTTCCGGTTTAACATGGCCGTCACGATCTCGCGCCTGGACCGACTCCCGCGTCCCTTTTGGTTTCCACGTAGGCGCCGCGTTCGCTGCCGTTTTGCCAGGAACGAATTTTAGCAACCGCAGCCAACTATTTGCTCTCCCATACATAACTATATTAAATTAATCTGCTGCTCCTCACGCTGCCAATTTACATGATCTTTACAATTCCGTTGGGTTGCTAGGTAACGCGACGAAGGTAGGAGTTAACGTCAGGGTTTCCAGCGGGGGCAATTGAAGAGTCAACATTTTTTTGGTAACAAAAAGCTCTCTCTCACAAACTATTTATTTCTATGGGAGTAAGATCTGATCTGATTACAATGAGGTAATCGTAATCATTAATGACTAAAGCCGGCAGATCTAGGCGGCGGGCCATAATCGGACGCGTCATACTACACAGTGTGCTTGAAGATGGAAAAATTATGATGAAAATGAGTCCAAAATTGGTTTGCGCAGGCTGATTCTAGATTAAAAGTAAAAGCTTCACCACTTTGTTCTGACCAAAACCCCAATCCAAAACCATTTTCTATATACTGCAAACTTTCCACGTGCAAGAATCAAAATGAATTTTTAAAGTCTCCGAAAGATTTTCAATGCTTCCTAATGCTTGGCCTCGCAAATTTTTAAAAACCTGGGAATCCTATAAAATAACTAATGTTCATGATGAGTCTTATGGACCAAGATTGCAAAAAGCAGTTACTGAATTTTCGTTCTTACACCTCTAATTTAATTTATTATTTGTCTCATTACTTATTTGAACGTGTAATATATTTGAATACTTAAAAATAAAAAAAAAACATAAAAAAATACAAAAAAAATAAAGACAGAAAATACAAAAAAAAAAATTAAAAATATACAAAGAATACAAAAAAAACATAGGGTTATATCACCACTACGTCCTCGTCGTTAACCCTGGGGTAAGCTAAAAATGGTTTAAAATATTCATTTTTTTTCAAATAAAAATAATTTATGATTTTAAAATTACATTTTAAATTTGACTAAATTCAAAGCGAGATTTATTATGAGCTCTTTTATACTTTCTTAAAAAATAAGTTCAAAATTTATGTTTGTACGAGAAAATACAATTTTTGGATTTTGATAATTTCCAAGTATTTTTTATAAGAAATTAATTTTAAATTTTAGTCATGGAATATTGTCGAGTAACTTTATTTTAATTGAAGAACTGTATTTACAAGATATAATAAACTTATTTACAATAGTTTTATTTCTAAAAGTACTAAGTGCTCGAAGAAAAAGGTGATGTATACGACATACTATAAAGCAAAGGGTTAAAATCCAGAAATGTGTATAAATTTTGAATCTACTTTTAATCTAGAATCAGCTTGCGCAAACCGATTGTGGACTCATTTTCATCATAATTTTTCCACCTTCAAGCACACTGTGACTACTTACTACTTGTATGCACAAAAACAAAATTCATGAAAACGATAAGCTGTTGCAATTTAGAAAGAGATGTGTTAAACTTATCTTGTTATTTATGTTGAGATGTGTGAAAACTTTGTGGGCCGCCGCGCTGTTTAGCCGGATTTATTAATGACTACAGTCTCACTACCCCAGTAAGTGCTTAAGGGAGGAAATATAATTTCCCTGTCCAAAAAATCGTTTTGTTTTGTTTTTTTGTTTTGCCTAAAAAACTAGTAAATGTATCGTACAATATGCATGTGTTTTAAAATCAAATTCAAAGCCCTTCTATTTTTTTGGTCGTTCTTCGAAGAGAGGGCATAGTACGCATTTCGGTGCTGTCGACCCAGGGAACCTTTTGTCTATTGTGTCCTCTTTTGAAATGCCCTGGGACGAATTTATATAGGCTCGTTTTTCTCCAAACAACATTTTCAAAATTGGTGGAAGCGATTACTCAAAAACGAATCGTCCGATTTGGCTGAAATTTTGAGGACTTCTTTATACAATTAGTTTGTAAGTAAAGCAAAAAAAAAAATTGATTGTAACTACTGTTTTCATAAATTTATTTTCTAGGCAAACATTTTTGTCGTATACTTCTAATCTTCACAAATTACAATGTACAAATTAACAAATGTAAACTTTCATTACGATCAAATAATAACTTCTTGATAAAAAAATTAAATGTGCAATTTTGACCTTTCTAATTGTATTTCCCCCCTTAAACGATATATTTTCTAACCAATGGAGACTAGCTCTTTACTTTTTTATATGATTGTAGAGGGAGTCTTTATTGAAAATGCATTACGGGAAGAAACAGTTTTATTTCAACTTTGTGTGTCGACAAGCACGTCAAATGTGATGAGTTCTGTTTACGTCTCCTCCCGCTTTGAGGCTGTTGTTTTTCTGAGTTTGCATCCCAAGGGACCATAAATTACACTACCCTACCCATATTTGAGGTTATCTAGCACCGCGAATTTGTTTTCTCCAAAAACCATGTATGGGATCTTATAGTACAAGTATTCCTCTTTCAAATGCCGTTGAGTTTGCTCAAATACCTTTTTTTTTGCCAAGATATCGCATTTTGAAATTTTCATGTTTGGGATTCTTCATATACCTGAAAACCCATTAGGGACACGTGTATATCAAAATATATATTTTTTTTTATTCAAAACGTACAAAATATTTAAAAATCAATAACAAGTTTTTGCACTTTTAGGTTAGAATATCTCAAAAATCCTACTTGTTTTACCTATTTTTCATGGTCACCATATTAAATTTTTCATTAAAAGAAATGAAAATATAACATCAAATTTGACTTCAGCTACTTAGAAAACATAGAAAATGAATGGTCAATCGAATACTCATTTATTTTATCGTAATTTCACATTTTCGTCTCCATATTGCTTCCGCCATAAGGAATATCATTGTTATTAACCTTTATTTTTATTTTTATGTTACTATAAATTTCTAGTATACAAAAGAATTTAAACAAAGACGCCACTCTTTCATTACAAAAAAGTTCATGAAAGTTCCATAGACGCTATTGTAACTTTAGCCAACGCAGGTCGGCCATATTGTATTTTCTTCGAAAAATTTTGATAACTCGACCTTAGATTCTGAAGAGTAGATCTCTTGACATAAGAAAATATTGACTTGTTATTGATTTTTACTATATTTTTTTTATATAGTTTCTTAATAAAAAAAAACAAATTTTTGATATACACGTGTCCCTAACCCTAACAGACTGTAACTCAAAACATTGTTTTATAGTTTTCAATTTCCTTTTAGATACTTTTTGGATAAAAAATGGGTGGTAGTGAAATGACTAAGGGGTTGAAATTATTGTTTTAACAATTTAAATATCTAAGCAAGTTAAAAAAATTGGGCATTATTAATCAACATTGGCTGAGAAGGTTTTAGTTTGAACATAAAGCGATTATTTTTGTCATAGGGCCAGTAAATTTCGACAACGAATATTGTGAAGAATCCCAGTGTATTTACAAATAAAGATGATGAAAAATTTAATAACGTCGAAGTCCTCTGGAGTTTGGAAACTTTATCAAACAACAGAAAATCAATCAGACTAACACGAAGCGTCGGAAACTTTGGTCAATACCATACACTCATATAAAGGTGTCATCATGGATGATCAACAAACTTCATTTAAACCCACTCTTTTCATTCGATGTAAAATGTAACTAAACAATATAATATCGGGTATTAATAGAAGTGTTCCTCAAGGATTTAATCAAAAAGGTCTGTAAATTAAGTAATGAACTGTTTTTTTTTTAAGTTTTTGAATTGAATAGAATTCCAATTCAGTATTGTCTCTTTCAAAATAACTTCCTTCGGAAGCCATATAGCGCTGGAAACGATTATTCCATTTCTCATAGCAGTGCTGGAACTCATATACTGGAATAGCCTTCAGCTGGTCGGTTACAGCCGTTAGTATGTTTTGTTTAGTTTCTACTGTTCCAAATGACGTCCCTTCAGGTGATTTTTCAATCTCGGGAAGAGTTAGGCGAATAAGGATGCTGAGGAGCTACATTAATGTTTTTACTGGCTAAAAACTCGTTTACTGAAATGACTGTGTGACAAGGCGCATTGTCGTAATGCAACATCCACGCAACAGAAGTTCTCGATGTTTGGTCTCACACGCATGGCCCTTTTTCGTTTTTCAAGAACCTCTCTGTAAAGGTGTTGATTTACTGTTTGGCCTGGAGGTAAAAACTCTTTATGGACAATTCCATGGCTATCCAAATAGCAAACCACCATGTATTTGATATTCGACTTGTTCATTCTTGCTAGTTTGGGTCTTGGAGAGCTAATCTTGGTGTGCCATTCCATGCTTTGGCGCTTCGTTTCCGGGTCATACTCAAACACCCAAGTCTCATTTCCTGTAATGACACATTCCATAAAATGGGGATCATTTTCAATCGATTCTAAAAAGTCAAGACACATTTCTCTCCTGATGTCCTTTTTGTCCCTGTGAAAGGTTTCTTGGAACCATTTTTGAACAGATTTTTCTCATCCCCAATTCGTTAGTCAAAATCTGATGAACAGTAATGTGATTCAAATTGAACTCTTCCCTGATCATTCTTGTCGTCAACCGACGACCTGAACGCACAAGAACGCATATTTTCATCGGTTCTTGAAGATGAAGGCCTTCTGCTGCGTGGTTCATCTTCAATCGACTTTCTTCCTTCTGATCGAATGTTCTGGACTCTTGAAAAAACATTGTCTTCGTAGGGGTGTTGAAGTTTTGCAAAAGTATCCGTTCCGCTGTGTTCAAGTCTAAAGCAAAACTTGATAGCACACCGTTGTTTAAAATTAATGTCACTCATTTTTAAAACGCACTAAAGAAAAACTGTCTACGAAAACAGTCACAAAAAACAAATGACTTTAATGAGTTCAAACTTGTACTGAAGGTGCATTACATGTTAACTTACCGCCCTTCCAAGTCCCTTCTCCGCTGTGTTGCTAGATCGGGCGCTACGTTACCAGTCTCATTACTTAATTTACACACCTCGTATCATAAGGTCATATGTCAAATGTGAATGTATGTAGTTATATGTTAGCACATTGCGCCTCGATTATAATTTCCTGGAATTTATAGCATTAGTCATGTTATTACAAACTCATGAAATTATAATCGTGGCGCAGTGGACGAGTATGGTGATTATTGAATTTCAAATTCACCAGTTTTCTTAATTGCCACGTATTTTTATTCCGCATTTTTGACATGCATAAACTTTACTATCAAACTCAACTGATTATTTTAAATGGACCACTGTGAGTGTTGACCTACATTTTGTTGGCGGGAGCAATTAAATGCATATCGCTGACCTCTTCCAGCCCCAAACTCTAAAATAAGCTGTGGAATCTACACCAAATGATTTGGGGAAACACCATCGCTCGGAGATACCCCACGATAATATACATAATTAGCACGTCATCCATAGAACGCCAGTCATCCGCATTATCTGCGAATTCCAATTAATACAATAGACAATATTATTAATTCCAGTTGATATAGCATGGTCTCATGTGCTACAATGTGCATGAGAAATATGCAAGAAAAATATAATGTTTGCATTCAATCAAAGGTTCTTTTAAATCCAGAGATGGATTAATTCCATACAAATATATACAGTGCGTCCATAAAGTGACGCATAAATTCATTATTAGCTAAATGAACAATATTATTGAAAATTCCCGAGACAGGTCAATTTTTGATTGCGATTTACTATTTTGTCACATACTAATTTAATATACAGGGTGTCCCACCTTCGAGTAATGACGCCACCACCGATTTTTTTAAATGGAACACTACATTTTTTTCAATTTTCGGATGACCCTGGCCGAGCTGAGTCCAAAAATGTATCACAAGTTGCTTCTATCTATTACAGGGTGGACAACAGTACAAAAATTACAAATTATGTATTGCTGATTAAACGCACTAAAAAAATTAAATTAACGTTATTGTGATACAAAAATACAACTACTTTAATAAACACCAGTTTGACAAGACGCGCGAATGACGCGAGGCGCGATACGTGGTTCGTTATTTTTTTGTCATTTGTTTTTTGATTGTCATTGTCATTTTTTGCCATATTAAAAACGGCTATTTAGAGTTCACTTTTGTATTGTTAACGCTTCAAAGTAGGTACTTTAAGTGAAACCTAAATCTAATTTATTTAAAACGTTTTGTTGAAAATGCCTTTAAATGAAAGGGATAGATTGAAATTCTAATGATGATTGGTGTTGGCGACAGAATGCGGACTCAACAAGAGGTGTGTAGATTATTACATGAATGCACCCAGATCGTGAACCTGTTTCACAACCTACAGTAAGCAGAATAGAGCGAAAATACAGAGAATTAGGACACGTGAGGGATGCACCAAGGCAAGGTAGACCTAAAATTAATGAAAATGTTCAACAAGACGTAATTTTGTCGGCACTAGAAAATCCACATTGTACAGTACGGCAAGTAGGTAGATTTGAATATTGAAAAGTCTTCAGTATCGAATATTTTTAAAAAGCGTAAAATACCATCCCTAGAGTACGCCTCATCCATGAATTGGTTGAAGACGACTTTGACCGAAGAACTGAATTCTGCGAGTACATGATGGACCACAATAATCAAAATAACGGTTTCCATTGCTAATATTTTGTTTTCTGACGAGGCAACGTTTTTTTTGAACGGGTTAATCGGCAAAACACCCGCTACTGGTCTCAGGAAAATGCCACACTGGGATACGCATACGCAACATCCACAAAAGGTCAATGTGTGGGCTGGTATTGTGAGAAATAGAATTGTTGGTCCATACTTTTTTGATGAAAATTTGACAGAGCATTGTATCTGGATTTTGCAATATACATTAATTCCGACTTGACCCGGCTATTTCCCTGATATTGAAATAGCCAATACTTTAGACGGCAGAATTTGGTTTCAACAGGATGGTGCACCACCACATGGTTATAGTTGTGCGCGAGTTTTTACACAGAACCCTTTCCAGATCGGTGGATAGGAAGAAGAGGATCAGTGGAATGGCCCCTCAGATCACCTGATCTTACTCCACTAGATTTCTTTTTATGGGGTTATTTGAAATCTAAAGTTTATACTAATAGACCCGAGAACATCCGTGAGCTCAAAGATCGAATCAGGCAAGAAACGTTAAACATAACACCTGCTATGTTACAAAATGTCAGAAGTGTGAATGGGCTGCCCGATTCGGTCATTGTTTAGCAGTCAACGGAGAACAATTTGAGCATTTATTGTGACTTTTCTAAAAATACAGAAACGTATAACTTTCTAATGAAATTTTCATAAACACTTTATGTATTGTTGTCCACCCTGTAATAGATAGAAGTAAATTGTGATACATTTTTGGACTCAGCTCTTCCACGGTCATCCGAAACTTGAAAAAAAATGTAGTACTCCATTTAAAAAAATCGGTGGTGGGTACATTACTCGAAGGTGGGACACCCTGTATATTAAATTATTATGTGACAAAATAGTAAATCGCAATCAAAAAATTGACCTGTCTCGGGAATTTTCAATAATATTGTTCATTTAGCTAATAATGAATTTATGCGTCACTTTATGGACGTACTGTATAACTCCTTACAGTCATTTTTACATACATTTAATTAAATGTTTGTAATTACTGTCAACCAATACCACTGTGAGTAATAGAGGAAATTGATGTGCTACTGGGTAAGGATACGTTTGATACATATGTATGGAGTTACAAGATATGTAACTTCATACAGGTCTGATTTTTTGTCTAAGAAAGTGCAAATTTGACTTAAATGTCAGATGACTTAAATGACATAAACTCAAACGTTTACAGATAATGGATTTACTTACTTTTAGAACATTCTAAGAGGACCAAAATTTTTTTGTGGCATTACAAAACTATGCCTAAAAAGATCTACTGTAAATTGATAAATTGTGGACAAATATTCCAGGACAAAGACAACTTAAGAGTTTCTAAAGCGATTGCCCAAAAAGACCTATTGTAGTCGTCAGTTTTCTTTAATGGAACTCTGATTACTGAATGATATAGATGAGAAATTACTATACCTTTCATAGATCAGTTGGATAATGCCGAAATTATTGCTATAATTTACTTCTACCAAGATGGTGTTAGAGCACCCAATACGGGTGAACCAATGGTAATGTTATTTTCCATAATCGCTTTGTGTTATGTGATTTATTTTTGTGACCGTAGTTAAACAATATAATTTTCCAATTTCTTATTAATCACCAGAATAACCTTGATCGACTGCAAGGAAGAATGTTGGAATCAAATAGATGCGATTACCATTACCTTTTCTCCCCATTCTCCTAAAACGTTTCAGTTCTATTTGGAAAATGTGTCAGAAATATTTAGAACATCGTGGTGTCCATTTTCAATAATATCTGTAATAAAATATGTGTTTCGAATTTTTTCTATCTTTTTTTCTATCATGATGTCATTTTTTCTCTATTTCCTAAATTAAAGGTAAAACAATAAAAAGAGAACTTCGTGTTCACTTGAATTTGGAACCAGGTTCTTAGATTCAAAAGAAAAATTATACAACGAGGTTAACCTCTGGTTACGGGAACCTCCGGCGTAGAAACAAAAAACTGGACGTTTTCCATGAAACATCGAACTACTATACTTTTCTCGACGCGCGTTTCCCCCCCAAGTTGGCATCTTCAGGAGAAGATTAAAAACTGCAGTTTTAGTGCAGAAGATTAAAACAGTTTTTAATCTTCTCCTGAAGATGCCAACTTGGTTGGCGAAACGCTACGCGCCAGCGCCGCCTGTTTTTAACCGTACGTGTTGGAACTACGAATTGGAACGGACGCGGTGTCCCCGGTGCCTGGCGGAACTTCTTCGCCGGAGTACTTCAGCTGGATACAAGCTTGGAACTGTGGGGAACGTTATAAAAAAAAAGAAAAGGAGGGAAATGAAGAGAAAGAAATAACTGTTCTTCTTTCCTTATTTTTAATTTTTTTTGTTGTTTTCAAAATAAAATCTTAAAAAAAAAGGGGAACCAATGATTTTAAGTTTTAGTATTGAGTTTGTAAAGAAAAATTGTATTTGTTAGAAGTTTTTATTTTTAATGTCATTTATTATAATAACATTTCAAACATAAATAAATAGGGTTACTTTAAAAAATTGAAACTTTTTTTGTTATTTCGCAATAACATTTCCCAAACATAAAAATGTGGAATAGTGAATAGAAAAGACCTTCAAAGACTGGTCTTCTATTCCACTTTTTTTCTTGTTAATTTCGGCAATAAAATTTATAGGTAGGACTTTCAAGTCGTCAATTTCGAAGGGTTTAAATTTAGGGTTCTTTTTTGCATGACATTTCGAATGTCATTTTAGAATCAGAAATGGTTAATCGCGGGGGTAAGAAAAAAAAAAAAAAAGGGGGACTGACGGTTTTTTTTGTCCTGTTTGTTTTTTAAAAAAAAAAAAAAAAAAGGGGGAAAACTTATGATTTTTTTATATTTTTTTGTTTCCATTCACTAGTGCAATATATAAAATGTTAATTTATTTTCCCTCAGTAAAACATTAATTAACTGGAGAATAAGATATGCGGTGACATATATTTTTTTACAGAATTTAAAAAAAAAAAATAAATTTTGAAAAAAATAAAAAACCTTTTTTTTAAAAATTTAATTAAAAAAAAAAAGGGGAGAGGAAAGAATTTTTTGTTGGCTAAAGCCTCGGGTCATATAAACGGGAGACACTTTAATTGAAAAATTAGTTCTATTTGAGGGAAGTTAAAAGCGTAGTCGCCGGTTCGTTATTTTGGTTTAAAAAAAAAAAAAAAAATCCTTCTGGTGTTTTTTGGTGATGTTAGGTGATTTTTTCTGGTTTGTTTGTGTTTTAAACGGGTTTTTCCCCTTTGGGTTTCGGGGGGGGGGGAGGGTTTTTGCGGCTCCCCCTTGGAAAAACCTGTATTTTCGTGTCTAGTATTACTTCTGCATCTTATTAATAATTTTTATCCAATTCTTAAAACCTTATTTATTTTTTTTTTTATAGATATATTTTAAATTTGTTGCAACAAATAATTTTAAAAAAAAAAAAAAAAAAATAAATTTTAGGAAACCCTGTTTCAAAATAAAATACTATCCTCAATTTTTTCTTAAAATAAATTTCTTTTTTCTACAGTAATAAAAATATCTTTCTTTTGAAATATAAATTTAATTAAATTTATTAATTTTTTTAACTTTCCTCTCTTTCCCCCCTTAGAATTTTTTTTTTTTTTTTTTTTTTTGAAAAATTTTTTTTTTTTTTTTTTTTTTTTTTTTTATGTTGTGAGTCTTAATAAATTTTTTTAGCACGAAAAATTAAATAGTTTGGGTTTTGAAGTTAAAATGCGGATTCTATAAAAAGGCACTGCTCAATGAAATTTCAACCCCAAAAATACATTCACGTTCAATTTAAAAAAAAATTTAAAAAAAAGAAAAGGAAGAGAAGGGAGTTTTTTCAGAGAGGGAAAAAAAATAAAAAACAACTACTACCGAGAGGGAAACCAAACAACACACACCCCCCGGTTTTTTTTTTTTTGTGAGAGAGGAAGGGGGGTGTGGTTTTTGTTTTTCATTAAAACCAACAAATTCCCCCAATTTCTCTTCGCCTCAACCCTTGTAGCTCTCCCATATAATATAATCTCACATTTAAAGTTTTAAAAATGCATATTTTACGAACGTTTTCTATGCGAAAAAACCAAAAATCCCCTCGGTTGAAACGCTTGGTGACACTGCCGTTGCTCGGTGCGAAAATCTGAAAATCGATATTTTCACAATTTTCTTTTACTTTGATGCAAGAGGTTGCGCCGTGTTTACAATAATCGATTACATCTTAACCCTCCAACACCCAACCAAACAACACCAAATAATAAGGTGTCGAAAAGCTGACGAATTTTCGTATATCTCGGCTATATATTTTATGTCACGATTTTGTGTAAGAGACTCCCTGTTTTTATTTGTATTAACTGAAAAGATGTTGGGGGGAGATAAAACCAATTTTTTTTTAAAAAAAAAAAAAAAAAAAAAAAGAGTAGTTTTTTTTTTTTTTCTTTTTTTTTCTTTTATTTTTAAATAATTTGTTAAACACGGAACAGTAAGACACAGAACAAGATAGTAAACAAGGGAACAGTATTTGCAGGCTTGTTTATCTCTTTGGATTTATATAAAAATAAAAAATACAAAAAATTGTTTATTTGGTTGTTTTGTGGTGGACCCCCATAGTGTGGGGGTTTTTTTAGGGAACTTTTCTTTTTTTTTTTTTTTTTTTTTTTTTTTTTTTTTTTTTTTTTTTTTATTTAATTATATTTGCACTGGTTCTACGGAACTGCCTTTTTCCACGAAAGGGTTTGCCAACTAAGTGGTGTTCGATTAAAAAACATTTTTACATCTTCTCCTGAAGTCACCCCCGACCAAAAGGGTGTGGGGGGGGTGCTCGGGATAAACGTCCAGTTTTTTTTTTTTACCGAGGTTAATAACAGACCAGAGTGAATGCATTACATTTTCCTTAAGCATGAAAAATGGTTATAAACAAAGTGATATCAATATGGTAGCTTGGCCGGAAAATACTTGAAATTGACCCTGAAACACTTAATTACGTAGGCGCATGTATATTTTTTTTTTTAAAAAAATCATTTTTTTTTAGGAGAAATGTCAAATGCAAACCTGTAAACTGGGCTACGGCGGGGGATGAGCCGGAGTTTTTTTTTTTTTTTTTTTTTTTTTTTTTTTTTTCCTTTTTTCCGTTCTTCCTTTTTTTTTTTTTTTTCCGGACTTAGCAACACACCAAATTATTAAAATCAAATGATAACTTTAACCCACGAAACAAAATAAAACAAAGTACAAATAATAATTTACTTACATTTTCTGCTTAGTCTCTTCTAAATTCGTGGTGCCATTACACCAAATTGCCTTTAAGCTCCAATAGTATAAGGGTTTTTTTTCACAGACCGGGTTCTATGAAAAAAAAGGGCAAAGGCTTTTTTTTTTTCTCCGACGCCAACTGAGGCCATATTTGTTTGAACTCTTGGTCCGGTTTCGTTTTTCCTCGATTTTTGGTTTTAAATACACGGGGGTGGGGAGGAATCTCTGGAGAGGGGAGAGTGGGGTAATAAAAAAAACACCCCCCCCCCTCTTCATAAAAAAAAAAAAGAAAATGTGAAAAATTCGATTTTCAGATTTTTTGCTGCGCCGAACACAGTTTTCGTCTAACTTTCTTGTCTTTTGTTTTCTAAATCGGTAAGACCCCTCAAAGAAAAAAAAAACACCCCCCCCCCTCCAAAAAGAAAGGAAGAGAAAATAAGAAAAATCCCTTTGGTTGTGGCAGGAGTTTTTTTTTTTTTTTTTCCCATTTTTCAATGTTTTTTTGTTTTTTTTTGTAAATAAATAAGTAAAGGTTATGTTATAGTGTTTTTTTTTTTTTGGTTTTTTGTTGTTGGGAAAAATAAGAAACGGGAATGGGGGGGGGACAAAAATTCCTTTTATCTTAATTATTCATGGAGTCGAGTCTACTAGGGTTGAATAGTATGTTTTTATAGGGGAGAAGGAGAAAAAGAGGAAGGAAAATTTGTCACTTTTTTAACGTTGAATGCATTTTTGGTTGGCAACCGGTCAATAAACAAGCGTCACATGAGACCTTTCCGTTCAGCTATCAAAAATAAAATGTGGGGGGGGGGTTTTCCGCTGGCTGTAGTAATTATTTTGACTCGCAATTGTAAGTATCTGTATATTAAACTATTTTTCAAAAAGAAAACTACTTGTACGTTCTGGTTATGATTATATGTTTTCCATTGTATTGAAAAAAAATACGACATAATAAAAGAGAAAGTATGAAATATTACATTTTTCTTGTCAAGGTTAGGATTGGGGCGGTATTGAACAAAATTTATGGACATATTGGGGGTTTTTTTTTTTTATTTGTGTTATTTTTTTTTTTTTTTAATTGTTAAAAAATTTTTTTTTTAAAGTTATAATTTTTTTTTTTTTGGCATTTAATTGTTTCTAAAGAGAGCTGTAGAAAGTAGATATTTTATTATATAAGAAAAATTGAGGTTGGTTTCTATCTTAGTTCAAAGTTCCAATAAATGGACATTTACGTTTATTTGATTGCCTGTTACAAATTATCTACTGCATTGCAAAGAAAAATATATTAAAAGAGGTTTGTAAGTTTTTTTTTTTTTATTTATTTTATTGTTTTAAATTAAATAAAAAAAGTAAGAAGACGAGAATTATCTCAGTTTTTTATTATCAGTCCTAAACTGCCCCAGCGACGGCCTAAGCCTATCCTCCAGGTAGGCAGATTAGAATAGAGGAAACTATTTTGAAACGTAATAACAGTTAAAATGTATCAAATGTATCAAATGTATCAAATGTCTTTGTTTTGCCATACGTTTATACTGAGCTTTAACATACAAAATTAATTTATAATTCAATCGGAGAACTATAATTCCCCCCTTTTTTTTTTAGATTTTAAAGAAAGTTCTTCCCTTTTTTAAAAAAGTCCCTTCCTAAAAATTTCTATTGTATAAAAATATATGTCCGCATATCTTATTTCTCCATGTTTTCGTTAATGTTAATGTTTTACTCAAGGAAAATAGAAAAACCATTTTATATATTGCACAGTGTGGAACAGCCAAATGGAATAAATTCATTTGCTCCATTGTTATGCATTTTTTTGGAAAATCTTGAGTCACGTCAATTTTTAATTCTAAATGACATCTTGCGATGTAAAAATGTCATCCCTAAATTTAACCCCCTTCCTATATCAGCTTCAAACCCTAAATTTTCAAATTGAAGCAGCGGCTTTATTCATTTGAAAGGTCTTTTTCATTCTCTATTCCAAATTGCTATGGTTTTAAATTTTATTGCAGAAATTATCACGAAAAAAAGTTTCTCCAGTTTTTGGTAACACTATTTGTCAATTTTAGGTTTTGAAATGTTAATAATAGCAAAAAATAAATGTTTTATAAAAATATAAAAAAAAAAACACACCTCCCCCCTAATAAGAAAAAAACACATAACCCCCACAAAAAATTTTATAAAATATAAAAAAAGAACCGCCTTTCCCCTTATAAGAAAAAAAATATTCAATAAAAAAACGTAAAATTTTTTTTCTTGGCTTGACAATCGAACGACAAAAAAACGAGAGAATATCCTCACTGGGTGAGGGTGCTACACACGCCAACCCCAGGAAAATGAACGTTTGGGCAGAAAAATTTGAGAAAGTATCATTGGTCCCTTCTTCATTGACGACAATTTGAATGGAGAAACTTATTTAGCGTCTCCAAAAAGTTGGTGGACCAGGGATGGGCAACTTTTTTCCCGGTTGAAGGAATCTCACAACTTCCAGGTAATGCAATATGGTTCCAACAGGATGGTGCACCAGCACATTACGAAGTCAATGTCCGGTAATATCTCCACACATTTTTTCCAAATCGCTGGATAGGGAGACGTGGTTCTGTAGAATCGGCACGATCACCTGATCTCACGCCGTTAGACTTCTTCCTATGGGGATATGTAAAAAGTATGGTCTACAAACCAAACCCGACGATTTAGCGGACATGAGAATAACACTTGCAATTAGGTCGATTACCCCGCATGATGTTAACTAACGTTAGAAGACATTTCTATTTACGACTAGAATGCTGCCAAGATGTTGGATGCATTTTGAACATCTGCTGCATCAATAATGATTTGTTTTTTTATTTTAATGTGGCGCCGGGCTTTTTTCTTGGTGAATTTCTTGCAATAAAATTTAAAATCATATCAGTTTTGAATAGATAATGAAAAGACCTTTCAAATGAAGTATCACAAGCCCCTACTTCCAATTTGAAAATGGTTGTAGCTGTCACCTGAAGGGGGTTGAATTTAGGGATGGCATTTTTACGTCGCAAGATGTCATTTTAGAATTGGAAATTGACGTGTCTCAGGATTTTCTAAAAAAATACATAATAATGGAGCTACTGAATTTATTCCATTTGGCTGTTCCACACTGAATATATGTATTTATGGGCATTTATGGACAAGGTAGCTGAGTAGGTTAAAGCACCGTCTTTCTAGTCGCGATACCTCTGTGCGCGTTGTTCGAGTCCCGGGCGGGGAAGAGGATTTTTAATATTCTCGTTTTCTCTGCAAGGACTTGATATTCAACCACTAAAACACTAGTATACGTGTGGATGCATAAATGCCAGTCCAACCGCACATGCCATAGATATGTTCTAACGTAATATAATATGCCTAGTAATGTTCTAGTTTTCTGGGTTTCCTCAGAACTATAAAGTAAATGCGTTACCGAAATAATCTTATGTTGCTCCCAGTGCGCCATGGCAAATAATAACAATAGCCACTCCTTCCCACACAGATCCCTGAGAGGACCTAAGTAAGGGTTACTCTTCGTAATTATAGGGTGAGTATTATTATCATTATTATTTATGATAATAATACTCACATTTTATCCTATTGAAAATGATGTCCATGAATCTTAGAAAAAGGCAAAATGGCATCGGGGAGACAGGAAAAGTCGTTTTTCTCAAAACTGTTTTTTCACATATACTGTTTTACTTTTGGTAATATCTGCCACCCTCAGTGCCGCCCCAGTGCCGCCCCAATTCGACGTCTTCGCTTCGAGTTATCTCACGTACAATAACGTAATTAACGCGTCATGCATAGACCGGCCGTCGACGCGATATCTGCGAAATTCCAATTACTTAGCGTCGCGAACCGGCGCCGCCGCCACCGCCGCGACCGGTGATGAATTCCGAGAGGCCGCACATTCCTCGGCGGGCCCCTGGACGCACGTCCCGGGCGCGAACGGCCAGGCCCCGGGGGCGGCTGCTCCCACGGGTACTGTTCGGCCGCTGAGCGGGCGGGGGTCGGGGGTTGCTTTATTTTAGTCGGAGCGGTAACTCGTGTGGCTGCCGCTCCCGAATCGCAATGTTTCCTTGTAGCCCAATAAACGGGGGAGAAAACCGGTCACTAATTGTTATCAGCAAACAAAAAATATGGTCGTATAGAGAAAAAAAATTCTAAGAAAGATAGCGTTTTATGCGACTCGAGTTTTAATGGCGAACATAACCAAAAAATTCGCAAAAGTTAAAAAAACTGTTTTTTTTGCAAATAAAAAAAAAAGCTTTCAAGTCCTACACAAGAAAGTTAAATTAGGAAGTTGTGGGCCTTAAAAATGCGCGTCGAATGAAAATTGAACGAAAAAAATCGGTTCGTAAACATTTGAGAAAAATTAAAAAAAAACGTCAAAAATCGCGTTTTCGTATTTGGGGGGGGGGGGGGAGGGGGGGGGGGGGGGGAAAAGGGAAAAAAAAAAAAAGAAAGGGGGGGGGGAAAAAGGGGGGGGGGGGGGGGGGGGGGGGGGGGGGGGGGGGGGGGGGGGGGGGGGGGGGTTGGGGGGGGGTTAAAAAAAAAAAAAAAAAAAAAAAAAAAAAAAGGGGGGGGGAAAAAAGGGGGGGGGGGGGGGGGGGGAAAAGGGGGAAAGGGGGGGGGGGGGGGGGGGGGGGGGGGAGGGGAAGGGGAAAAAAAAAGGGGGGGAAAAAAAAAAAAAGGGGGGGGGGGGGGGGGGGGGGGGGGGGGGATAAAATTTAAGGGGGGGGGGAAAAAGGGGGGGGGGGGGGGGGGGGGGGGAGGGGGGGGGGGGGGGGGGGGGGGGGGGGGGGGGGGGGGGGGGGGGGGGGGGGGGGGGGGGGGGGGGGGGGGAAAGGGGGGGAAGAAAGGGGAAAAAAAAGAAAAGGGAAAAAAAAAAAGGGGGGGGGGGAGGGGGGAGGGGGGGGGAAAAAAGATTAAAAAAAGGAAAAAAGGAAAAAAAAAAAGGGAAAAAGAAAAAAAAAAAGGGGGGGGGGGGGGGGGGGGAGGGGGGGGGGGAAAAAAGGGGGAAGAAGAAAGAGGGAAAGGAGAAAAGGAAAAAAGGAAGAAAAAAAAGAGGGGGGGGGAAGGGGGGGGGGGAAGGGGTGTTTGAAAGAGGGAAGAATTTTTTAAGGAAGAAAAAAAAAAAAAAAAAAAGGAAAAAGAAAAAAAAGAAAAGAAGAGGAGGGAAAAAAAAAAAAAAAAAAAAAAAGAAGAAGAAAAAAAAAAAAAAAAAAAAAAAAAAAAAAAAAAAAAAAAAAAAAAAAAAAAAAAAAAAAAAAAAAAAAAAAAAAAAAAAAAAAAAAAAAAAAAAAAAAAAAAAAAAAAAAAAAAAAAAAAAAAGAAACAAATATAAGGTGCCGTTTTTCGATTTGTTGCAAAATATTTTTTTTTCAAAAAGTTATGGCCATTTTAATTTTAATTTTATAGGAACATCTTGTTTCCCAAAATTAAAATGGCCATAACTTTTTGAAACAACAAATCGAAAAACGTCTCCTTATATTTGTTTCTAGATTATGAAAAAAAATATACTGCAAATATTCCACAGAGCGTTACTGAGAACCCAGGGAGTGCTCCAGTGTTTTTGAAAATTTTTTCGCAAACTTTGCTGACGGTCTTTTCACTATAAATCCTTTCTGTAAGAGGTGTATAGTCATCACCTAAAAAAGTGAAGTGGGTCCCATGCGTCGTTTTCAAGATATGGCTAACTGAAATATCACGCACCGCCACTGACAAAATGTATTCTGTAAAAGTCATGTGTTGGTACCGATTTTTATTAAGTGATCAAGCTATTACAGCTTAACATCAATGTGTATTCTAATTCGTGTTCCGTGTTCTTTCTCCTCCCTCTCCCTATTCCCCGCTGCCCTCGTTCAATTTAGCACGATGCGCGGCTAACAGGAAGCCGTGGTTGTATCCTCCCCGACGGCAGACACACTGACTGCGGCCATATTTCGACATAATGATGTGTACACCATAACTGGATGCAAGCAGTTACCTAGTTTGTGTAAAGTCAATTAAGCTCCATTGAAACGCTTACTTTGAATGCGCTGTAACACCGCCAGGCAATCGAGAGGTCGATTATAGTCCGGAACGGTAATGTTAGTAGGGGTGCTAAACTCAAATAAAAACGAATTTGGTTGTAAGGGGAAATGAAAATATATAATATATGTCGCTTATTTCTGAGTGAGTGGTGAAAAGGGGAGTGGTAAGCCGTTCTTTTTTTCTTGGTTTCGAGATTGTTAAGTTAAGTGTCACTTGTATCTATTTTTCCAATACTTTCAAGTTACGAGATGTGTAAATTTAGTAATGAGACTGGCAACACTGCGGAGACGGGACTTGGAAGGGCGGTAGGTTATCATGTAATTCACTTTCTATACAAGTTTGAACTTGTTAGAGTCATTTGTTTGTTCTTTGTGACTGTTTTCGTAAACTGCTTTTTTTCTAGCGTGTTTTAAAAATAAGTGACATTAATTTTGAGCAACGGTGTGCTATCAGGTTTTGCGTCGGACTTGGATACATGTTTTTGAGTACGACCCGGAAACCAAGCGCCAAAGCATAGAATGGCACACTTCAAGCTCTCCTAGACCCAAAAAAAAAAACAAGAATGAGCAAGTCGAAGATCAAATGTATGCTGATTTGCTTTTTTGATAGCCAGGGAATTGACCACAAAGAGTTTGTGCCTCCAGGCCACACAGTAAATCAACACTTCTACAGAGAGGTTCTTGAAAAACTTCGAAAAAGGGTCATGCGTACCAAACATCAAGAACAACGGGATATTGCATCACGACAATGCGCCTTGTCACACAGCCAGTAAACGAGTTTTTAGCCAATAAAAACATTCATGTGCCTCCTCAGCCTCCCTATTCGCCTGACTTGGGTCCTTGTGACTTTTTTCTCTTCCCGAGAATCAGAAATCACCTCAAGAGACGTCCTTTTGGGACTATAGAAAACCTTCAAACGGCTGTAATCGACCAGCTGAAGGCTATTCCAGTATATGAGTTCCAGCACTGTTATGAGGAATGGAAGAGCCGTCTCCAGCGCTGTGTGGCTTCCCAAGGAAATTATTTTGAAGGAGATAATACTGAATTGTAATTCTATTCGAATAATTACTAAAAGAATCAGTCTCATTATTTAATTTACACACCTCGTATGTCTAAAAAATGAGAATCTAAAAATAACGAAAGATTTCAATTTTGCTGGACAAAGTAACTCAAATTGTGGTAGTTCTTTGTTTCTTGTATGTGGATAGATAAACTAGTTATACTTACATAACATAATGTTTGACAGAATCTAAAATTGAAAACCTCATTCATTTTAGTCAAAGCCCACTTTTACAAAGTGAATTTGTGAATCAGTTTAAGTGCACATATTTAGTTTCATAGGAAATTTTAAAGTGTCATAAATGGATCCTTTGTTAGTACCTCATGATATGAAAACTGCATGAATTTAAATTTCTCACCTCAAAAGCCTTCGAATTTCTAATTTTGTGTCACTATCTTAGTGTATTTAGAAACTATAGGGAAAATCGAAAACAAAATTAAATCCATAATATCTTAGCTATCATCAACAATTGGACCAAGATAAGTTTAGTTAGGTCCCATTAAATTGACTTGATGAGTCTACTGTTCACAATGTCCCATAAGTTATGGTTCATCTTGAATAAAACAAATTTTAAATTAAGGAAAGTAATTTTTAATGTGCGTTTCTTTTAAATTATTTATTTATTTATTGTTACACAATAAGTTTAGTGTCTAAAAATAGGTACTTAAACTAAATCAACAAAACAAACAAAAAACAAAATTAAGAAACAAACGCAGAGAAAAAAAACAACAAAAAAATTAAAAAGAAAATAGAAATATCAAAACACAGTAAACCGGTATATTTACATTAAAAATTAAAAATTATGGGAAATGTTAAACAATGAGATCATTTGTGGGTTGAAATATATTTTCAAATTCCAAACAAATGTTTTTTGGCCGTTTAGAATATGTCTTTCTTTCTCTATTTCTTTCTATTTCCAAGGAGTTACAGAGTTCCAGTCCAAAAAAAAAACAAAATATTGGAAGTAATATATTAATTACTTCCAATATATGGAAACTATATTTAAATACACTAGTTTTTATAACCATATAGTTAATTAGTGGGATGAGGTCAAATGTTTCCAAAAAAAAAAACTAATTTTCAGTTAGTCGATGTTTCGCAAAATTTATTTGCATCCTCAGGACTCTAAAATATGACAAACACGCAATGTAGATAATAACAAACGTAATACCACACAGATTAAAATAGGGAATCATAAGGATTACATGTTTCATATTTATACTTACAATTGAATAAGCTTCTTGCTGTCGTTTTTAAAAATAATTATGAATGAAACATTGATAAAACAATTTTTCGTTTGACGAAATCAAAATTATTGGACAACAAAACAATTACAAAAAACGATTGTTACATGAAATGATTGCTATTAAAAAGAGTGATTCAGTGAACAAACGCACTGACATTGACAATTTGAATACGGCATATTACAATTTAATATAATAAATTCTGTATACTAGACTTAAATAACTGGCATGAAAAAAACATATTTAAAAAAAAAATATATATATATATATATATATATATATATTTTTAAAAAAAAAAAATTTTTTATAAAAATACGTTTTAATGTAATTTTTATAAAGTTATCCCGTAAAAAAGTATTTTAGCAATTTTTACAATTTTTAGTGTCTTTTTTAAAGAAGTTAGACATTTTTATTTATTTCTTATATTTATATGTGTAGTTTTTAAGCTAATTAGAATTGTACGGGTAGATAGCCGATGCACGTCTGGGTGACAGTACGTTGTATTCTATTATTATTTTATGTTATATCAATTGTTTTATCAATGCTTCATTCATATTTATTTTTAAAAACGACAGCAAAAAGCTTATTCAATTGTAAGTATAAATATGAAACATGTAATCCTGATTCCCTATTTTAATCTGTGTGGTATTACGTTTGTTATTATCTACATTGCGTGTTTGTCATATTTTTGAGTCCTGAGGATGCAAATAAATTTTGCGAAACGTCGACTAACTGAAAATTAGTTTTTTTTTTTGGAAACATTTGACCTCATCCCACTAATTAACTATATGGTTATATGGAAACAGGTCACTAATCCTACATTACAAACTAGTTTTTATATTATTTTAAAAACCTAAAAAATCTAAAATTCAGAATTCCGAGCAAATAACGAACAGTGTGAAGCCGCTTTTTTAAAAACCTCTATTCTCAATTATCTCGAAAATAATATTGACTCATCTTGATGTCGTTATCTGGAATAATACTTTAACAAGAGATGTAAACTGGGCGAAGTAATTCTTTGATCTTGACGTTTACAATATTGAATTTGCAACTTTTTGCAAGTAAGCGCGGGTAAGATTAATGTTTAAGGAAATAGGCAACGTCTAGACACAGATTAATCATTTGAAAGAACTTCCACAAAATGGATTGCCGGCTACAGGGCATTCTATTATTAGACGTTACATTCCGATGTTGATGAATCAGAAATTCCAATTTCGTAATTAAAAAAGTTCGGCGAATCCTCGTGGAAACGAGAATCCTTGTGGAGGAATTAACAGATCAGCTTTGTTAGGGTTATTACCAGCTGAGACGGGAATCTACGCGAACGTTTTTCTTTAGAAAGTGAAAAGCGTCGGAGAAATAGAGGGAGAGAGAAGACGTTGTATTGACCGCCGATTAAATGCAATGAATGTTAGGAGATAAAATGGGTTATGTGGAATATTGTGTTTTATTTTGTCATTGTTTCTTGAAATTAACTTGTTGAAACGGGGTCCCGATAGGTACTTCAGAATTTAAATTTAGGGCCAACTTTCAACGATATTACCTAGGAATCACGCATGTTTGCATCTCATCTAGAGAGCCGTAAATTTAATTGAGGATCTTTTTACGACGTAAGAACGTGTTAGCACTGTGTAAACTTAATACGAAAATTCTCGTTCTTTTGTAAAAACAGTTCGTAAATTTCGTTTAAGGGGTTATAGGTACTATCTAATTTAAATGTATAAACTATCTAAAAAAAAAATAATTTGGGGGGGGAGGGGAGTGTACAAGCTTGTACAAAAATTTTACAACTTATTTTCCGAACAAGTCTCAGTGGTCCAGAACGTTCGAAAAAGCCGCTCTGCTGTATTATTACAGTTCTAACAGTTCTATTGGTAGTTTTCGTCGGTACAAATGAGTAATACTTTCCCGAAATATATATACAGATGACGCTATTCAATCTTAGTGAAGCTACTAAGACAATAGCCGTATTATTTATATGATTAAATACGTTTTCAAACTTTAAACGCGTTTTTCTCAAAACTGCGTTTTTCAAATTGGCGTACAATATAGCTAGCTCAGTTTTTATCCGATATACTTGAAATTTAATTGTAGCTTCTTATATAGATTATCTATCGAAGTACACATGATTTTTGCGATTGACAAATAATTAGATTTGCAATAAACAATTTAAGGTCGATTTTTAAGAATGAAAGAAAGAAGAAATGAAAAAAAAAGTAAAAGTGATGTCAATTTTGTGAATTTAAAAAAAAAATTAAATTTCGGGTACTTCCAAAGAAAAACTAATGTAGATTAAGAAAAAAAAATTTTTTTCTAAGTGGTGTATCAAGACTGCTACGGTGTACGCCGATTTCCTCTTCCAGAAAAAATTGTTTCATGTTACCTGGAGCTACGACGCCATTTTGTAACTTAGTAAAACATTCTTTTGTATACATTAATACCTATAGAATCAAGTGTCAAAATTTCATTTTGATCCATTACGTACATAGGTATCGAAATAAAATTCCCAAAAAAGCTTCATTTTTCAGTGTGCCTGGATAATAAAGTTTACCCCTTAATTTTTGAGCGTAATCATGTACCAAGTGACAATGCAATTTGCAATTTTATTCGATTTTTTTCCAGCAGTCTGTTATTTAATTCATTTTCATATGTATGAAAATATTCACAAATGATTTTGCCACTCTATTAGGTTACAATACTACTAGTGCGATGGGAGCGATTTCTTTTTTATTTTTTTTTTAAATAAATAAATCACACCACAGAAATTGACATTCTCCCTCTAAGAGTCATTACAATTGTGCAGAGGGAGAATATACATGGAAAAGACGTAGGACACACAACCAAACCCTGTGACAGGTGCCAATTGCCACAGGAGGGATTCGAACCCGCGCAGATAATAGCTCTCGTAGGTGGCGAGTATTCGCCACCTTCTCACCTGGGGCTGTACTGAGCTATCGCCGCGGCCAAATTCTTTATTTGGAGACTTGCATATACTTCATGAAGAATTGGATTTTAAAGTTGAAGGTGCCCAACTTTCAGACAATTCAAATTTACTCAAATTAGAACTATAATTTTAAAATACTTAAATAGAAAACTATCACACACGTTCCGTTCTATATTCATATTTTATATTCATGTTCACGTTCTATATTCATGTTGTTGATCAGTGGCGGTTGCGAGAAATGATAGGGTTGAAAATGAATGAGAAATATGGCGCAACAAGGTCGAATTTGAAAGTTGTAGATCTTAAGGTTTTTAAAAATATTTATATGCTTAGTATATTCATGCCCCCCCCCCCCCATTATTCACCAGTGTCTTTTATTTCTTCAACGTAATATCCCGATCTAAAAATCCAGGTCTGCCGCTAATAGGCAGCCGCTATGCCTTTTATGAATTGATGAGTCTCTTATTTAGTGGATAGGAAATGAGCCAGGTCCGGCCGGCAACTGAAACATAACATGATGTGATCATATTTACGTTTCTAATGGGTTCAAATTGCTCTTCTACCGTAGCCGTCTGGAGTTCCATTTAGTCCAAATTGCTACAACGCCATTATCGAATTAATTCACTCCTATTATTATTTGTCTAATGTATATGTTTTGCAAAACTTAATAAAATTCAATATTGTTAGGTTTTCACAATAAATAGTGAATTAGGTTAGAATAATAGTAATATTTTTTCGGCAATCTTGCTATATCCCTTGTAGGGTGACGGTGGGTAAATGCACTCACGAAAATCATACATTCCAATTTAAGGAATTACTAGAATGTCAAAAATGAATTAAAACAAATTCCAGGTATTGATATTCTGTAACATTTGGACAACAAATTGTCCAAAAAAATAGATTTGTAGATCATTGGAGTTAGAAATAGGTTACATTTTTTAAAAACAGTGTATTGTGGTGCATTTACCCTGACCGTCGGGGGGTAAATAAACTATAAAATGGATTTTTATGTGTGTGGTTTTTATGTGTGTGGATAAACACACAGCATGGATTTTTGCCAGGCAGATCGACTACTACAAACCTCCTAACCTGCCTTAACGACTGGACTGCGAGCCTAGACACCTGTGGATGTCCTGTATCTTGACTTTTCTAAGGCATTCGACCGTGTGCCACATTGCTGTACAAGCTAGAGCATTTTGGTATCCGTGGATATCTTCTTAAATGGATCGAGGCATTTCTCTCCAACAGGACATGTTCAGTGCGAGTCGGTCAACATAAATCTGTTCCTCGTGCAGTGACATCAGGCGTCCCGCAGGGCACTGTTCTTGACCCTGTGTTATTCCTCGTATACACGGCGGATTTATCAACACCACTGAGCTGAGCAAACACGCCTTCTACACTGATGACTTGAAAATCTACGGAAACCCTCTAGCTGAAGCAGATCTGTTGAACAGCGACTTGGCCGCGGTAACGGAATGGTCCAGAACTTGGCTGATACCCCTAAACGAAGATGTGGTGATGGTGCGGAAGTGTTTCGTGTGCGGGCATTGCCTGTTTCGCCTCATAGTGTTCTACTCTCGCAGCTGATGGTGCCGCGGAGACTTCAACGATACTACTGTTCGTGCGCTGCCTGCCTGTCTTGATTAACTCTGCTTGTAACCTCATTGCATATTTGTTTTTTTTTCATTTATTTGTATAATTTGCGCTACACACATTTTTTGTTTTTGGGCATAATAGGTGTTACCTCATGCCCTTATTCTTGTTTAATAAATAAATTAATAAAAAAAATACGGTAATAGCACCGCAAAATATGATATGGGGTTAACGAACTAAATTATGGAATGTTTACAATGGCATATAAAAATTAGCGTCTTTAAAATATAATAATTTAAAGCCTAATTTGGACTTGAAACGACTTTTAACCGTCAAATGAGAGCCGAGGACTAAACGAGCACATATTGAATACGAGATATGCGTTCTGTTTACAGATGACGCTTACAAAGTGTATTCACACCAATAGTGCATTTACCCATAGTCCCCCTAATCAATATTTTTTATCAACAGTAAAAAATTAATTATACTGGTACGTCCATACTATTTGAACTAAAGGGAAACGTTTTATTACACCTAAAACAGTAGATTTTATTATCTCTAAATATACTGAAGACCAAAAAAATGCAATGCTATGTCAAAAGTGTTTCCTTATACGTAAAAATTCAAGCATTCCACTTACATTTAATACAAAGAAGTTAATAATGAATTGGTTCGCCACGACTAGTTTAACATTCTCGAACTCTGTGGGGTATGGGCCGAATCAGATAGAAATAAAGGGCTTCATTTTAACCGCGTCTGACGAATACTAGGGGTGCCCTACTTCCTATGTATATTACGCCAGTCAATAGAGCTCAAAAAAGGTGTCAGGTTATGACATGATTGATACCTGAAATCCGACTACGGGATACTTTTAAGTTCGGTCTTTAGATGAAAACATATATGATTTGGACTAGAAAATAGTTGCACTTTTTTTTAATTACAAATTAGTGAAAAAAAATTGATTTGTTTTCAGTTTTTTGCTTATAGAAGAAAAGCTATTGAAGCAATCACATCGCATCCAACAGGAAAGTTGTGGAGAATTCAAAAAACCTTTAAAATAAAAAAAAATCAAGTCAATCGATGCATTTTTCGCTGAGAAAACTCGGAAAAACCGCGAAAAATGACATTTTCTTAATAAATTCGTAATTCGAGTATTTTTGCATTAGAACAGTCAATATTATGAGAAAATGTAGGTAATATCACGAAGAATGAGTGCGCAAAAAACTGGATTATGTCGGATGAATAGTTTTTGCACAATAGTCGAACAAAGATTTTTACATCGTATTTCGAATATTCCATGACACGTCGAGCGGTAGCTTAAATAACATTTTCTCGACGGATTCAGAAACTACAGAGTGTAAACTACAATTCGTCCATTTACATTGTTTCATTCAAATGCCACTAAATTGGTGTAAAACGCCTCTGAACACCGCGCGAAATTTGCTGGCCGCTGCAAATTTCATAACAACAAAAAAAAGTTTCTGACCGTGGAGTCTCACTATGTGTACCATATGTTTTTGAGGTCGCTGAATCCGAATCCGGGAATCCGAATCAGTTTCATCCCAGCACGTCTGGGTTCTACCATAACCTCAAAAACCACCCTCAAATTTGCTATATCCGTTAAAACCACAAACCCTATGGCTCCGAAACCATATAATCCTATAATACAATAACCCAATGGTTGTTGTATATAATACAATAACCCATTTATTACCAGATTCATTTATTTATTCAGAGATTTGTTTATTCATTAACAGATTTATTTATTTATTCAGAGATTAATTAATTTATTTACAGATTTATTTATTTATAGATTTCTTTATGGTGTATATTTGCTTGAGAACTGTAAAATCAGTTTCATTGTAAGATATTGCGTTACATGATTACATCATCGAGTTATAGGGTTATGTAGATATGTGGCTATGTGATTATGTGGCTGTGGGGTTATTGGGTTATTGTATTATAGTATCATGAGGATTAAGAGCCATAGGGTTTGTGGTTTTACGGATATGGTGAATTTCAGAGTGTTTTTTGAGGTTATGGCCGAACTCTAACGTAATGGGATAAAACTGACCCCGGATGCAGATTCAGCGACCTCAAAAACATACAGTACACATAGTCAGACGCCCACGTCCGAAACTTTTTTTTACCGGGTTTTAGGGTTATGGGGTTATGTGGTTATGTGCCTATGGGGTTATGGAGTTATTAGCTTGTGGGGTCAGTTGGTTATTATATTATAGGATTATGAGGTTTCGGAGTCATATGGTTTGTGGTTTTAACGGATATAGTAAATTTGAGGGTGTTTTTTTGAGGTTATGGCCGAACCCAGACGTGCTGGGATGAAAATGACCCCGGAATCGGATTCAGCGACCCCAAAAAATTTTCGTACACATAGTGAGACCTCCAGGTTAGAAACTTTTTTTTTGTGTAGCTGTGTAATTTATGGAAACTCGAGTGGCAGTATGGACACATCTGTGTTATAGCGTTGTTTACCATGAGTATGCAGGTTCTGTGTCTGTGACGATGCTCCCTTTGCCGATTAGTTGGGTTACACAATCACCCCACAGGTATAAGGTATGAATTATTTAATATTTCGTAACGTTACTGATAACGATATATATCCTGGAGCCACGCCTGGTAAAGTAGGCATCTATTATTAACCTCCGAGCTCTAGTTATAATATAGTTTCATATAGCATAACAACTAAATATAGTTTTATTTTAGTAGAAGCCTATATACTTGGTGTTTTTTTTTGTTTTCCAGTATACAATAGACAACTATCCGCGATGATTCCTAATCTCCTAATCGCCGATTTGTAGTTCGTGATGGTTGATGACACTTTTATTTCAATTTTTTGTTTCTTAGACAAAGTACCTATTAAACCCTCTGCACCACAATTGCTACTAGACTATGCAAAATTTTTAAAATCCAGTTAAGCAAACGACCCAAATGCACGTTACACAGCCAACAAAATTGTTTCTTTCTCCCCCATAACCGGAAGTTAAGTACTTCCATTTGGTCCGTTTCCGGAGATCACCTTAGTTTTACGTCTAATTTAAGTTTTTAAATCCCACCGATTAGTGCGAATTCGCTAATGCCGGCAATATCCAGTGGAGCCTCGGTATAATTCGATTGTAGAGAGTCTGGCCTCGCATTCGCAGTCATCAGCGCAATAGTTAGCATAAAGTGTAATATGTTCTGATAACGAAAAGTGCATTACGTAGTCTGATGTACCGGAGAGACAGTTAGGGAAAATGGCACAGGGACGTATTTTACCGCTGAGAATACCCAGATAACTATTCGGTACGGTTAAATTCTAATTGTAGAGATTTAATAATAGGGGTAATAGTATCTTACATAATGGTCGGATTTTATTCGGTAAAACCAGATTTGTTAGATAACAAAAGTTCTATTTTCTTGTAATTTTTGTTATTTCCTTTAAAAAAACGAATACTCCCTTAAAATATTATTCTAAGGGCTAAGATAAACAATATAAAACAGATTTAACTACAGTCTGTTTGATGGGAACGTGTCAAGCAGAACTTTTATGTGGAAATCCACAGAGGCGCAATTCCAAGTACAGGTGGTAGGGAAACTCTTCGCCTAAGATGCACTGTATAAAAAAACTCAATTGTCGTTCACTTTCCATGTTGCAAATTCTAAACATTGATGTCAACTCTGTGCTGGATAGAAACCAGTAGTGTCTGATGGAATTTGGTATTCTCGTATTTTCATAATGAAGCATGGGACCTGTACTCGGAATTGTAGCTATGGATTTCCACGTAAAAGTTATGCTACATACGTTCTTATCAAATAGACTGTAAATAGAAAAAAAAAACATGAGACAACAAATGGATTCTCTTAAGCTTTGGTTTCCTATGAAACGGCACCGTTATATTAGCAGACGAAGAGGAGACTACTGGTCTAAACAACCTGTCTTTTTCTAAACCTTGTTTGCAGTCTATTCTACTAAGTCTCAGCCTATGTTGTAGATGGAACCATTTTGGAGACATCCGGCGTGGTTCCAACCATTTCAAATAATTGTTATTACATTAAAAAACTTTTGTATTGACTGGCATTGGCAAATGCATGATTACATATTATGTAAGTATACCTTATACCGATCACAAACAATAAAACTATAATGAACTCAATTTAATTTTTATATTTATATAAAGGTTTTGCTAATGTGAGGCAGGTCATCTCATCATTTAAACAACTGAGCTACCTTTGTTGTTTTTTTACCATGATCATGCTCGTGTAATGGATGACATAGACGTAACATGAGCAATATTGTTGATAACACTATGTGGTACCAGTTGAGGTGTCACGTAGAAGACTGTATGTTTTATCCGGAATTTATAACGATAGTGTGAACAAATATTAGTTTGAGAATGAATATTTTATTCTAAGGAAAATAGTCAGCACTATAAATATTCTTTTGTGTCAGTGATTTCTTTCACATCTTTGGGCATAAAGTCAGTCAGATGGCTGGCTAGTGGTGGCTCTGGTTCACTTCAAGGTCATCTATGCAGAAGCCCGCAGGGAAGAGGAGATAAAACATAATCAGAATTGGTGCTTTTAGTTGAGTTAAACTTCAGAATCATCACTGATAACTACTGCTGCCAGTATTTGTTGGAATTGGTTACGTTTATTACCTCGTCTAATGACGAAGCGTCTATTAAGGCTGTAGGCTACCTTTTATACCCATTATATTTTAGACCATAGACGTCCTATTTTTTATCAGATTTGCCGGGTTACTTAATATATAAACATTTTTTATTCGTATTTCCATATTTGTTTTTAACTACATGATTTCAAGAAAGTGGGAAGGAAAGATTGGTGCGAGAAATTCGGTGGGAAAACATTGGACGATTCCAAAATTTTGCGCAAAAATGCTTTTAGCTCTTCAACTGTTCAATATCTATTGCGCCAAAGACGATCAGCTCCATACTTCGTTTAATTTAAGACAGACTACCCTCAGCTTAAGGGGTAACATCACTTATAGCGGTCGAAAAAAGGCCCAATTTTGATAATTTATCGTGAGAGAATGAGAAGAGAAATATGATTTCTTTTTAAGGGTGAATTAAACATGTAATGAACTATAAAAAAAAAAACAAAATTTCTATTCCTATTTTCATACAAAATAGCGGCGATACAGCGTATCTTTAAAAATACCTTTATCAAAAAAGCCCTCCACGGGCGGGTACATTTCTCGAAAAGTTTTAGACCTGGAACAAAAAACCAAAAATTGTTTAATTTACTTATTGTTGGTAGAGAAGGACGTAGGAATTTTTTTTTGAATTGATTTTTGTAGAAACTGTGCACTAACGAAAAAAAATGGATTTTCGCCCTAAAAATTCAGCAGTAAATTGTTTATAAAAAAAATACAGTTTATCAAAAAACGGCTATGTACTTAGTAAGAATATAATTGATAAGCTACTGTTAAAATTTAAAATCGATCGATGGAACGGTCTTTGAGCATTATGTCCGCCCAGTTCAAAAAAAGTCATTTTGAGATAACTGATGTTTAACGTTTAAAATAATTAACACATACATGTGTGTATTACGGTATTTGCGCACCCTTGTGGACTTCTGAGGAACCCGAAAGACCTTTCACTCTGTTTTTTTCCCTTCCGATGTGTCTGGTTTGGCGTTTGTTTTGCCTCCAACACTGCAGCCTTCAGGCTTATTGTATTTCCAGTTTACATCGTTATTTCATGTGAATAGGTTTGTTACCTTTATGAGGTTTAGTAGCCCTTTCACAAGATTTTTCTTTGGAAAGGCCTCCTGGGAGTTTTCTATTCCCAGAAGACCGTATCTCCAGTGTGTTAGTGCTGGGCACTCTAGTATAATGTGTCGGGATGTTTGCTCCTCCTCATTACACCTCACTGAGCCTCACTGAGGACTTTGGTATACCACACATTGGTTCAGGTCCCATGAGTGTCGTTGCAGAGCCCTTTCTCGCTAGGGTATCTGCCTCTTTGCCCTCAACCCCTTTTTTTTCCTGGACCCCCTTTAATGTTAACCCTTTTTATGGTTTGCCAGGGTTTGAGGGTTTCTAGGCAATCCCAGACCAGTTTTTATTTTATTTTTTTACATGCTAAAGCTTGTAGGGCTGCCTGACTGTCAGAGTAAATGAGGATTGTTTTCCCTCTATATCCTCTTTCAATATTTTCCCTTAAGCATAGCTCAATTGCATGTACCTCTGCCTGAAATACTGTGGCATATTCCCCTAGAGGTACATATTTTTTGTACCTGGGTCTTTCGCCATAGATTCCCGCGCCAGTTCCACTGTCCATTTTGGATCCATCAGTGTACCACACTAGTGTTCCTTCCTGACAGTTGGTTTCTTCTTTTGCTTCCCAATTTAACTGAATGTTAAAAGGTTTTGCATAGTTAGTTCTTGGTGTCATTTCGTCACTTGTCATTAAAAATAATGGATCTGTGATCGTACTTGTTATACTGGCATGACCAAAAGTTGCGTCTTGCCAGTTACCATTACACTTCAACCTGTGAGCCCCCATTCTTGCCTCCGCCTTGATGTAAATATCTAATGGCGGAAGGTTTAATATGGTTTCCATTGCCGCTGTTGGAGTGCTTTTCATTGCACTAGTGATGCAAAGGCAGGCTAATCTCTGAAGTTTCGAAAGCTCCAGTGTTGCTTTTCTTTGCATCATTTTGATTAGTGATGGTTCTATGGGCACGCTACTGCTGTGTACAACCAATGTACCATGCAGGGTTTAAGTCCCCATTTGATGCATATGGCTCTCTTGGCAGCCATTAGTGCCATTTTTCCTTTATTTATGATTTTCTGCAAATGTTGAATTGTGAATTACCTTCACCCTGTTGGTAATAGGGCCACCTATTATTTTGAAAGGTTAAAGTAGTACAAAAGCAACAAAACCGACGAACACAGGCGCATCGCGATCGACGCGCGCTCAGAGGTGCTGCGGCAAAATCGAGAATCAAACCTTTTCATTTTTTTTTTCGTTATAAGATCAATTGCATATGATTTTTATGATCTTAAAGTACTTATAAGTCAAAAACAAAAAAAAAAAAACGATTTTTCGAAAATCCTAGAGTGGTGTTACCCCTTAAATCGACGCCCCGCCACTGAGAGGACAGGCTATATTGGTGGAGTAATGGACTACCTTTTGACATAATCATCTTTGATCTAAAAACAATGTGGAAATCATAAACGATGATATAACCCAAATTCCCTCTATTGATATCCAGGAGAAAAGTGAAACTATGTTAAAGAGGACTAACATTTCAGAATGACGGATTATTTACAACGTAGGCTTGTCGCGAACAAATCCTTAATGCCTCCCAAAACACGTCCGCAGGATTTACCGCAGCTTTATTAATTTTTTCGCCTTTGTTATAGTTTTTTTTGCTTACTCCGCTTCAGGTTTGTCGCCGCGTCCCAAGAAAAAACCCGCCTCTCGTCGTCCCTTCGCCGTCGGAGAGTGGCACAAAAAGTCTCCCGCCTCTTCTGAATCATTAACACGTTACCGCTTAATTTAACTTTGCGCGGTGAATGGCGTGCAAAAACGACGCGCGTTCCCTGCGCCAAGAAGGACATCCCCGTCCCCATTACGGGGACAAAGTTGGAGTAATTACACGTCGTAGGTAATACCTTTATAATAACTGTTGGCAGTTTGACAATGGAGCTGACTCTGTCGCTGGCCGGGAGCCCATTTTGCGGCTGCGGACGATATGCTGGAGGTCGCACAATGGAGGTGGCGGTGGTCGTTCCGTTAATTTTTCGCAGTTTGACATTCGCTCGGTCGATCGAAGTTTCGGGTGGGCGGAAGTTGTCTGACTGGAAAATCGGAGTTGGTGAAAGGCATAGGGGATTCGTGTAAGGCGATCGAGTTGGACTTATTAATATCCGTTCAGGAATAAGAAACTCTCAATACTCTATCGTACTTGATGGGATTAGAGTTGCTTCATCGGCATCTAGACGACTTTCTAACTCGTGTAAAATTACACAGGTCAACATGATTTTGGTAACATTGATGACAATGCTTTTTTTGCCTTTCATTTAGGTAGTTATTAAATCACCTTTTCACAGAAATGACCTAGCACGTCCCATGTCTTTAAAATGCACTCGCATTTGGAATTCTTTCCGGAAAATTTGGGCGCAGTAAGCGACGACCAAGACGAGACCCAGTTCCTTGTTCCACCAGGACATCAGGGTGATGGAAACAAGATACCAGGGTCGCTGGGACCCATCAATGTTAGGCGACTTCTGCTGGTTTTTAAAAAGAGATGATGCTACAGAACACAAGAGTAAAAGTGAAAGTTTCTGTCGTTATATTGTTGTTGTATATTCTATCTCATATAATATATTATACATTTTTGTTTAAATTTGACACATTTCACATCTGTTTATATTAAATCAATTGCTCGTCAAAATTAGCGTAACACTTTTTAGATGAGTGCCATTTTCTTCTTCCCATGTTCTGTTTGAGCTAGAGACTTGTGGTTTGAAAATTCCGGTAGCCTATAGGGTTGTTTTTTAATGCCCCAAAGTCGCTACACTGTTACTTAAACGGTTCGCCGTCCACACCCCAAAAACCAACCCCATGTCGAAATTTGAATTCGCAAGATTTTGACGGCAACTTCAGAGTCCTACAAGATGGACTAAGAAGGACGCTGTCGGGTAAAAACCCTATTCTGGTACACATTACGACCTCCCCAACAAGTCTTGAGCATTTGGTCGCTGCCCCACCCTTTCAACCCATTTTCAGCCCCCGTGATTCATCCCTCTGCATATATGCTGGGTTTAACATTCTCTGACCCAATGGTTGGCGGTTTCATTGGTCCAAATGCTGCTAAAATCAATTGGTCTGGGGTGTCACAACCAATTTTCACCCGTAAACCATTCAAACATCCTTCCAGACCATCGTAACACCTACTTTCCCCCATTCACCCCCTCTGGTTCCACCACTGTTGGAGGTTATGTAGGCAGCCGTTTGGTCTCTAAATTCATGTCCTACCATCACATGAAGTATCTCGAAGTTGACTGGACTCACTGAGGACCGTCGATTGAGCGCCAAAAGTAATATATCACCCCCCAAGCTACCCCTTGAAAATTTGATACGTTGAAGGGATGTAAGCAGGTCTCTACACGTGGGATGACTTAGAAAGAGTTCCTGAGTAAGCCTGAATCCATTCCGGCACACTCCGAGTAGTTCGTCTCTTTCAAATCCTTCTTTGTGTCCCAGCACCCTCTTTTTTTTAACACCCTGCAAAAAATGTTTGAGTGTACGAAAAATTTTGTATGAGAGGTCGTTGAGTAGGTGCAACCTTCCCTTACACTTGTGCGAATCGACAATCGTGAAATCTGTGAGAGAAACGCTCGGTGAGCGCGACAAGTGTTCCTTGCAGCTTGGGCAAGCGAACGCCCGACTTTTCCAACGCCCGGAAGGTAGGCCACCCCTAACAACACCTGCCCAGTGTTACGGCAAAGAGGGTGACGGAAGGGTCGATTTTGCACAAATTTTGCCAGCGAAAATCTTTTTCAGCTTTTAGTTGTGCTTTAGGAATTTGTTGAAGGAGAAAACACTGTTTAACAGTAACAGAAAAAACTAAACTCTGGGAGAGTTCAAATGTAAGACGGAACAAATCTTGTAATGAACTGACAACTTCAAAAAAATATTTGTCAAACTCCAAAAATTACGTGACACTGGAGAGGTGTTGTAAGGGTGGCCTACCTTCCAGGCGTTGGGAAAGTCGGGCGTTCGCTTGCCCAAGCTGCAAGGAACACTTGTCGCGCTCACCGAGCGTCTCTCTCTCGGATTTCACGATTGTCGATTCGCACAAGTGTAAGGAAAGGTTGCACCTACTCAACGACCTCTCATTTAAGAATTTTCGTCCACTCAAAAATGTTTTGCATGGTGTTAAAGAAAGAGGGTGCTGGGACACAAAGAAGGATTTGAAAGAGACGAACTACTAGGAGTGGGCCGGAATGGGTTCAGGCTTACTCAGTAACTCTTTCTAAGTCATCCCACGTGTAGAGACCTGCTTACATCCCTTCAACGTATCAAATTTGTAAGGGGTAGCTTTGGAGTGGAATTTTACTTTTTTGGCGCTCAATCGACGGTCCTCAGTGAGTCCAGTCAACTTCAAGATACTAGGACTCATGTGATGGTAGGACATGAATTTAGAGACCAAACGGCTGCCTACATAACCTCCAACAGTGGTGGAACCAGTGGGGGTGGATGGGGGAGTAGGTGTTGCGATGGTCTGGAGGGATGTTTGAATGGTCTGCGGGTGAAAATTGGTTGTACCACCCCAGACCAATTGATTTTAGCAGCATTTGGACCAATGAAACCGCCAACCAGTGGTCAGAGAATGTTAAACCCAGCATAACTGCAGAGGGATGAATTACGGGGGCTGAAAATTGGTTGAAAGGGTAGGGCAGCGACCAAATGCTCAAGACTTGTTGGGGAGGTCGTAATGTGTGCCAGAATACGGTTTTTACCCGACAGCGTCCTTCTTAGTCCATCTTGTAGGACTCTGAAGTTGCCGTCAAATTCTTGCGAATTAAAATTTCGACATGGGGTTGGTTTTTGGGGTGTGGACGGCGAACCGTTTAAGTAACAGTGTAGTGACTTCGGGGCATTAAAACAACCTTATAGGCTACCGGAATTTTCAAACCGCAAGTCTCTATCTCAAGCAGAACGAAAATGGTGCTCATCTAAAAAGTGTTACGCATATTTGACGAGCAGTTTAAATAATGTGATATCAAAAGGCTTCCCCTCAAATAAAGGTTTAAATCAGAGCTGCTGTCTTTCTCCAACGCTTTTCAAGATATTCCTTGAAAAAGTTTTTCTTAAATGGAAGCAAAAATGTAAAAATATGGGGATCCCACTTAACGATACTGTCCTCTATACTCTTAGCTTTGCAGACGATCAAATATTAGTGGCCCAAGATATGGAAGACCTAGCATATATGACCAGAAAACTTTTTGAAGAATACGAAAAACGGGGTCTAGTAATCAATGTAGCAAAGACAGAATACATATGCATAGGCGGGACACAGCAGGATCTGCTGACTCAAGACGGACATAATCTAAAATCGTGCAGTAGCTATAAATACTTAGGTCTAAACATTACCAGCAACAGAACTCTCGATGACGCCATTAAAGAAAAAATATCCAGGGCAGAAAAGCTATTAGACCCCTAAATAATATTCTATGGGATCAGAAAATCAGCAAACAGAACAAGCACCGGATATATAACACAATAGTTAAAAGCATTGTGACCTATGGTAGTGAAGTATGGCAATTAAAAGAAAAAATCCATTAAATCCCTAGAGGCCACAGAAATGGATTACTGGAGACGGGCAGCCGGAAGATCTAGGCTAGAAAGAATAAGGAATGAAATAATCCGTGAAGTTATGGGTATAAAATAAACCATAGTCGAAGAAATAAGAGTGAAACAACTAAAGTGGTATGGTCACGTCCAGAGAATGACATCGGAGAGACTCTCTAAACAAATACTGGAATGGACGCCCGAAGGAAGAAGGAAAAGAGGTAGACCAAGGAAGACTTGGCAAGAAGGCATTGATAAAGAGATGCAAGAAAGAGGGCTAGAAGAAGACCAGTGGAATGACCGTACCGAATGGAGACTGGGTATCGTCAAAGAACGTATCGTGAAGACGTCAGAGAACGTTATAAAACCGATCTATATATATTATATTTTTATTTTATTTAAATATTAGATTGTGAAAATACGTTCTCTCATTTTTTTCCACCACCTGCCTCCTGTAACAAAAAAAAAAACTGTACGTGCTACTCTAATAAGCTTATCATTTTCGGATTTAGGACGACAAAATACTCCGTATACACCTATTTTTGTCAATGTTATTTCACAAAAGTTCAAAAAATTTGTCGACCTGTGTTATTAGATGATTAACCTTTCTAATCAGTGCCAGATCAGGCGAATGCTGATTACTCAATTGCTCCTCTTCTTCATATCCAATGAGTTAGAGAACCTTAATCTACATAAGCTCTGATAAGGGCAATGTAATGGGGAGGCACTCCATATTGTCGAAAGGAGATGTTAGTATTGGGAAGATCCGGTTAGATCTGGATCAGTATACAAAGCAATCAGAGTGAGGATCAACTCCTATTTCTCCCAAATAACTTGCTTCGGCTAAGGACCCAGGATTCATTTATCCACTATACGAGTACCACACCAAATTTTCAGCTTGTGAGCGGGTTGAGTGCGGAACTCCATAATTCTAAAAGGATTCTGGTAGCCCAGTAACGACAATTTTGCCGATTAACATGTCCGCTTAGATTAAAGGTGACTTCGTCAGCAACAATGAGTCATATCATCATGGTTTCATACCTTTTGCATCTGCTTGTGAAACGAGTTAGTCGATCAATATCGTCCTCAGAATGTGCATGAACTGGATATACCCTGTAAAGATGATACTTAATTTTGTCATTATGTTACTCTGAGCAGTGGAACGAGTCCTACACTGTCAAAAATACACGAAGCTGTTGGTATTTTAGTTCTTATGGTGCACCAGATTTAGTAAACCTCTGCATTTCCCCACCAATTTATTTCTGGAATCGCCTCCAAAACGAATTATTAAAAATAATTGCGGTTCTTTCCCTTTCCGTTAATTGTCAGTTATCACAAAGCAAGAATAAAGGAAACTACTACTAAACTTTCTAAACGACACACTTACAATGAAAATACACTTACTTTGATTTACTTCTGCAAATGTAGGAAAGCGCATACACGGCTTATCGGCATATACGGCATATTGATATCTCAAAAACTGTGAATAGCAAAATTCTGAAAATTTTTGTGAGAAATAAAGTCGATACTTATTATACCGGATGTAAATTGCTTCAACTTGATTATTTTCAATGGAACACCCTGTACCTTATTGTTTTTTTTTATTCTATGGTGTATTATAAAAGCAGTTAATGTATTATAATATCCTATACATAGGTATATCCAATTGTTTTTGAAATATTTGCAGTTTTAGATCACATTTTTCAGTTGGGAACCTTAAGAAAATTGCGGATATTTTATAAGTAATCATTCATTTTTTTGTTTTTGCGATACTAATAAAGGCCCACCGCGATGGAACATCGCGTATGAAAGCAAAAATTACAGGGTGGTCTAAATTTAAATATAGAAGTTTAATAACCCATTCTATACACAAAAATGATGCAAAAATGTCATAGAAAGTATGTGTCAAAAATGCACCTTTAAAAGTGAGGCTCAAAAATAGGTTTTTAATTAATAACTGTAAAATACGAAAAATGTCTTTTCTAAGTTTTTTCCGCGCCGAATCTCATAGATCTGAGATTTGAAAGATCAGTTTTAAGATCTAACAGTCAGGGCCGTCCCAACAGTGGTAGCAGGGTGTACATTGTTTTGTAACTTTTTTCTATTCACTTTTTCAATTTTGATAATAATTTTATTAACAACTGGGTGTTCTAAAGAAAATAATGTATTTCGGCGATTTTTCTGAAAATGCCTAGTTATAACTAGCAAGCACAGCCATTATTAAAATAAGGGGTTGAAAACGATGACTGGCTTAAACAATTTTCTGACATGACATGAAACTATTTGACGTTTGAAATAAAGTAACTGTTATATCAGTTTATGAGTAAGATCTAGAAAAAAAGGCATTTTGCATGTATAATGGCCAATGTTCTATATTTGAATTCGGACCATCCTGTATATATTTCTTGTAGCCGCCGATGGAGTGGTGGATAAAGTTGCTTTTTTCCGCTTAAGTGAATCTATTTGATTTTTAACTTCCGAATAAATATTTATGCATCCAATTTGTTACAAACGCCGTTGGAATAAGTCCCGTTCTAAATTTGAATGTGATGTGGGCAAAGTTTTACGCCACCCCGGCCGTGAGTTATGTACGAAGGGCCTTAGGTAAGGAGAAGGCGACCGAGGAAGCGGCACACTGGCCTGATTTATGTGTCCGAGGTCCTGGGACGGACTCGGTGTGTAGGTATCAGCTTATTGACGAAATTCCCCTCGGGTTTTGCTTTATTAGCAGTTTGTAAATAAAGCAGCCCGGGACACGGCCTCCCGCCCGATGAATTTTTAACCGACCAATTTCGGCGCCAAGCAGAGACGGATAGTTCGTAGTTCGGGGACGAAGCGACCTACGTGCGAAAAAATAAAGACGGCGCAGGCCGTAAAGCGAAAAGGAGTTTCTCGGAATGTAACTATTTGGTTTTTATGGGTGCCGGGGGTTAAATGATGCGCAGTTAGATTAGAGTGCGTCTAATGAACGAATGGAAATGGACACGAAAAAAAAAAGGATACGCTAACTAAAACTTGTTTTTTTTTCATCAAAGAATTTATATTTACTAGGGGAGAAGGGGGCACTATAGGACACTTTTTATTTTGAAGCTCATATCTTTTTTTAATTTTTAAGAAATTGGTTCATCTATTGAATTATTAAAGCCGGCAGATCCGGACGGTGGGCCATCTCAACGGGCCATATCTGAACGTAAATAACAGGGTAAGTAACACATATCTTTCTTTCTTTTTTTTTTATCATTTTTTGCACATACAAGTAGTAAGTAGTATGACGCGTAGTGTGGTGATTGCCCATGGCCGCCCGGATTAATTATAAGGGTTAATTTGGTCATTACAGCTCAATATAAATGTATGGCAAAACCAAGAAGAATAGAACTAAGGAGACCGAACTCGTTCGGTGTCATGAGCTCAAATCTGTCCGCCTCCAGAAGGCGCTGTAAACAATAATGTTCTCGACGTCACGTGATGAGCAGGACCACATGTGAATGTTTATCATAGAAAATCATGTTATGTTTAGTGATGTTTAAGAATGTAAGCTCTGTCAAAACGTGTGCTTATATGTCGTGTTGTTAAAAAAAAATACATTCAAAAATAAATATGGTTCAAAAGTGCTGTGTTGCATGTGTGATAGAAGTTCCAAAAGTGTTCCAAATAACCTGACATTATTTCAAATTACTGATGAACATGAAATATTTTGAGTACATTTTCATATTGATAATTAGGAAAATTTGTAATTGCAACGACATTACTTGTGTAGATTCAATATAATATTTTTTTGTAAGTCTGAATAAAATATTACTTATAAGGTATTGTTAATAAAGTATTACTTATTTCCTGGTATATAAAGTAGGAAATTTATACAAAATTCATTTTTTTTGTGTTACACTTACTTTCATAACTTCCACCGATAATTGTTGTTAACTCATATTCGGATAACAACAAATTAACGAAAAATATCGAGCGTCTGCCAAATGTATTCGCACCACGGACTTTCACACGGACTCTAACCTCTAACACACACATATTAGTACAGAACCACGGTATATGTACTTTTCTCTTTTAATTGAAAATAGGTAGAAAAAAGGCAATGTTGTCAGATATATTTTCTAAAATTGCAGCTCCTATACAAGTATACTTCATACTTGTAACAACGATCCGGCAACCAGCAATGCCGACCAGTATACTATAGGATTGCTTTATATGTAATACATCCAAATACTGATTCGGTCCACTGTGCCATAAAATTTTTACGACGTCGTTAAAATGATTTACGACTTTAGAAATTCTAGGTGTTTAAGGCGCAGTGACGTGTATTTCAGCTAGGTTTATAAAAGACAATTTTTTGAGATGTGTGATTATTTACAGCAAATATATCAAATATTGTTTTTGTTGAGTAATTTTAATCTCTATTTGAATGAAAAAAATTATTTACAATTTTCGATTTTAAAAAGATATACACTACTGGCGGGTAACTTGGGTCAGCGAGATGTGGTACAGAAAGGATTGGTATAAGAGTATAATGCACATAACAAGAGAAATATATTAACAGCGTTGCCAAGTGTTCGCATTATTGGGCGCCGTCATCCCCTTCTTATGTTTTTTGGTTGCCTCTCCTACAAAGGCTTCTGGCTGTCCTCCATAAGTGTCCATTAGTACATTTCGACACTTGATAGGGTTATCTTTTCCGTCAAAATACGTTACTATATACAGTTTTATAAAAACTTTTTGATACATTATTTAATGCTCAAATAACTGAACAAAATTTTAATTTCAACATTTTTAGCCGTACACATGAAAATTAAACTAGTTATTTACATCTTCCGAAATAAATGAAATTAATCATATTTGCAAATAAAAAATAATTCTTTAAAAGATAAAAAATAAATAAAAAAGTAACTCTTTTAAAAACGAATCATGAATCAGAGGTTCAAAAATATTCCACCCTGTTGGCCAGACAATAACCTAAACGATCAAAGAATTCCTTTCTCATATTTTTCAGCATGTCTGGCGTTATACTTTTAGGGAAAAAAATTTACGACGAGATTGCGGCTCTTTCATGTTCGTGCCCGTAAAATTGTATTTTTTCATAAAAATCCCCCCAAAAAAAAAAATCATTGGGTGCTAAGTCCGGTGACCTTGGGGCCATTTAATTGGTGCCTCTCCCGCCAATAACGCGTTCGGGAAATGTCGTTTCTATAAACTCGAACCTCCTTGCGTTATGAGCGGGACAACCATCCTGCTGGTACCAACCATTTCTTCGAGGGTAAATCAGAGCTGCGGTAGGAATAATTTCATTACGTAACAAATTCAAATATTTGCGTGCTGTTAGGTTACCGTCAAAAAAGGGGGCAATTATGGAATCCCCTAGAATTCCAGCTACAATTAACTTTTTGGGACTGTGTCCGAAGTACACTCAAATGTTTTTATTTTCCTGGACATTTAAATAAAATATTTCTGATTTATAGCAAGGGGTTCATTCGGGGAAAATTGGGGAGGGGGGGGGGGGGGGGGGGGGGGGGGGGGGGGGGGGGGGAAAGAGGGGGGGGGGGGGGGGGGGGGGGGGGGGGGGGGGGGGGGGGGGGGGCTCCGTTAGGGGGGGGGAGGGGGGGGGGGGGGGGAGGGGGGGGGGGAAATTGGGGCGGGTCGCGAAAAAAAAAAGGAGGAAAAAAGAAAGGGGGAAAAAATTAAAGGGGGGGGGGGAAACTTTATAGCAATGGGGTTTGTTACGTTTATAAAATCCTAAATAAAAGATCTAATAAAAAAATATCCCGAACCGTTCGATCTGGTACATCAACCTCGGCATAAATTTGCCTGCTAGAACAGGGCTGCTGGGTCTCCGTGATACTGCACACGCGTATGTCCCTCTCTTCGCGTTCTTCGTTTATTTCGCCCCCCTCGGCCACGTTCACTATTACATTTTCTGCAAGAATTCAAACATCCAGACGACTCAAACTTATGAACAATATGCATAACTTTTGGCCGTCGGAATAGGGCGATCTTCAAATGTAAAAGCAACCGGGCAACATTTCGGCAGCAGTACAAGTCCGTAATACCACTTAATAATTTGCTTTCGTTTTCGAGGGTATAAATTGTCATTTTTAAAAAAGTTACTGGGAATCGCAAACTAGCTTAATACACACCAACGAACGGCACAAAAGAATGATGAAAATATTCAATATGGAAAACAATGCTACTAAGAGCAGCCCCACATCTCTCATTGATAAATTTCCTCCCTTCCACACCCCGTCCGTGAACAAATCATGGGCTCATCTTTCCTCGTGCCTAAAGCAAATAAACACTTTTTTGCCGTGGCACTCGCCCAAGATTTCCATCCGCCATAGCCCATGGAAAGTAGTTTTTGTTCCCCAGGCGTTTTTAACATTTTCAATTAAAAATAGAAGGACTTATACAGATTTCTATTTGTATACCGTGGTACACAACTGTTTACAGCGCCTCTGGAAGCGGACATATTCGAGCCCGTCGCGTTATACAGCGAAAAGCCGCAGTTCAGACTCCTTAGTTCTAGTCTTCTTGGGCAAAACAAACACATCTGATAGTAGTACTCTGTTATTACCCTTTAAAAAAAGTGTCCTCTTGTTCTAATCTGCCTCCTTGGAGGGAAGTTTAGAGTCGCTGCGGCAGTTTAGGACTGATAATAAAAAGCCGGATAATTCTCGTCTTCTTACTTTACTTATTGAAAGCAATAAATATCTTGTTAGTAACAGTCTTACATCTTTTAATTTTTTTTCTTTACAATACAGTAGATAATTTGTAATAGGCAATCAAATAAACATAAATGTCCACGTATTGGAACCTTGATGAAGACAGAAATCAGTCTAAATCAGAAATCAGTCAAATACACTGTCTACACTAATGAATCCACTGTCTACAGCTCTCTTTAGAAAATATTAAAAAACTAAGTATTAAAATTATTAACAGTGAACGTAAACAATGCCTCGAATGTCAGAAAAGACGATCATCTTTACTTTGAACTTGGATTTGCTCATCCTGGCTTTTTTTTTGCCTTGGCGAGTTCGGGCTCTTCTCAACGTATGGATTGGCGCTTTGTTTCGGGGTCGTAAGTAAAAAAACACGATTCATCGCAAGTAATCACCATGTCTAACAAGCCTGGATCAGTATCAATGCTGTTTAGAATGACAGCGCAAATGTTCATTCTTGATTCCTTTTGCTCGGGAGTGAGGAGTTTTGGCACCATTTATGCGCAAACTTTGCGCATGTCGAACGATTCATGCAAAATCTGGCGAACACGTTGAGGGCTGTCCGGTGCGCGGATCGTCTTCGGTCGTTTCACGTCCCCGTCTAAACCGTTTAAACCATTCAAAAAATTGTGAGCGGGATAAACATTCATTCCCGTACACTTCTTTTAACATTGCATAAGCTTCTGTAAAAGTTTTCCCCAGTTTAACAAGAAATTTTAGATTAACCCATTGCTCCATCTGAACACTTAACATTTTTTCGACTCGTCACTGGTGCGTAGACTAATTCAAACCACTGCTACAGTCAAACTGAGCGACCCACTGGGTTGTTCCGCGAGCTGAGGGTGGGGAAAGTATCACCAAACACAGTTCTGTTCAAACTTGTTGCGACACGCTCGCAGAGCGCTGATAACAGCATCAGTTCAATCCAATATTTCCAAAACACATCAGGCGATTTTGAATATTGATATTTTTACTCTATTGGTTCCAAAATGGATCACGTGACTGAATATGTGGTGAGGTTATCGACACAAGATTTTCTCCTAAAATAACCAAAACTTTTCTTGCTTAACTATTTTTTTAACTGACGTGAGAAACACCAAAAGTAGTAGCCAATACCCAGGAAGATTGGATTGGATTTTTGCGTACGGAGAGCAAGATGTCCAACGCTTTATCTTCTCCGGTTGCAGTTCTAGGTCTAGGTGATTTAGCGGAATCCTTAACGTTACTTAAAATTTCTTCATCAGTCGGCTTATTGTTGACTGGTTTATTGGAAATATGTTGGGGTACAATACATTAAACAGAACACAAACTAAGTCTTGGGATATCTCCATGTCTCCATGCCCCCTCAATATCACAACTTCAATTATTTGCTTCTCAATCAAGCGATCCATTCTATATTTATAAATCGTAGAAACGCAAAATAGGGAATAAGAAAGAAATAAGAAATTATTCAACACAGATACAGAAAATAAAAAATGTCTGTTATTCCATAAACGTCATTTCAAACGAACATTTCTTTATGTAACTATATCAAATTTTTAGTGTACACTAAATAGAAAAGATTGATATTTCAGTTATTGAGAGAAACCCTACGGGTTGTCAATTAAAAAAATAAAATTAGTCTCCATAACAATCAAACACGAAAAAACAAAATGATTTCCTGTTGACATAAACATGGCATATAAACTGATGAAAAACTTTTACTCTGGATATTTTTTTGCCATGTTGTATGGTACATAATTATAAGAGACATTATTAAGAGACATCCAAAAAAAAGTCATCAACGCTGGCTATGAACGAGAGAGAGATGGAAATAGCGGGCATGTCTAAGCTTTCCAATTATGTCAAACTTTTGACAAGTGATTGTCACAGTCTGTAAAATAAACAATGGCTATCACATGATGTGACAGTCGTGACAAGTAAATAAGGTTATAAATTAGATTAAGAGTAGAAATAGGTCTTTTTTTTCTCGGCCAACTTTGAAGACGTTTTTTTTTTGGATAGCTCTATATTTATGTAACGTGAGTATCTGTTTGTATATTTATTAATGTAATATGAGTATATTTTTGCAGTTTATCTAATTTGAAAAGCTTTGCTAGATTATTCATTCGAATTAATATGAAATATAACCGATTCAGTGAGAACATTACTAAATTTATATACAGAGTGATCCATTTGAAAGCGGGCCACCCTCATAACTTTTTTATTTATGGACCGATTTTGACCAAATTTGGGCAAAAAGGGAGAATGGGGGAAAGTGTACTTTGGGGCCAAGTGGCATCCCATTTTTTTTAAAACCAAGGGCTACTAGATCACTTTTACCGACTGAAAATTTTAAATACCATATTAGCGATTTTGTTTAGAAAAAATCTGCGCACGCCACTGCATTCGGTGTCGCCGAAAATGGGTCTCTTCCAAATTTCATGAAAAAATATTGGATATTAATGATTTTACGACTAAATGGCGATTCGGGCTGTTCATTATGAATTTAAGCTTCTTATCCAGTAATCCATAATAACAAATGAATGTTTTTATAAAATGTCAAATTTGTTAGGTCAGTAGTGAAATTTACGTATTGTTCCTTAAGTACACTACACTACCAAATAAGTATGGCTGGTAATTTAACTTTTACTACACAAAATTGAAATAGTAAAACTTCGTGGTGACAGTGACAGGTCCGAAAGGGAAGTACATCGAATTTCACAGAATTACACGGAGCTTCATAACATTAGCAAGCATAACAGATACGGAGCTGTATCTAAGCACATTTTAAAAAATGGCAATCTACAACGGCAAAGAAGAAACAATGAACGAATTCGAAATTATTTCACAGCAAATCCGAGACACAGTTTAAGAATTGCAAGTTTGGACCTACAGTTACCACGGGAAACAATAAGGAGATACTTTAAAAAGTACAACAATATGAAGCCCTTTAAGCAGAAATTGAAGAATGCACACCTTAGAAGAAGGTGACAGTGATGAGCGAATGGAATATTGTTTATGGTGCCAAGGAGAATATCTTAATGACAGGAATTTTCTTAAAAAAAAATTTGTTTAGTGACGAGGCAACATTCACAACTAATGGAACGGTTAATTCACAAAATACGAGGCATTGGGCACAAGAAAATCCAGAATGGGTAATAAATTGTAGACGAAAGTATTCACACAAAGTAAATGTATGGTGCGGCATATTAAATACCAGAATAATTGGCCCATTCTTTTTCGAAGGCAATTTGAACAGCCAAAATTTTTTAAATTTTTTGAATAATGAGTTTTCCGATGCTAGGGATGAACTTCCACTAGCAGAAGTTGCTGATCTAATGTTTCAGTTAGATGGCTGTCCTATCCACAATGCCAGGACTGTGAGGGCGTGGTTGGAAGAGCATTTTCCTATTCGGTGGATAGGACGAAATAGTGGATTAATAGAGTTTCCTCCCAGGTCTCCCGACTTAACCCCCTTAGATTTTTTTCTATGGGGGTTTATTAAAGAAAAAGTTTACGATACCCGTCCAACCAACGCACACGAACTGCGTGAAAGGATAAGACAGGCACTCGCTGAAATTACACCAAACCAATTGTCTAATGTTATGGCTAATGTATTGCTGAATGTATTCAGTTAAATGGAGGTTTGGTTGAATAGTCCAGAATTTAAAGTTAATGTTATGTGTTATGTAAATTCTTTCATTGTTGTGTTATTATTATTTTGTTACAAAAAAAGAGCGTTATTAAGAAAATAGTAAAAAATTTATATTTAATAAATACAATGTGTATTTTATTAGACCTAATCGAAAATTACATTAATATTAAAACATTCATTTGTTATTACATGGATTACTGGATAAGAAGCATAAATTCATAATGAACAGCCCGAATCGCCATTTAGTCGTGAAATCATTAATATTCAATATTTTTTCATGAAACTTAGAAGAGACCCATTTTCGGGGACGCCGAATTCAGTGGCGTGCGCAGATTTTTTCTAAAAAAATCGCTAATATGGTATTAAAAATTTTCAGTCTGTAAAAGTGATCTAGTAGCCCTTGGTTTTTAAAAAAATGGGACGCCACTTGGCCCCAAAGTACATTTTCCCCCCTTTCTCCTTTTTGCCCAAATTTGGTCAAAATCGCTCCATAAATCAAAAAGTTATGAGGGGTAGACCGCTTTAAAATGGGTCACTCTGTATTTAAAGTAATTTTCATACACAAATAAGAAAATCCAGCTAGAAATTCCGCGAAGTTTGTCTTTAAGCGTTTGCCTCAAATGGAGCGCTATTAATGTTGCACGAATACATCCAGCAAAATGCAAGTAAAAGCGGAGTTCTGCCTAAAAACGGAATGCGTAATACATCCCGGTGCCTCGTTTGAAATTTAGCATTCCTTTACCTCTCATATTTCCCAGCCGTACACGCCGACGAGTCGCATTATTAAATCAAGAAATTAACACAGTTTCGCGTATAATCCAAGATTTAAGGCGCAGAACGTGTACGCTGCGGTCACGCTCTCAGTCTTCGGCTCGGCAGTTCCGGGTTAACTACGGTGTTCCGGGCCGAGGAGTCCTTTCCTGGGGCCTGGAGATAGATAACGAGGGCGCACGTCCATATTTTCAATGGAAACTTGAGATTAGTTGGACAGGCGACAAACGATCTTGTAAACTAGTTTGCCGCCGCAAGGGTGGGTGCCCGGTAAACACGCCTGGACTATCTGGCTCGCCGCAAACTTGGAGTTTTTTGCCTTTACTGAATTTAAATTATACAATGGACTTACATTATTGGGTGGAAGGTTTTACTCTACGAGTTTACAGTATGCGGTAATAAACAAAGTAAACTGTACCGGGTGACAACGAAATCGTTGTACAAGGCGTCATTCAGTTTTTAAAGTTAAAAATTTGGAAATTAGATAGAAGGACTGAGTCATTGAGACGCACATATTTCATAAAAAAAATTGAATATCAATTACGGTTTTTCCGGAAATGGGCCCAATCAAGAAATTTTAATGGAACCCTGTATATTTTTTACACAGTTGGATAGAGCTCAAAATTCTCTTTTGAATGACATATCACAAATTGCATTTATTTTCAAGATAGCGGCGTGAGAAGGTATTCTTCCTAAATTCAATATGGCAGCATTATGACTAAAGCCGGCAGATCCGGGCGGCGGGCCAAAACCATACGCGTTATACTACTTACCACTTGTATGTGCAAAAACAAAATTCATGAAAACAATAAACTGTTGCAATTTAGAAAGAGGTGAGTTTTTCAAGAAATGGCGCGTTTTTCATAATAAAAAGTAAATAGGAGTTTGTAATTATACTTTTCCTATATCATTTCATGTTTTAGTAACATTTTGAGTTATTACATTTTGAGTTGAGGTGAAAAAAAGTCTGACATCCAAGATGGCGGATTCAATATGGCTGACATCATTCTTGAAAATTCAAAATTTGAAAACGGAAAAATTACAGTCATATTTTACGTAGAATTCTGATTTAAAATTAATCAAGCAATCAAAAAAAAAATTATCGAATGTAAAATTCATGTTAAAAGTCAATTGTAGTTTAGCCCTGTTTCTTAGCCGTACAGTAGAATGTCCTCATCTGTGAACGTTTCCCAACTTCCACCACGTGGAGGTGAACAGGGATGGAAGTCTTTTTTTACATTCTTCTATTTTTTTCGAATTTTTTAAAATTTCTTATCTTTTTCAATTTTTTTTTATATTTGTTTAGTCCAATTTTGTTATGTATTTTTTCTAACTATCTTGGTGATAATTACCTGGTGATTTTTCACCAGTAATAACTCAAAATGTTAGTAAAACATGAAATGACATAGGAGAAGTATAATTACAAACTCCTATTTACTTTTTATAATGAAAAACGCGCCATTTCTTGAGAAATCCGGCAGCCATTTTGAATCTGCCATTATTGAAAATTGAAAATTTAGTCAAATATATTCTGCAGTATTGTTTTGATTGAGGAAAATGACTGTTGATCAAGAAAAACTCACAATAACATTATTTTCTCGTTAATACTAGAGAAAAATTAATATTGCATAAGATTTTATGCAATGTCCGCCATTTTGAAAAGATTAGAGTCAGTTGATGTCGGCAAAAAATACTCTCATCAACTCCGACTATTGCCTCCACCTCTCCACAATCCGGAGTAGGTTAGAATACTTTTTGGACTAAAAAAACAACAACCAAATTTTCAGTACTTTTCTCCATAAAGTTAGCCAATTTTTTTTATAGAGCATTTAATCACAATTATTCTGATTCCCCGGAAATCGAAAGATCACATCCGAAAACATTAGGATAAGTGGTTTTTATTGAGTGAATTCAGTAATTTTCCTTCGCGATTGACGCTCCAAAAAGGACGAAAAAATGTGTCCGCGTCAATGGGTTAAACACGCTGAAAGCTGATGAACCCCTATTGAACCCAGCCGTCGTCACGCCACTGTCCGGAACAGGGGTGAACGGTGCGTGTTCGGGTCGAGATTATTCTCCGACATATGAGGGTCGGCCTTGTTATTCGGGGCGGTGTGGCGGCCCTCCCCTGGGACTCGAGATTGCGAAACTTCCAAAAGCCCTGACATACTGTCCAATATACGAGCGGAAAAATCAAACTTTTCGGCAGTATATATCTATGCCGCGGACTTCGGGCCGACTTCCACGTCGTCCAGTTCATAAAGATGACCGTAATATATCCCGTATAAGTTTCCTGTAGGTTTTTTCGTGCTCCTCCCTGCATGTTTATTATGAGACGAATACTGGGGTTGGACGGGGTGGCGACCTGGTGCCCTGTGTCGCTCCATTTTGGCGTCGAAGTTCTTGAGAGAGATGTTAAAGGAGGTCAGTGACATCAGGTGCAATCCTTTTTAACCCTTTCAGGGGCACATTTTTTCTTAACACTTATTATAAAATCCAATATGGCTGACAAAATTTTAAAAAAATAATGGATAAGGACAAAACTTGGTTTACACAGGTTTTTGGGGTCGCTGATTACGAATCCGAAGTCAGATTTTCAAAATTCAAAATGGTTGTTTCAATATACACATGCTTTAGGCTGATTTTACTTTTTTTTTAAGTACATACACAATAAAAAGTATGGTTGAAAGTTTATTAAGCCGCTAAGTACGATTTGAACACAACAAAAAAAAAAACAAAAAAAATCATTCCTTATGTTGATTTGAAATATGAAAACTGCTGCTCTAATTATAGCAAACAAGTTTTCAAACAACAAAAAAAAAAAAATAAGAAAATTTTATTTTCAACTAAGATCTATTAATTGCGACTGTACCAGCTTTTCACTAATATAAAAGTTATTGCTGTTAGACACCTCAAAATTTTGACAGGAAATAATATTTTATGAAAATAATTTTAAAATAATAAAAAATAAAAAACCATAATAATAAAAAATATTTTTTTACTGCAGCTCTTGTGCTTGTGACAACACATTTATATCTAACATGACACAAGTCATATAGATAACATTTTAATGTGAACGATTATAATTTATTTTCTGACAAGAACTTTTATATTTTTTTGTAGACATTGACAATAAGTTTTTTATTACAGTATTTATACAGTATTTACTTTAGCTGATCAATGAGCATAAAAAAATGTGAAAATACCAGTTAAATAAACACTCATACTTTCATTCTTTTACATAACACATAAATCACATAATGCTACCAGAGTTCAAGTTTGACGTTAATTTTCACATTTAAAATTTAGAAAACCAATATCTCTATTAATTTCAGAGATATTTAGGTACTTGGTTCCAGACATTTACCCCTCACTATACCTATAGCGTTCAGCATTGTCCCAATAAAAACTATACTTAATATTTTTTTCATTTTAGTATATCTGTGTTATAGAAGTTTGTTTGTAAAAAATATTTTTCATTACTATAATTTTATTAATGGGTCGCCCTTTTAAAAAAATAATGGATCGGGACCAAACTTGGTTTACACAGGTTTTTGGGGTCGCTGATTACGAATCCAAAGTCAGATTTTCAAAATTCAAAATGGTTGTTTCAATATACACATGCTTTAGGCTAATTTTACATTTTTTGAAGTATATAATAAAAAGTATGTTTGAAAGTTTATTAAGTCGCTAAGTACGATTTGAACACTACAATAACAAAAACAAAAAAAATTCCTAATGTTGATTTGAAATATGAAAACTGCTGCTCTAATTATAGCAAACAAGTTTTCAAACAACAAAAAAAAATAAGAACATTTTATTTTCAACTAACATCTATTACTTGCGACTGTACCAGCTTTTCACTAATATAAAAGTTATTGCTGTTAGACAACTCAAAATTTTGACAGGAAATAATATTTGATGAAAATAATTTAAAAATAATAAAAAAGAAAAAACTATAATAACGAAAATATTTTTTTACTGCAGCTCTTGTACTTGTCCAAGGACAAGATTCCAGGATCCTGAATTTATTTTTTTGTGTCATACAAATTTTTCAATTGTTTATCTATTAAAAAATATGTACATACAGGGTGTTCGGTAAGTATGCGGCAATATTCAGGTGCTTGTGACAACACATTTACATACTTGTATATCTAACATGACACAAGAGTCATATAGTTTTTATAAACAGTTATTACAAATTTAACATCAATATATTTTATAATTATTTAATTAAATAAACATTTTAATGTGAACGGTTATAATTTATAATAATTATAAAGGAATAATATGAAAATTAAAAAAAAATACAAAAAACTCGAAAATTTTGAGATTTTTGCGATTTTTAGATTTTTTTTTTGAAAAAACTGAGCAACGAAAAATTTTAAAAGAAATATGTTATAAACCTATATATGGAGAATACGTAAAAAAAATCAGAGCTGTAGCCATATGCGTTACCGAGAAACTGAATTATCAGTGAAAAAACAGCATTTTTTCATGTTAATTGTTTCTAACAAGTATTTAAATAAATCAATTATTGAATTGATTGAATGACATGCCAAAATTTCATAAATTAGGTACCCAAGGGCCTAAAAAAATACTTTTGTACCTATAGATAGGGCAAAAGGTGTCAGAAATATGAAAAAAAATTAAAAAATAGGTGGGGCATGTATGTCCCACTGCCCTGAAAGGGTTCAAATATAAGGTTTTATTTTTCTGTAAACATTGACAAATAACTAGTAATTAGAATAAACGTTACTTTAAAATCGTGTTCTATTTTTTTTGCAATATATGTATCAGTTATTAGTATAGTTCAAAAATCCCGGCTTACCGCATTTAAAACTGCATTTACCTATTCAGCGTTCCCGCATGAGATCGGTGTACTACCGCGCAGACATCGAGAAGGATCGGTCAGTGGCGTAGGTATGCAGGGGTAAGATACACGCGTATATAATTTACAAGGCGCTTAAAAATACGGTTTATACTTTCATTATTATCATAGAGTTTCATAGCGTTGAGCCCTGCGTTGTAGCACACATTTCCGAACTTCAGTATTAGATACACATTTCCAATATCTACCTTAATTCCAGGATCCTAAATTTATTTTTTGTGTCATACAAATTTTTTCTATTTTTTATCTATAAAAAAATATGTACATACAGGGTGTGCGGTAAGTATGAGGCAATATTCAGGGAGCATATAGAGTAGGGAAAATCAAAAACTAGTTCTTTTTTTAATTCACCATTTGGCTCATACGGTGCCCTCCTACCTAAGGTATCTTCAACTTTTCGGGCAAGAATTTTTATACTCTCCTGTAGATTTTAATAATTTTTAGTTAGTAATTAAAATAAATTAATTAAAAGTAATTATCTTAGTTAATTTTTTTTAATTTCCGAAGTTAGGAAATTAAAAAAAAATACACCGAATGTAGCGAAGGTAATGAAAAAATTTACATTTAGATTAGCTTACTGTAAAAAAGTTTTATGTAAATATCATGATATTAATTTGTATGTAATAGTTCCAACATATTTATTTTATATATCAAGTATGCCAGTTTGTTAAAAAAAGGCCTCAAAGAGGTATCTTGAATTTCACTTTTCTGGCGAGAACTTTAATACCATCCTGTAGACTAGTAATTTTCTGTATATCATAAGAAGTCATATCATTTCTAGCTAATTATATTATATATATATCTAACAGCTAGACTGGGCGAAGGAATTGGTGAAATTATATTGCCTACGCTTTTCCCCGATATTAGTCCGCTGGATACTTCCTGTGGAGTTATTTAAGTCCAAAGTTTATTTTCAGAGACTTAACAGGTTGTCACAATCGTCTCACAAGAATAACTGAGGAAAAAAGTATACAGGAAGTAGCAAAGGTTATGCAACAATTTACATTTAGATTAGTTTACTGTAAAAAATATATATGTAAAAACTTTAAAATTATGGTTTTCATTTGTCTGTAGCTCTCAAAATGTTTACTTTAGGTATCAAGTATGCCAGTTCGTTAAAATCAGTTCATCAAAGAGTATTAGAAAATGAGAAAACATACAGGACATTCAATTAAAAAAAAATGCTTTACTACGTTACCATTTTTTGAACATGTATACATATTTCATTCATGTAAATAACACAATTCAAGCTGAGTTCTTTACTTTAGATATCAAGTATGTTAGTTTGTTAAAAACAGGCTCCAAAGAGGTACCTTGAACTCCGATTTTCTGACAAGAACTTTTATATTTTTCTGTAGACATTGACAATAAGTTTTGGTCATATTCTGTGTATCATAAAAATTCTTCACAATTAGATTGGACGAAGGAATAGGTGAAATTGAATGGCCTATGCCTTCCCCGACCTTAGTTCACTGGATTACTTCTTGTGGGGTTATTTAATTCCGAAGCTTATTTTCAGAGTCCTAACTGGTTGCCAAAATTGTCTCAGAGAATAACTGAGGAAATGTAAAAAAATACACCAGAAGTAGCGAAGGTTGTGAAACAATTTACATTTAGATTAGCTTACTGTAAAAAAAGTTTTATATAAAATACCCACTCCAGGATAAAATCTTTGATCAATCATTTTGATCATGATTTTCACCTGTCTGTAGCTCCCAAAATATTTACTTTAGCTGATCAAAGAGTATCAGAAAATGTGAAAATACCAGTTGAATAAACACTCATACTTTCATTATTTTTCATAACACATAATGCTAGCAGAGTTCAAGTTTAATGTTAATTTTCACATTTAAAATTTAGAAAAATCAATATCTCTATTAATTTCAGAGATATTTACTTGGTTCCAGACATTTACCCCTCACTATACCTATAGCGTTCAGCATTGTCCCAATAAAAACTATACTTCATATTTTTTTCATTTTAGTACATCTGTGTTATAGAAGTTTGTTTGTAAAAATTATTTTTCACTATCATAATTTTATTAATGGGTCGTCCTTCATAAGAAATTGTGGCAAGCAAGGTAAGCCCTACATTGCCAGAAAGAATACATTCTTCAGCTTTTCTCTTAAAAAAAAAACTTCGCCACGTACTTTCCTTTCAAAAATACAATTGCCTCGGCGCCAAATGCCATTTCCCTTAATGAATGCAAGAAGCAATCCAAGGAGACGGGTGTAACAAACTTATATTACTAATTAAGAAACAAAACCGCGGGATGAATAGCAAGGACCGTCGCTGTAAGACTTCTGTTCTATTCATCGTAAAAAGCGAGTTAACTAAGTAAGTGAATTTCCTTCGTTTATGTGAGACTTAATCAGGAGAGACTCGGTCTTAGTTTACAGGATGGAGAGCCCTGGAGTACGTGGTTGCGATTAACTTGAAGTTTTCTTGCGAATATGTATGGATAGAGTTAAATGTAATTAATTTTTTTTTCGACTGCGTTTAGTTTGTATGATTCGAGATATCCAGTAGTAATTACTTCCTGAGGAAATTTAAAAAGACAATTTAAGTCCGGACCTGCGTAAATTGTAGTTTTGTAGGTAGGGGAGATCGGGTCCAGTGTACAAACTTTTCAATTTTTGTTTTGTTTATCAAAAAATTTCAAAGCCGTAATGACGTATCAAAAATACCATTCCATACGCTAGATCGAGACAAAACTAGTCCGAGGGTTATTTTTAGGCGTTGCCAAACTGAACTGACATAGTCCCAGGGATGTGATAAAAATCCTATATGCTAAGGGCATGGAGAATTTTTCGTTGTTAGGATTAGCGTTTTCGTGTATATTTCCCTTCTAACATTCCGGAACATCCTGGGGCACAAGTAAATAAACCATAGTAATAAACCAAACAAGTAAATAAAATGAGCGAAAAAAACTTTTATACACAATAGCAACTAGAAGAGTAACTAACACTAAGTAATTATACAAAAACTGACCTAATTACATGTGCTTTACTGATGTATACCTTTTTTATTCATTTGTTTCTAACTTTGTGATTAAGCTGGGTGTAAAAATTTGTCCACTACCTTGCAAAATACCTTACATATATAGCCTTAGGTACATATATAGCCTACTTACAGCAAACATTTTATCAAAAAAATATTCATAACTTTTGGCGCAATTCGAAAAAATGTAAAAAAGGTGTTTTAAAAAAATGGTCCGGAAACGGTCAATAACAGCCATACGGTAATTTTTCAAAGTGCGTTTGGTTCGTGAAGAGGTGCTCTACAATCATACAAAGGACCAAGTTTGTCAAATTTGAGGAAATATCTCAAAAATGACATTGAAAACCGGGCTGTTCTGCGTTTCGGGCGCTCAGGCGCTAGAGCGAAGGGGAAAGGCCGCATGGTGGGGGAACTCCCTCAATCCGAGCGCACGCTCATATAAATTGTGTATTGTAATAAATTGATGGGTTTGATTCAATTTAAAGTTTATTTTCTTCTTTTTAGAGCATTTAAATAAAAGCTTGTTTTTAATTTTTTTTATTAATAATTTATATACTTTAATTATCATAGAGTTGTATAGTGTTGGATCTGCGTTATATCACACTTTCCGGACCCTAATGATAGTTCATAGAAGTTCGATTGTATAAATAACGTTATTAAAAACTAATACCGCAGAAGTTATAAATTTCTTCAAATTATGATTAATTGTAATCAATAGGGGAAGTTGAGGTTGCCTCTAAAACGTAAATCCCCCTCGAGGGTTGTGCTTATATGAACTGTGGGAGTTAGTCGTACTGGATGACGCCAGTTAAGCCGCACGAACGTATACATACACCGTGCGATCGCGTATCGTAATGAAATTTGGAAGTAGTACAATGTCGGTATCTTAATTGGTTCTATTATTCCGGGTACACGCCGGAGCGCATAACCGGAAATGAAATGAGAACGCCGCCTGACGAGGAACGGCCCAACTCAATGCCAGATTACGACTCGAGACGTACAGTGGCTGTCGTTTCGCATAAGAAAACGCTTCGGGGAGATAACGCCAGCGATCCGTTTTTATTCGATGTAACGTTGTCCTTACACAGTAAGGGATTAGATTAAGTAGAATTTTGTTATGGAAATGGGAAGAACTGAGGCTGCCGAATTTCGGACGGCCATTTTATTTGTCCATACGCCATTGTCACGTTTGCAACATTGACAATTCGGGTTCGTGAGAATTTCCACCCCTCCTCCGTTATTTTTAAAGCTACAAATAACAGTTTTACAGGAGTCACCTGTTTTTTCTGAAATTTCAATTCATACCATCAGAAAAAACATTCGAAAAAAAGTTTGTATGTAGCGGCTGTTTAATTAACATTGTGTTTTTAATGTAACACCCTGTATTTTTTTATCTATTGAATTACGCTTGTCGTTCTGATTACAGCGATATAATATAGGTATGTGTTTTTTCTAAAATATAAACTGTGGATAGTTACTCTGTTGTCAAACATATACATAAAATTTGCCGTCTCGAATCCATTGTTGCCAATATAGGCTAGTGGAATTAGAAAAACGTGGATCTAATTAACAACAGATTTTAACATGGTTTAGTGTGCTCATTTGGGTTCAGGAACATCGTCCTGAAATTGATCCCAATTTGGAGGTGAGAAACGATGTCAAATTGACGTTGTAATGTGCAAAAATTCCTAAAAACGGACATATAAGTGATTTGCTCTGGGACTATTTTCCATTAGAGGTATCGAATTTTTTCTAATGTGTAGGTAATGGAAATCCGGTAAATTTTCGACTTGTAGAGTTCGCTTTGGTCAATTATTTATTTAAATATTTAAAAAATACCGATGAAATTTTCAAAATTTTGATTTATTTTTCATTTTGCGAAAAAAAAACTTCTGCATGCTTGAAACTTTGGGAAATGTGTCTTTTATGATCCTCAAGACACCAAAAGATTTTCATAAAAAATATTAATTCGTTAACGAGAAATTCTATTTGTTTATAAAAAACCACCTTAAATGTTTAATACTATTTGACCCTATTGCCGTCGACAAAAAAGTTCATCCAGGTTTCATTTTTTCAAAATCAAATTTTTCAACAAATTGTTATAAACAATTTTTTTTTAAATTAATAATTTTTGCAACTTATTAATATTATTACCATGAATTATTAATTTTTTTTCAAAAATGTGTTTATAACAACTTGTTTAAATAATTGTTAAATTTATCCATGCTAGTTGTTATATTCGCGTGCTACCCCAAAAGAAAAAGAAACGTGAAAATCGAGTAAGAAACGACCGAGATACGAACTTTTTTTTTCCAGTCCGCGAATTTGAAATAGCTAGAAACTCTGCTTGGCTTGGATCACTGATGACTTCATTTACTTTCGCCAAAAACACTATTAGTTTCAAATGAGCGTGTACCTTTCAAAAAAGCGTTTTTTACATCATGGTGAATGAAATTGCAAAATTATACTATTGAACTAGACACAGTTAAAATTTGAAGCCTTAATGTTTATAAATAAACAAATGGTGAAATAAAAAAAATTATCTCGGTTTCTGCATACGCTAGAGCAACTATAAAAAAAAATGTAAAAAATACGAGCTACCAAGATATCAAAATCGCATGTCAATATTATTGTTTATTAACTAGATAATAGAAAAAAACGGAACCCCAAAATTGATACATTTTTAGGACGCCATTTTGTCGGTCTTAAAATCGAAAAAATTAATATGCCCATTGTAGTGTCATAAAATATAGGAACGAAAAAAATGAGACCTGGATGAACCTTTTTTGTCGACGGCAATAGGGTCAAATAGTATTAAACATTTAAGGTGTTTTTTATAAACAAATGGAATTTTTCGTTAACAAATTAATATTTTTTTATGAAAATTTTTTGGTGTCTTGAGGATCATAAAAGACACATTTCCCAAAAGTTTCAAGCATGCAGCAGCTTTTTTCGCAAAATGAAAAATAAATCAAAATTTTGGAAATTTCAGCGGTATTCTTTAAATATTTAAATAAATAATTGACCAAATCGAACTCTACAGTCGCAAATTTACCGGATTTTTATTACCTACACATTAGAAAAAATTCGATACCTCTCATGGTAATAGTCCCAGAGCAAATCAATTATATGTCCGTTTTTAACGATTTTTGCACATTACAACGTCAATTTGACATCGTTTCTGACCTCCAAATTGGTACCAATATTAGGACGATGTTCCTGAACCCCAAATGAGCACACTAAACCATGTTAAAATCTGTCGTTAATTAGATCCAAATATAGACCTTTTTTTCTAATTCCACTGGCCTAATATTAGTGAAACACACTATTAATGTATGTTTTAAGGACTATTAATGTATGCATTTAAGGTATTTTTTATAAATAACTAATATTAGAGGCAAAGTACCTCAAATTATTATTTAAGGTATTGCCTGCTAAACAAATTTTTCCTGGCAGATATATTTGAAGTTTGTGGATTTTGATTAACAAATTTTTATAATGCGTGAGTACTAACTTTCTGGTACAGTATATTATAGTTTACACTTATGAAACAAGACACTTTCTTATCTTTCCTGCAATAATCTGCAATAATTTGAAAAAAGTATCTGCAAGAATATTCGAGTCCATTTGCAGGAATATTGTGTGAGTGATGCACGTCATCAAACACATGTTTTAGAGCTTACTGACGCCAGATTATTATATAATTACTCAGTATTTAGAAATAATTTTGACTAGCCTATGAATGGGTTGTTTGTGTTTGTTTATTGTTAAATAATTTATTTTTCAACATTAAAAGAGATATAATTTTAAAAATTTATATATTTTTAAAGACAATGGTTGGTTCATAAATATGCAAGTACAGGAAAGAGCAGGAAAGATTGGTAGTAAAAGTTAGTAAAAAAAGGCACATGGAAGTGGAAAAGTTCTTTGACAAAGATATTTCATTACTTTTTTTATATACATTAAAAACAAATATAGCGATCTATTAGTTTATCTGCTAAAAAAAGATGTAGTGAGACTTGCTTCATCACATAACCGAGCGTGTCGAATGGTATACGAGGTGTGCAAATTAAGTAATGAGACTGGCAATATAACTCCCGATCTAGCAACACTGTGGAGACGGGACTTGGAAGGGCGGTAGGTTAACATGTGGTGTACCTTCAGTACAAGTTGGAACTTGTTAGAGTAATTTGTTTGTTCTTTATGACTGTTTTCGTAAACCGTGTTTTTTTCTAGTGCCTTTTAAAAATGAGTGACATTAATTTTGAGCAACGGTGTGCTATCAGGTTTTGCTTCAGACTTGGGAACAGCGCAACGGACACTTTTTGCAAAACTTCAACACGCCTATGGAGTGTTTTTTCAAGAGCCCAATGCTTTCGGTGGTTTAAGGCATTGTCAGAAGGAAGAGAGTCGATTGAAGATGAACCACGTAGCGGAAGGCCTTCATCTTCAAGAACTGATTAAAATGTCGATGGAATACTGGATCTTGTGTGTTCAAATCGTTGGTTGACGACAATGAGTTAAATTTTGACTAATGAATTGGGGATGAGAGAAAATATCCAAAAAAGGAAGAATGAGCAATACGTTTATCAAATGTTCTCTTAACTTTTTTTATTGAAAAGTCTGCACACTAGATTCGGTCTGGAGAAAGGAAAGAACCCCCTACATTGCCTACAAAAAAATACATATACACACATACACAGGGTGTCCAGGAAATGAATGTACAACATAATATCAGAGATTCCTCGACCCAAAAGAAAATCCAACTTGCATATTACCTAAGTTGTTTAGTTTAGTTGCTAGAAGGTCTCAAAATTTCGATAAAATCGTAAATTCTTTAATAACTTTAAAACACAGTTTAAATAGGACAATAAAACGAGTTAGTTTAATTTTTTTCCTTGATACCTGGTGCGAAAAAAATAGAAAGAGGTAAAGAAGTTTTCCAAAGAACTATGCTATATCGTGTATATTTTTGTAGTGGTAATAATTAATCCACAAAAAAAGTTACGACACAAAAATAAATAGGGGTTGCTTATTTCAACTCCATATGGGCGCAGTAGAAAAATGTCATGGTTCTTAGGGTCAAAATTGACCTTGCAATACCAGTTAAGAGTTAAAACAACTACTTTTCAGGTCCAATATACACCTACATATCTCAAGAACGATGCTAACAGAGGAGAAGAAAAAAATCGAGTTATTTTTTCACGTTTTATTGGAAGGTTCCATATACAATAACGAAGATCTTGTTATGTTCTCGATAACATACGTTATATTTTTATTATCGGTGCCAATAGCTCGTTAAAATGTAGCCGACGTATAATGTTGTCTGCTTTGTTGCGAAAACGTAACAAAAAACGATCGGCGAGGTGTCGCCATAGCGATGATGCGTTAGGGCTTGGGCGGCATATAGCCCGAAACCATATAGAGCATCGTTAGGTTAAAAAAACGCCGTATTGCTCCAGTTTCGATTTCAAAACAAGATACGGTAATTAATGGGCCTTTGAGTGTAATTCAGATATTATGGTGGCATGTACTAGCGCAGATTTATGCGATACTAACGCATAGATATAACTAGAGATAATAAATATATAAATCATCACCTGTGTGAACCTGGCAACCAAGTTAACGGAAACCGACTTCTCTTTTTTTCATTCGATTGTACCCAGTTTGTACCCGTTTGTACCGCATATAATTTCGTCTGAACCTTGGAGGAGCGGAATTGCCAGGGGAGTGAAAAAAATGACAACTGACTTCACGCAATAGCATTTCTTCATTATGCATTCGATTGTACCCTGTTTGTACCCGTTTGTACCGCTTTTTATTTGGTCTGGAACTTAATGGGGCAGAAATGGCAAGTTGTGGAAAAACTGCTGGCTACTCATTTCACGCAATAATATTTTTTTTTGGAATTTGATTGTACCCGGTTTGTACCCGTTTGTACAGCTTTTAATTGGTTTGTACTTTCAGGGAGCGTAGATAGCGCACAGATGAAAAATTTTAAACTGCGTAACTTAGCCGCCTATCGTCGAGTGTTCCGTTTGTACCTCTTCAAAACCTTTTTACCGTCTTGGAAACGATAATACGTCAGCGTCTGAATAAGTATTTAGTTTATACCTCCTTAAAATCATTTGTACCTCTATGAAATGGTTTGTACGAAAACCTTGGAAACGATAGCACGCCTTCCTATTACTGACAGTTTCGTTTGTATCTCCTTAAAATCGTTTGTATCTATACGAAATCGTTTGTACCCACTTGAAAACCACAGTACCCCTTAGTAAGATTGCTTATTTCGTTTGTAACCTATTAAAATTGTTTGTACACCTATGAAATCATTTGAACCGCCTTGGAAACGATATCACGCCTACCTATTATTGATGGTTTCGTTTGTACCTCCTTAAAATCGTGTGTACCTCTACGAAATCATTTGTACCGCCTTGGAAACGATAGCACGCCTTCCTATTATTGATGGTTTCGTTTGTACCCTCTTAAAATCGTTTGTACCGACTTGAAAACCACAGTGCCCCTTCGTAAGATTGATTATTTCGTTTGTACCTTCTTAAAATCGTTTGTACCCCTACGAAATCGTTTGTACTGCCTTGAAAACCATAGCACGCTTTCGCGCGAAAACCGTAGCACGCGTGCTATGGTTTTCAAGGGTAGACTCAATTTCGAGTATTTAAAAAAAATCCCGATCGGTTGATTTTTTCGCCCGCCAATCCACGCTCGATGTTGCACTGTGTACGAATATCTCTAATATAGTGGCGTCTGTGAGTGGGAAAAACCCTGAAAAAAATGATCTCGATTTACCAGGATCGAAAGTACCTCCCCCGTTTTCGAGGATGCTGAACACGATGCCGGTGTCTCTTTGGGATTGCACAACCCCCAACACGGCCAAAAACCACCCCCCTACATTATATCCTTGTAAAAAAACGGCTTTCCCTCCGTTTTCGAGGATGTTGTGCACGGTGGTGGTGTTGAAGATGACTTGAAACTCACCAACTCCTCCACCGGTCAAAACTCACCCCCAGGAGAGGTGATTTCTTATTTATTTTTATATCAGCGACAAACTGGTGGAGGGGTTGGTGGCGGTCGGAAATAATCTTTAACACCACCACCGTGCTCAGCATCCTCGAAAACGGGGGGGCAGACATTTTGACGCTGATATAAAAAAATATCCCTTTCGGGGGTGAGTTTTGGCTGGTGGAGGGGTTGGTGGGGGGGTCGCAAGGGATATTGAACACCACCACCGTGTTCAGCATCTTCGAAAACGGGGGGACAGACGTTTTGTCGCTGATATAAAAAGAAATAAAAAAAACACCCCCAATGGGGGGTGAGTTTTGACCGGTGGAGGGGTTGGTAAGGGTCAGAAGTCATTTTCAACATCACCACCGTGCTCAGCATTCTCGAAAACGGAGGAAAAGCCGTTTGAAAAGGAAATAATGTAGGGGTGGTTTTTGGCCGTTTTAGGGGTTGCGCAATCCTAAAGAGACATTATGACACAGGCATCGTGTTCAGCATCCTCGAAAACGGGGGCTGGGAGGGGGAAAGGTACTCTCGATCTGGGTAAATCAAGATCATTTTTCTCAGGGTTTTTTCCGACTCACAGATGCCACTATATTAGAGGTTTCAAAATAGCACGATAATAAACAGCGCAACATTGAGCGTGGATCGATCGGGATAATTTTTTTTAAATGCTGGAAATTGAGTCTAGTTTAAATAAATAGTAAACTGTCGGTAGGGGTCTCAGATGGACTGGAAAAGAGCTGCGTGCGGAAAAACAGCAGACAAAACAAATTTATTGTTTTCTGAATGGAACAAAAGGGCGCTAACGGTTGTCATCCTACCTGGGGAGGATCGGGATTTGGAATGGCTTTTGAAAATCTTTTGAAAAGCGGAAAAACCGGGCGCAAGAACTTTTGGCAAAGAACTTTTAACTTTAATTAAAGAGTAAATCCTGACGAATCCAAGATGGCGACGGACGGGGCAATTTGGACAATGCGCAAATTCAGGGTTAAGGTCTCCATCGAATACCCTTTCGAATGAACAACAAAAGAGAAAATGTATCCGAAATTTTTGGGTCAATTCCTAAATGCACTGGACTATAATGAAAATCTACAAAACTGTTTTTTTTTTCGTGTTTTTTTACATCAATATGGATTTTCATGACGGTATGACCCGACATTTTTTTTAATTTTTTCACTATTTCTGTAGTAGCTAACAGCTTACGCATTGGTATAAAACACTATATTTCTTAGCGAAACTCTCCGGAGAAAGAAAAAGCATCGCACGAAAGTAGAGTCCAATCTAACGTAATGTATTGTCAATATTAGTTTGGCAGTACGATGATAGCTCTCCTTGATCAACTGGGGCTTTTCAGGAGGGAATTTCGCAACGCCACAAATAACGAATCCAGAGGCTTTTAACGTAATAAAATACTTTTCGCTTGTAGTCAAATTACTCTCGGAAAGAAAACGAGGAATTCAATTTCCGCGAAACAAAGAAAACTCTTTACGTTCCTTGCTTTGGCAAAAAATTGTAAGCTCTCCGATTAAATTTTATGTATGGCGTTTTATTAATCCGTCGTCATTTTTGTCTCCGGGACCGTTAGTTTAGAGATTAATTATGCCGACAATGCAGACAAAACAAATTTATTGTTTTCTGAATGGAACAAAGGGCGCTAACGGTTGTCATCCTACCTGGGGAGAATCGGGATTTGGAATGGCTTTTGAAAATCTCTTGTCAGCGTAATAAAGTCGCTCTTAATTTGAATTCAGTTTCATATCAAAACGTCTAGACGAAAAATGGAAGACTATAGTCAATTTCTTCAAACTTTATTAAGGGTTAACACCACTCTAGGATTTTGAAAAAATCGATTTTGTTTTTTTTTCGGCGTAAATTGTACTTTAGGGTCATAAAAATGATATACAATTGGTCCCATAGTGAAAAAAATTAACAGGTTTTATTTTCAATTCAAGAGATTTTGAGAATTTAAGTGTTCCTAAAACTTTAAACACGTTTTTCTCGAAACCACTTTTTTTTCGAACTGGCCGGAAAGATTATTCGGAGACCGTTCAATGGATCGATCTGAAATTTTAACTGTAGCTTCTCAATTACATTTTCCGTAGAAGTACGTAGCCGTTTTTTGATTCGATGATTTTTTTTTATAAACAATGTACTGCCGATTTGTTAGCCGAAAATCGAGTTTTTTTTCATAAGTGCGCCATTTGCACAAAAATCGATTTAAAAAACAAACCCCTACGTACTTCTCTAGCCAATAGTATGTAGATTAAGAAAATTTTTCGTTTTTTGTACTAGGTCTTCAGTTTTCTGAGAAATTGGTCCGGCCGTGAAGGACCTTATAAAAAAGGCGCTATCGAAGATTGGCTGTATCTCCGCCATTTTGTATTAAAATAACAATAAACAAAATTTTTTTTATACTTCAATACATGTTTAATAAGCCCTCTAAAAAGAAATACTCTTCTTCCTTTTCCCATTATCCCAAAATAAATTCTTAAAGATAGGCCTTTTTTTCGGTCGCTAGAGTCGTGTTACCCCTTAATCAAAACAGTATTCTAGTTTCTTTTTTATATTATATGCAGTGGGAATATCTTGCACTCAATTAGAATTTTATAGATTTCATCAGTGGCGGCTGGTGCTAAGGTTTGCAGCATCATAATCAGTGGCGTGCAGGGTGCAGAAAGGTAGGCCAAAAAAAAAAGTAAACAAAAAATCGGCATTTATCCATTTATTTTATTTACGGAATTTATATCCTTAGTTGTTTGGAAAAACCTTTTGGAACTATCATAAAACTTACTGTTAAACAGTGGCGACTAGTGGAATTTGAAATTATCGAATTTTTATAAGGAGGCAGGGGACCCATAAGGTATCATATTTTATGGGGTGGTAAGAAGGCGTGTAGCCTTCCACTAATAAAAAAAACTTCAAAAAGAAAAACATGTGCCCTACCAAAAGATCTTGAAAACTGCTTGCAAAATGTTTTATAATTAGTAATTAAAATATAATTTGTGAGTCGTTTCTCTTCAGACTCGAATTTTCTTTTTGTAACTCGTTTTTTATTTATTTTTTAAGAGTTCTTATGGGTAGTAGAGTTCTAGCCCCCTAGTATGTTTATTAGAGTATTCACTATTAGATCATGATGTATTTTCTGTGAACTATCGCTTTGTAATAATAGTAACCTGAGTCCGACTCTGTTGCGACTCACTCGATTCATGCCTCTTAGTATTTAGAATATAGTCTTCCATTTTTATAATTAAAACAGTATCCTAGTTTTTTTTTTTATATTAATTGCAGTGGGAATATCTTGCACTCAATTAGAATTTTATACATTTCATCAGTGGTAGCTGGTGCTAAGGTTTGAAGAATCGTAACTAATGACGTACAGTGTCAGTCAAGCAAGGTACGAAAAAAAACAACGAAAATACGGCATTTATTCATATCTTTAGTTGTTTGGAAATGCCTTTTGTAATTGTCACAAGACTTATTGTTAAACAGTGGTGGCTTGTGGAATTTGGAATTATCGTATTTTTGTAAGGAGGCATGGGACCCATATCATATTTTATGGGGTGGTAAGAAGGCTTATAGCTTTCTACTAGCAAAAACAACTTTTGGATGGTTTGAAGTTGTGTTAAATGGTTAGTCTGTTTTATGCACCCTGTACAGTGAAATAATAAAACTATCGTCGGAAAGCTTTAGGGTTCTACTAAGCATGAGCACCAATACTTTATTTTATAAAATGGCCATTACAGATAGTTTCAAATGTTGTGGTGATAAAGAATAAAATTAAATAAAACCAAAATAACTCAAAAATGGTAAAAGACAGATATTGGAAAAGGTGGAAGCGGTGGTGGACAGGAGTTTAGTTTGAAATAAAATTAACGCTGCGATCCGTGCTTCATAAAACGCTTGAACAAATACATTAGTGGTTAGTTCGTATTTGTATTTCTTTAAATAAATTGTGTTAGTTAAAAGTGCTTGTCTGATTTTTCACACCTAACGAACCCTAAGTGGACAAAAAGTTATAATACAGTAAAAATCCATTCCATTTGAAATAAGGAAGTTGATGCCGATGTCCAAATGATTCCAAATTCCAGAGTCCAAATTTTCGAAAATCAATAATTCCTAGGAGCCCTAATACTTTTAAAGAATGGGTCGATCAATCACCCTTCATCTCGGTTTTCTCATATAAAGTACCTCTATCTATTTTGCCTCTATCATACACACGCTACTGAATAATAATAATAATAATAATAATAATAATAAAAAAACCATACTACAAATATGTCCCGGAAGCTGTGCTGGAATCGGAAGTTGCCGTGATGTACTGGGATAGGATAATCATCACCGATCGAACAGTGGACTTCAACCGACCAGATATTGTGCTGATCAGCAAGGAACAACGAAGAGGGATCATCATAGACATCGCTGTGCCACTTACCCACAACATTCAGAAGACTGAACGGGAGAAGATCGCGAAATACGAAAATTTGTCAATTGAGCTGAAGCGCCTATGGAAACTGGAGAAAGTGGAGACGTACGCCCTAGTAATATCGGCAGAGGGAGTAATGACGACGAGATTCGCCAAGAACATCGCGGCATTAGAACTATCTTTTAATGTCATTAGAAATGGCCAGAAGGCAATATTGTTACAAACTTGCCATATTGTAAGAAAGATTTTGGGACAGGATGAATTTCCTCCCCTCGCCTGAGCCTAATTTCTGCTGGAGGCGGGGATGAGATATCAAGCCATCACTGTCTGCAGTAGGAATAGGTGAATGTTTCCCAGCGTTTACGCTGAGAAGTGTGACTATAAAGTCGGCGAAATAATAATAATAAGTACGCCCTAGTAATATCGGCAGAGGGCGTGATGACGACCAGATTCGCCAAGAACATCGCGGCATTAGGACTGTCTTATAATATTATTCGAAATGGCCAGAAGGCAGTTGTACTACAAACATGTCATATTGTAAGAAAGGGGACAGGATGAATTTCCTCCCCTCGCCTGAGCCTAGTCTGCAGCAGGAATGGGTGAATGTTTCCCAGCGTTTACGCTGAGAAGTGTGACTATAAAGTCGGCGAAATAATAAAAAGAAATAATAATAATAATAATAATTTTTAGAATAACTATGCCCAGCTTGGGCCACAACGGAGACATAATGATTTATATATCAGTGATTGGGGGGATGCTATCTGAGTCTAAAACGAGGTTTCACTTGGGTCTATTGGGTGTATGGGAAAATCCAAGATACGTTACTTGGAAATATTTTGGTAATATCCGTTACCACCGTCTCTGCGGGAAGGTGCCCTGAACGCAGAAAAATTGAATATGCAATAGGAGACTTTGGAACGTTCAAATACCTAATAGTCCGGGAGCCAGGTCAAAGTTTGGTTAATTATTTATTCTCGAACGATAATTAGTGAGACGCATCATATCATATCATAATGCCTCGTGAACGTCAGCTGCGGTTCCGTGGGTGGGATGAGCGGCGGTAGCCTCCAAGCAGGAAAAAAAATGTTTAGTCATTTCCTCCTGACTAAAAATTTGTCAAACTATAGCTAATCCAATATCTTGAAGAAAAAAAGTCAGCTAACTATAACATGATGTGTTATACGTCAGCTGGTCGCTTGAACATGAAAAAAAATATAGGTACATTCAATGATTTCCTCTCAATAAAAAATTTACCTGATGATAGCTTATATGCTACTGTGAATGAATATAAATGTCAGCTGGCTGTACCTCGGTGGAAAGATCGTCAGCTGATACCTTGAAAGTTGTAACGCAGAAGTTAGGCGGGACCATCTATCGCCTATTTAAATGCACCAGCTGACGAGTTTTCCCTCAACTTACTGCTAGTTGATTGTTTTATGAATTACAGAAGTATATTAACAATCAGGTTACAAATTTTTATCCGGGAGGAAATGACCTATCTTAAATTATTCGGCATTACGCTTCGATATGAGTGTTCCGATTAAATCAATATTCTGTATAGATACTTTAAAACTAATAAGTATATAATTGAATAACTGAAGAAATTAATCAATTTATAGTTTGTTGTAACTTAGCTCTTCGATAAATAACATTCATTTTAAAAAAGTGATTGAGTATTCCTTCAATGTTTAGAAATAACGAGAATAATTTAAGATACGTCATTTTCTCCAATATAAAAATTTGTAACCTGATTGTTAGTATACTTCTGTAATTAATAAAAAAAAATCAGCTAGCGGTAAGTTGAGGGAAAACTCGTCAGCTGGTGCATTTAAATAGGCGATAAATGCTCCCGCCTAACTTCTGCGTTACAACTTTCAAGGTATCAGCTGAAGATCTTTCCACGGAGGTACAGCCAGGTGACATTTATGTTCATTCACAGTAGCATACAAGCTATCATCAGGTAAATTTTTAGTTGAGAGGATTGAATATACCTATACTTTTTTTTTTATGTTCAAGCGACCAGCTGACGTATAATACACCATGTTATAGTCAGCTGACTTTTTTTTCTTCAAGATATTGGATTAGTTATAGTTTGACAAATTTTTAGTCAGGAGAAAATGACCAAAAATTTTTTTCTCCTTGCGTGGGAGGCTACCGCCGCTCATCCCACCCACGGAACCGCAGCTGACGTTCATGAGGCTTTAGGATACAACTCTCTTATCCATTTCACTAATTATCGCTTGTGAGGGACTTGTCATCATGAAACTCTGTCATGAAACTCTGTCGCTGGCTCCCGGACTATAAGGGACCCGAATTAGAACATTGAAACCTGGTGGAGTTTCTTAATCCTCTCTTAATGCCCTACAATTCTAGTTAGGTTTTGATCTGTCTCTATCGTGGCCCACTTTCCATAAGAAACTGGGCGTAGTTCTTTCTCCATTTATTTATGTCCTTTAAAATTGTGATATATAGACGATAATAATAATATAAATGTTACGCAACACCGCTGAAAATAACGCCGACACACGATATTAACTTCGGAACGCGATTTGAATCTAATTTTTTACCCAGACTTTGATTACTAAGGGAACTACACCTCGCCCGCAACAGTTACGGCTGTTTACCATGATTTTCCAGCTCTTCGCCCTCATTTCAGGTTCCAGCCGGGAGGAACAGGTGGTCTCAACGACGACGTTCTCCAATACAAAGGGATATCTTGGAATAGTTTATGTTCGTTACGTAGATGGCGAGATAGCCAATGGGTTTTGTTTAAGTACGTACTTCGACAGAAATAATTGGGTCGACGACTAACTTATTATTGATGTTATGGGAGTTGTAGGTTGTTTGCTTAAGGCCGAGTTGGATTCGGTAGTTGGGAGAGTCGCTTTGGGAGTTTATGCAGGTAAACACGTTCTGCGAATGCATCGCTGCTGCGCCGGCTTGACCCCGGACTGTACAGTGCCATTAAGAGAACACATACACGTGTGGAACTTTAATTTGGAAGCATAGGAGATTCTATTACATGCATTTCAAATGCATGAAATATTGGTAGGGCAAGATAGGCGGAGCAGACGTCATACGTAATGTATTCCCCTACAATGCCGGCCGCCGACAATCGCTGAGATACAAGACGGAGCAAGGAGAGTGCATTAGTGGGTGGAGCTTAGAGTGGACTTTTGTTTATGTTCGGTGCTGCAGCATTAGAGTAGTTCAGTTGCAGATCGTTCGTAAGTGGGGGATGTACTCGGTTTAGCACAAGGCACAACAGTAGAATTGCGTAATCATAAGTGCATGTTATTTGCACTTAACTGTGCAAGTTCGTATTTATAAACGGATCTCAATCTCAGTCTCAGACAGAATTATTTTCCTCGACGGTATAAGCGGACATTTTTAAGGAGTATTAAACGAGACACCAATTACTTACGCCTCGACGGCTGGAAATGCCATGGTCGCCGGCGAAACGCGAAACGCGAAACGTTGCCTAACCTTGCCGACTCGATACGCAGAAGGCGGAGCTACAAGTATACGATAGGGGAATACAGCCGTGTTCTTTCAGATAGGTGAGGCTTTGGCAATATTTTGTGGAAGGTATTATTTTAGGTATTATCTTAGCATTTTATATGCTTCCAAATTAAAGTTCTACACGTGTATACCAGGATTTTGTCGATTCCAAAGCCGCATAGTAGAAAGGCCTAAAACGTTCCGTCACGTCTGGACTTTGAGTGGAAAAAAAGTGTGTCTTGTTTCCTGATTATGTGTAATCGATATGTTTGTGGGAATATTTGATATTCATTTTTAACTTGAAAATTTTTTGAATACTCTGCTTTTAAAGTGACTAAATCAGGAAGTAGTTCGGTGTTTCGTGGAAAACGCCCAGTTTTTTGTTTCTACGCCGAAAGTTCCAGTACCCACTCCAGGAAAAAACAGTTGAAAAACAGTGGGTGATTTGTTTGGAAATTGGAAAATAATCCATCTTCAGACTTTATACTGCTTTGAAGCGTTTTAAATGTTTTCAGATCAGTTACGGTAGTGAATAAAACATTTTGAAATAATATAATAAAATTATTTGGATATCAAAATGTTCCGCTCAAAATCGGCATATAGGCATAAAATGTCATTAGGAAGATAATTTCTTAGTGACATTTTTCGAAATATTAACAAATTAAGGCCATTTTCTAAAGATTTTTTTTGAAAATCACAAATTTGACAGTTGCTAGATATTAGCTATCAACATTGAATTGGTGCATTTTAAGTTATTTTGGAAGCAGAAGTGATTGCCATCAAAAATGTTTTATCAAATTCTAGTATTAAAAAAAAATCCCATAGGGTTCCAACTTTATGGCGGACACTGTATACAATAAACATATATTCAATAATTTGAGTTTTTTTATTTATTCATATTAGTATCCATATTTATATCAGTAGCCATTTACTGTATATTTATAATATTCATTTAAAGTTTTAAAGAAGATGTTCCATCACTTTTTTATACTCATTATATTATTAATAGAAAAATATAAAAACATTATTGACATATAAATTTTCTTCGAACTGGTTTTTCATTATTATTCACATCGTATTCTCATAATATCTTCACGTTTTTTTTTACTTCTTGTTCTTTTGTAAGACAATTCAGAGATGAACTATTTCATATTTTATAATAAGAAAGATACTGATCTAGATGTGATTAGTTTCGTGTTGAAACAAAAAATGTTTCAACACAAAAAAATATGGTTTAAAAAAACCACCAGGATCCTCTGTCTACATTTGACTATCGCACCGATTTTCGTATACTCCAATATTTCGGCATCCTGAACAACTTTTCTTAATAACTTTTTTGGATTAGACGTGAATTAAGCGGTGTTGCCATTTATCCGAAACAGTTTTTTTTTTATTTGTGAAACACCCTGTAGAGGAATGTCAACGTCGTCTTGACTGAACGATGGCGGCTTACGGTACGAATGTTTTTTTGTAGGAAACTTGAAAATACTAATAGTTTCGACTCTGCGGGCCTGTTTCCAACTTTTTGGGACACACTGTATAAGAAGTGTAATAAAATCAGTCGCACGTTTTTTTTAAGCAATACTTATATTATATTGATTATATTAACATTAATTTATTTAATAATGATTAATTATTATTAACATTAATAATAATAACGTGTCATCCAAAATCTTGAATTTATAACCTTATTTAATTGTCAAGGCTGTCATGTTATGTACTCGTATTTACTCTATTTTTAAACGTGCGAAAATTTGACTAAAATAATCTACTAAATCCGATTAAAATATGCCATGTTTCCTGCTAAGTAGACAATCGGAGAATAACGCCCTTAACGCGTCGCTTTTCAATATTCAGCAGAGATATTTTTACAGCCCGTATTTCTGCGGGCGCGAAAACAAAAGACCGCCGTAACAGCCGACAATCGACGCCACTCACGCCGACATTTCAGCCAGCGGATACATTTTTTATTTTCGAAAATAAATTGCCCGATTTCACTCATAACTGTCCCTTATTAATACTGCAGATTCCGCGTGTTCCTGCAGTAGTCGAGCCCTACATTTTCATTGTAAATATTGATGTTATTGATGGAATTCTATCGGCACGTGAGAGAGCAGTCTAGAAGCCGGGGAGTGCTGCCAAGAAATTAATCCTTAGTTTGGAATTGCCTTGCAAGGGACAGTGGCGCAGCTGAAGGAGCGGAGTACTGGATTATTTTACAGTAAACGCAATTACATAATGTGCGTTTAACCAATTCATAGAAATTATTATTTGATATACAGTTAATTGTTGTGCATTTATATAAACTGAAAATCGCTTGGGACCTTTGGTTGACTCATGTTTGTTTAACCATAGTTTTAATTTCTGGAATTTTCAAACGTATTGTAACGTTCTTATTCACTACGAGTTCGTAAGGTGTGAAAAATTTAAACTTGCACTTAAAACGAACACTATTTATTTAAACAAATAAAAATAAGGCTTACACACTATATTACTAACACTAATTTATTTTTATTCAATTTATATTCGACTGTTTTACGAAGACCGCGACATACAATTCCCAAAGAAAGACTTAACCCTCACGGGGTAAACTATATGGTTTGTATCGTTGGGGGTACACTGGGTCTGGGAGGCGCGAGCGATTTTCAATCGCTTATAACTTGGAGCCAAATCATCGTAGAGGGACGTTTTTTTTAAAACTTCATCGCCAGAATCTCAAAAAGACGAATACGTACTCTATTTTATCTCAAATTTAAAGGTTTTTAAAATATTTATCGAAATACAAGAAGACCTTGTGAAAACATCGTTATTTTTTCAAATTGCTGTCACGATACGAAAAATGAAGATAAAGAAATTTTATAAGTGGTCTTTTTAAAGCTTAAGGATTGTACTTTAAGGCTCTAAAGGTCATTTTGCTATTGGATTATAGAATAAGTGATTTTTTTGACGTTAGTAATTTTAAAAACGTATTTTTCATACATAAACGGCCATTGTCGCCAGAAAACTTTCAATAAAATCATAGAATTTTTTTTTAGCTTACCTTATCATAAAATAAGATGATATAAATTACTATTACGTAAATAAATTTAATTATTACAAAAAGAAAATATATATATGTGCGTAGCATCAACGGTAGAAAAAAGTAAAAATTCAAATATACCAAGTGAAATCATTTATTGTTATAATAAGTATGAAAATTCAAAATGTATAAAACATACAATGAAGTTATACATGAATTTACAGATTAAGTTATTCCAAAGTTTTTGCGGGCTTCTAAAGTAGCCAGTTCTGCGACGTATCGTGTGCGAGACAGCGTCTCCATTTTTCACACGCACTATACATTTACACTAATTTTTACATGAGTACACGATTTAAATAAATATTTGGTATAATTATTATATTTTCACAATACTCACTTTGTCACACTCCGGGTGCCTGGGTCCAGGAGACCCGAAACCAATTTTGTTATGCTTCTTGCTCCGTAGCTGATGCCGCACTGGACTGGAGCCAGCGCTCCCTCAATTCAGCACACTAAGAAGGATTTTTCCCCACCATAACGAATTCCTTTCCCCTCCTATCCTTTGAGATATATGACTTTACGCTCGGGTCTGTCAGACCCAGTGTACCCCGTGAAGGTTAATTAAATCATTCCGCGTCGATGCCTCTCTATATACCTAGTTGGCTGGCGCTAGCATATTCCAGCATTCCGTCTCGAAAGAAGTTTTAGGAAGGTCCTGGAGGCGTATGCAACTCGGTGACGTGTCGGTGAGTCACCCTCGTTTTGCTGTACGGCTGACCGGGCGGCGATGCATGCTACTGGTGTTTTCGCCACAGTATTAATTTCGATATGGTCTCAGCAAATATTTTACCTTTAGGTACCTTTTCGAAAAATATTCAGATCTAAGACCTAGCTTATTTTATTTTTACACGTTCCAAAAAAAGGTGTTTCTTTCTATTCAATCTCAAATTTGAGCAAATATCGAATTTGAAAGCCGCTAGACGAGTCAAGTGTGTCGAACTATCAAAAAAAATATTGAGCCGATGAGTGTACTACTTTGTACTACAGTCGTTGTGGCAAAAAAAAACTATTCTGTGTGTACTGTAAGTAGCTCTTGTCTCTTTGAGACATTATTTCGTTACGTCAAAGGCTTAGCAGTTCCGTGCTGCGTTTTGAATCAAGGGCCTTAATGGAAAGTCCTGACGGAGCTCCTTTGCATTCGCCACTCTTGGTCGTGGCACAATGATGTCCTCTCTGTCAGAATGGGTTTATAGCGGCTTTTGGGAACCAGAAGAGCTGGCTCCAGCCCAAGAAAGTCCGTCTTGGAACCCTCCTTGCCAGTGAAACAGCCCAATATTTTGGCTGACTAGTTTTTGTCGTTTTGAGAGATTATCTGTTGACGACAAAGGTTAGCAGTTCAGTGCTGCGTTTTGAAGCAGGCCCTTAATGAAAAGTCCTGACGGAGATCCCTTTGCATTCGCCACTCTTCGTCGTGGCACAATGATGTCCACTCTTTCAGAGTGGTTTTATTGCGGCTCTTGGGAACTGGAGGAGCTGGGTCCGGCCCAGGAAAGCCCGTCTTCGAGCCCTCCTTTGTCAGTGCATTAGACCAACCCAGCTGATTATTCTTCGTTTGGAAACTTAGGGCAGTACAGTGTTGCGTTTTGAATTACGGGCCATTAATGAAGATTTTTGATGGAGCCCTCCTTGGATTAGCCACTCTTGGTCGTAGCAGAATGATGTCCTCTCTTTAAAGAAAAACTCAGAAATATTTACATATTTATTTCTTTATTGAAATTAAATAAGATAACAGTACTTAACACAAAAACCAGGTTTAACTGTTTAAGCTCAATTTCACCTAAATTATTTAGGTGAGTTATATAATATTCCACTTTTTAATTTTTATTAATTAATATCGAAATTTTTGCAATAAAGACACAGGAATTTGGGTTTCATTTGTGCATAATGTTTTGCTAGTGCAACAGCCATGGAGCCTCTTTTTAGACTCTTTTTAGTTTTGCGCATGTAGCCTTTCGTAGAACGTGGTTGACGACATTCACTTTAGACTTTTTTTGGCAAATATGTAAGGGAGACTGTTGTATCTTGAGTACAGTGTACCTTGGAACACTCTGTAATATTTTTCCTTGTACTAACATCTATTGTCTAAAAGTATAATTAAGTTATATTATCTTTAGCCAGGGCTCTGTAACCAGATTTAGCAGAAAATCTGTTCCGCGCTTCGAGCTATGAGTCGCATAATATTTTGGCTTTGAAAAGTAACAGTTTTCAAAATCTATTCTCGAGTTATTACAATTATACTTTGTCATTTATTTGAAATTTGTTTTGTGTAGGAGCTAAACGTATATTTAGTGAGTATTTTGATATGATTTGTTTCCATTTTAAAGATAACCTAAAAATAGTGTGTACTACATATATGTTTTCCATATATGTAGTGTCGTGTACCTTGAAACATTATGACCTCCTGTACCTTAGAACTGTTCCAAGGTACAAGAGGTTTCACGTTTTTTTCAAATGCATATCAGAAAATTGCAATAATATATAATAATACAATAATACATAGTCAACAAGTTCAGAAAGTTACCCGAAAATTAATGTAAAGCAATTCCGATGACGACGAGGTTCTATCTAAATTGTCTGATGAGTATGATGAAGAAGGCAGCTTCATGATCGATTTAGAAAGTGATCTGGTCGAAATTGAAGATCAGAAAAAGTTTGAAGCTGAGGATTTGCAGATTGGTGATTTTATTTTAGTTCAATTTTTAAAGAAAAAAGGACCCGCAGAACATTACATTGGAGAAATACCTGTATGTACCGTGCAGGATACTGATCTATAGGTTAAATTTCTCAAACGAATTAATGAATCAAATAAGTTTTGGTATGAGAGTCATACGGTCTTATTTGATGTAGCACAATCAGTCGTAGTATTAAAGCTTCCGAATCCTAAAAAAATGTGGCGGTTCAAAAAGACTAGAAGAGCAATTTGTTTTTGAAGTAAATTTCACTCATTCCAAATATAATGTAAAATAATGTCTACCTGAAATGTAAAATAGTCTTTCATCTGTATTAAATATTTACTTAAGTACAATTTAAGTGCAATTGCTCGACTTATTTCACTCATTTATTTAACATCCTCTCAAGGTACAAGAGGTGAAGTTCCAAGGTACAACATTATCATGTACCTTGGAACATATTATTTTACAATTTCAAATAGGTTGTAAAATCCAAAACATTTTCTTAAAATTTTTGAAATAACTGAATTAGTTATGTAAAAGTATATTCTTCAAAATATTGTCTTCATATAGCCTTTAAAATTCATATTCAGATTAAAAAAAAAAAATAAAAACCAATAAGTGTTCCATGGTACAACAGTCTCCCTTATTCGATTTTCCATTGCCCACTAGCCACACATTACCGAAAACCTATTCACAGAAGGCATATCAACGTGTCATGGGAAATATCAAAGAAACATACGCAATAAATTTATGTGGCTGACAGTAGACGAAACAACATATTTTTGCGATAATAAGGTAGTTTGATAACTCTCTCTCTCTCATATGTCGTTCCGTCAATGACATCACGGATTACGAGTCCGACCCTGCGTTTTCTATTTAACAAAAAAATACCGCTACCCGCTCGCTTCTACCCTCATCGGCACGCAGCTCGTGTACGTTCGTCCGTTTTCGGTGGCTGATAGAACACTTCGGCTTCGGCCAAACCTTCGGCTGATTTTTGGCCGAAGCCGGAGGTGCTTTTTTGACAGAGGGTTCGGTTGGACATTATTCATCGGTTCGCGTTTCCCGCATCGTTGACGGTGTTCCGTGGATGCGCCACTGGTTGCAGAATCCGGACCCAAACCGAATTAATCCCCGCTAGGTTCCGAACTGGGCTGAGGCGCATTAGGTCCTGCCAGTGAGCAGGGCGAAATTATATTTCGGGATTTATGTACCCGAGGAAAAGAAAATAAGGTTGGCGAACGTTTCATATTAAATTTTAATGAAACCGGCCGCTCTCATCGGACTGCGCCCACTTTATCGCATTATAAGTTTAGCGGTGCAAGGCACTCGTCTGACTTTGCCGGGCAACTCTCCGTACGGCCTCTGTAGCACAGGTGGGCCTGGGCGTTCGGGGAAATGAACGGAAAATAAATTTATATGGAAGGTAATGATGTTAGGGATGTTAGCGGTTCGGTGAAATAAAAAGATCATTATTTTCGGCTTATATGTTGCCCTACAGAATTTAGCTTGTGCGGTTAAGAAAAAAATGGTCATATATACAGGGTGCTATCACGATGAGTGGCCTATTAAGCGTATTGTTAGAACTATAAGTGATGTGAAGTTGAAAATTTGTATTCAGGGGTTTTTGGGAATGCTATACACATCTAAAATAGTGGCGACTTTCTGGTACTTCCGGATGTACCAGAAATGAATACTAACTTGGTTGTTTTTAATGGCATGCCAATTTTTTATGTCATTTAGTTTCTTCTCATTAATTTAAAGTCACTTTAATAACCACTGTCTATATCTTGTTGAATGGTTGATAACCACTGTCTATCTAAGTTGAATGGTTCACGAAATATTTCAATTTTAAGAATTTTTTTTTATTGTGATTAGAATTGTAACTCGTAGAAAAAATTAATTACTTTCGCTGTAATAAAATGTTATGATTCATTTTTTAACATATAAGTATGAGATAATGAGCTTACTGTCAGACATACTAGATATATAAGAAAATGTACAGGGTGTTCAAAATACAGGGTCAAACTGGGACAACTTTGTCCTTTATTAAGTCGCTTAATTTAAATAGAACGTACCATACTTTATGATACCTTTGCTTCCTTTTTGTATCCTCTTTCAAGACATGAATAATCCCATACCCAAAATGTACGGATTTCGAATTGATTACAAATTATTTGTCAAAATGATTGAAGGATTATATTTGAACAATTATTTTATCCTTTCTTTAGTCGGCCGTTTTTAATAGAACTTGCTGTATTTTATGACAATGTTCGCTTCCTTTTTTCATAATCTCTTTCTCATATACATTCACATACTCTTGCATTACGGTTGAATGTATTTAGTACCTACTCATACATTTAAGCAGAACAAATTAAATTGTGTTACAATACATTTATTATCCATGGCACATATACCCGATGTAACTCTCGCTTTACATACAGCTATTGTAAAATCTCAAAAATAAAAAGTGTAAACACTTCAATTAACTGAAAACTCCAATTATTTTGCAAGCCGTGTCCAAGATAACGGAGGCACTTTTTTTTTTTTTTCCAACATTTTAATTTCTATTACACTTTTTAGGTTAGTAATTACCTAGGTTCGGAAATGTGTGCTACAACGCAGGGCTCGGCACTATAAAACTCTATGATAATGAAAGTATAAACAGTGTTTTTTTAAGCGCCTTGTAAATTATTTACGCGTGTATTTTTTGTCCCCGCATACGTACGCCACTGACCGCCAGCTTCAGGACCCGCTATGCGCAGTAGTACGCCATTCGGTGGGAGAGCAGGATATTTCTAACGCAGTTTAACACGCGAGACGGCAAACATTCCGAACCCTAGTAATCACCCCCCTAAAAATGATGTGGGTCACATGCTTCGTTACGAAAATACGAGAATCGCAAATTACACCGGCCACCACTGTTCGTATATCGAAGGCCTACTGTAGTTTTCTTGAAAACTCGATACTATATCCTATACTTTTAAATGCAAATTTCTCAAAAACTATCAGAGAGAACCCTGCAAAATTTTATATCGTTGTATTCAGAAAAATGGGAGATTTATTTTCTGCAAAACCACACAGAAAGTTCCATTTAAAAAAAGCGGGTGAAGAGCCTTTGTGATTTTTTGACACCTGTACAACTAACACGATATAAAAAAATGTAAAATATAATTAACTTTTTTTACTTAAAACTTAATTTTTTTCTAAAGTTTTTTCTTGTAAATTTTAACGAGTTGGAAGAAGGGCGCATTCTGTCTTGTCATTCTGTACATCAATTCATAAACGTAACAAACTCATCATAGACAATAATTAACAAATTACTAATAGTTCAGTGTATGCTGCTCGGGTAAGGCCGGTCCTGCCCAAGGAGTGCAAATAGATGCTCAAAACAAATACGGTTTCCGCTTCGAACATGTTGCAGTTATGGCTTGTCGCATTTAATAACATTGCAGTCGTTCGGCGGAGCGTTTCCTGAAAATTTTAATATTACCCGTGTACGCAAAACAAATTTTTCCCTTTAGAGATAAATGCATTCTTGGCGGCGGAAAACACATTACTCTCCGCGCTTTCCTTCGCGTTTGTTCGCGGAATCGTCCGAAAGCAAACATGCTTTAATATCGCGCCGAGAGCCGCGTTAGGGAAGAGTTTAGGAAATTAAAATTTGTTCTCGAGTTTCGGGATATCGAGTTTTTAGATGAAACTCTTATATCAAATAATTTTTTATTAAAACTCTGTGAAATTTTGCAATGGGTGGGGAATTGACGGTTTTATTTGTGTTTTGTAAATGTATAATCTATAAACTGTATTATCTGTTTTATTTGTAAGGGTTGTATTATCATTCCATATCCATCCAATCCATATATAATTTCCTTTTTGTTTGTCAAATACATTCGCAAAATTCGCATCGTTTCTTGCGAATACGAATGCGAATGCGAATGGCAAAAAATATGCGAATATTCGCGAATGCGAACATTGGTTACATCACTAATTTGTAAATGTAGCTATGCTTCACAGTAGTCACATGACCACTGGGTCACAAAATGTGATATTTTCATATATTACTATTTAGGAGGTGTGTAAATTACATAACGAGACTGGCTACGTAGCGCCCTATCTAGCAACACTGCGGAGACGGGAAGGTTAGCATGTAATGCACCTTCAGTACAAGTTTTTCAGTACAAACTTGTTAGAATACCTAGAAGTTCTTTGTCACTCTTTTCGTAAACCGTTTTTTTCTAGTGCGTTTTAAAAACGAGTGACCTTAATTTTGAGCAACGGTGTGCTATCAGGTTTTGCTTCAGACCTGGACACACCTATGGAGACAGTGTTTTTTCAAGAGCCCAGGTTTTTTGGAGGTTTAAGGCATTCTCAGAAGGAAGAGAGTCTATTGAAGATGAACCACGCAGCAGAAGGCCTTCATCTTCAAGAACTGATGAAAATGTCGATCGAAAACGGGATTTTGTGCAGTCAGATCGTCGGTTGACGACAAGAATGATCGGGGAAGAGTTAAATTTGAATAACATCACTGTTCATCAGATTTTGACAAACGAATTGAGGACGAGAAAGATCTGCAAAAAAAATGGTTCCAAAAAACCTTTCGCAGGAAAAAAAGGACACAGAAAGGTGTTTTGACTTGTTGGAATCGATTCAATAGATCCCAAAATATGGAATGGTACATTTCAAACTCTCCAAGACCCAAAAGTAAGAATGAGTAAGTCGAAGATTAAATGCATGCTGATTTGCCTTTTTGATGGCCAGGGAATTGTCCATAAAGAGTTTGTGCCTCCAGGCCAAACAGTAAATCAACACTTTTACAGAGAGGTACTTGAAAAATTTCGAAAAAGAGTCATGAGTGTGAGACCAAACATCAAGAACAAATGGATGTTGCATCACGACAATGCGCCTTGTCACACAGCCATTTCAGTAAATCAATTTTTAGCGAGTAAAAACAGTCCTGTGGCTCCTCAGCTTCCTTATTCACCTGACTTGAGTTCTTGCGACTTTTTCTCTTTCCGAGATTGAAAAATCACCTCAAGGGACGTCATTTTGGAACCATAGAAAACATTCAAACGACTGTAACCGACCAGCTGAAGGCTATTCCAATATATGACTTCCAACACTGCTATGAGGAATGAAAGAACCTTCTCCAGCGCTGTATGGCTTCCCAAGGAACTTTTTTGAAGGAGACAATACTGAATTGTAATTAAAATCGAATAAAAAAAAATAAAAAAATCTGTCTCATTACTTAATTTATACACCTCGTATCCACGTACTGGAATGGAAATAATCGATATGATTAAAAAAAATTATTGGCTAAATAAGCCTTAAACGTTTTGAAACCTCGAGAATTTGAGTTCGATTCGAAAAATATTTTTGTCTGTCAGTTTGTATGTTAAATTTTTGTGTGCACTATCGCACAAACACTTAAACGTTTTGAGATATCAACTTGAAATTTGAAAACCTTATTTATCATGATGAGATCTGGAGCTGATTACATTTTGAGAACTTAAGGGGTAATCGGGTAAGGGTAAGGGGATAGATGTGGTTAATACACTTTTTTCTTTGTCTACAAATAAATTGCAAACGATAGAAGATATACACCACTTTGATACGCATGTAAAACATAACACGGTCTGCAAATGTAAAGATCTGTAGCTTAAAAGAGTGGGGGAAGGGTGGGTCGATTTTGAAGGGGATAATAATTCAAAATGGGTAATTTTTTTTTTTAAATTTCAATTGTAGTAATTACATAGTGGAGAAAGCCTTTTAAAAAAAATCCTACTTTTCTTCGTCCCCCTAAGGAGTATGGGGGTAACTAAAACAAAATTTAAGGGGATTATAAAAAAAATTGTGAAGACGTTTTCAAACTCGTATGTATCACTAAATCCTATATTTATTTTGATTTGGCCGATGGTGTTATTTATTGTCCTACCGTAAGGTTGGAGGCAAGGGGGTCGTGTTTTAATGTAAATTAAAAAGAGTATCGTTTTATGGGTTGCTGAGGTAGAGGATTTCAAATATCACATTAAGAATCTTCTACCTCCTACAAGTCATAAAAGTCATAAGGGTCATATGAGCCATCATGAACATCCTACAGATCATAAAGGTCCTATTTGCCATAAAATTTTGAAAGGCCATATGGGTTATGTCATAAGGATCATAATAAACGTCATAAAGATCATATATACAGGTCATAAAAGCCATATGCCATAAATATCACAAAGTTAATAATGATCATAAAGGTCACGTTAGTCTAAAGGCCATATAGGTTATCAGAGGTCTATCAGGATAAAAAGGTCATAATGTATATCTAAATATTACAAAGTTCATAAAGGTTGAGTCCAAATTTAATAATTTTAAAAATACAATGTTTTGTTTAGGCGGCGATACTTTATGACTTGTTATTAACTATCATACTTTTATGCATTTCCATTTTCTGCGCTTAGTCTCGCGGGGCAAAAAAACATTTCGAATGTCAATGCGAAATCTCGCCGTGGCGTCGGAAAACAATTACTTGCTTTCTGATGAACATTATCCAGAACGACAAGTTTGAATATTTATTCCTCATTCGCGGTGAAGCGCTGAAAACCGTCACTGAATTATTGGACAATTAAAATGGGCTTAATGTGCTGGCGTGACGGTTACAATTGCTTTTTTTTTCGTGTCAATAAATGCCTTCATTTTTACGGTTTCTCTCGTCGGCGAAAATAATTACTCGGTAATAAATAAGAGGCTGTTTCGAATTCGCATTAAAAGAGGTAAAAAAAAACACTCGGGCGGGAAAATGGACGGCCATAAAAGCTTATTATTCTGCAAAAAATATTTAACAAAATAGAGAGGAAACGATGAAAAGCGTGGTGGAGGTAGCTGCTTCATGAATATGTATTTCAGTAAATTAGGGGTAGTTCATTATATGGTTAAAATAATCTGTAGCTTTTTCAGCTCATTACAACTTTATTTCTAATGACCGTGTATTTTATGTATTAACGTGTAATAATTTATAATAATATATATTCCGTGTAATGATTTCTGTATTAACAGAAACGATACAATAATACAAGTAATCTTGTATTATTTGTATCGAAACACAAAAACATGTAAAGTCGGCAAAACACGTAAAGTCTCAAGATATCAAGGAATTTGAACTAACAAGGGATTGAAAACTAACAAGATAAATGAGAATATTATCACCCATACTTACTCGAGTATATAGTTGAAAATACTTTGCTGAAGGTCTCCGATATACCAAATAGAACTTTCAAAAACTACTTTTTCAGAGAAGGCAAAAAAAAGTCAAATAACACGACTGACTTGCATCAAAGGAAACATGGTCTGTATATCCAAATTAGTTTTACTTTTTTTTTTCAGACTAATTATTATCTCTAGTAGTATACGCATGAGTTTTGTCTGGCTGAAAATAATCTTCCAATTCTTCGTTGTACAGCAATACTATGAAAGGGTTATCATCAAAGATTATTTGGTCAAGAATACTCCTATACAGCTGTCCACACTGCAATGTTTTGCAGTAATGGAGTTTTGGATGGATGGGGGTGTAATGGAGTTTCTTTACTAATTTGGAAAATATCTGAATTTCCAAAAAATCTCATATTTTGAAAGTTAAAAGGTGGCCCAAGAATCTCATGATAAATAAATCAACTATTAAAACACTCCAATTTAGGGAACTATATTGATTAAATACCACATGAACGCAATGGGGTTGTATGACTAGGTAAGTATATTAATTATAAAAGAATCAATATTTCTCCCATTTGATTAAAAAATAATAACTTGTCCACAACACGGTCTTGATGGACAAAGTATGAATACATCAAAAGTATTAGGTATAACAGCATTTATGGTATTTACACGACAATTATTAAAAAGGATAGTAGTAGGTATACAGGGTGTTAAATAGAGAGTGTCACAAACCGTGAAGGTGGATAGTATGGCCCGAAATATGGTTTCGGAGATAACTTCTGCTTTTACATGACTATTAAAGTCATTCAACGAACAACAAAGGTAACGTCAAAAGTCACACAACAAAAGAAGTTGTTTTGTGGGCCCGGCTTCATCAGAATCATCAGTAAACCGAATGTTGCCGGATATGCTTGATGATCAGGTGGATTTGGGGCCTGTACTTGTTGGATTATGGTAAAACTGTTATTCGTGGAGGGAGGACTTTTCGACACGAGGAGTATTTGCCTCTCTTGCTTGAAAGTAGATCTTGATCTCTTGGAATCACGGGACTGTTTCCAAAATAAATCGGCATCATGCAGTTGTTGAAGTAGTCTTATAAAAACACGAACATACGGGGTCAGGCGATTGGGAGTTTGGTATAAAGATGAAATGCACGTGGGTCGTGGGTTAACCTATAGTTAGAATAAACTGGCACAGGAAGTTCGTAAGAGCTATTACGCTAATTAGCTATTAGCTATTAGCCAATTAGCTAATTAGATAATTAACTATTGAATATCAACTACAAACAGTGTCGTCTGCTGACTACGATAAGTGACTGCCATTTTGTACGAACGAAAGAAAACAATTTTTGCTCAAGAAATATTAGGTTGTCGGAAAAGTCATGATTAAAGCCGGCAGGTCCGGGCGGCGGGATATCTCAACGGGCCATATCTCAACATAAATAACGGGTAAGTTTAAACATCTCTTTCTAAATTGCAACAGTTTATTGTTTTCATATTTTGTTTTTGCACATACAAGTAGTGAGTAGTATGACGCGTATGGTTATTTTATGGGCATTTGTTAATAATAGAACAAAGTTCAATCAATGGTGTATTGCCCATTTTGATCGATGGTCTTTTGCCATCTTTCTGGGAGCTGCATGATTCTGGGCTCGTAGAAGGACTCTTTTCCAGCGAAGAACTGGGTGAGATGCTTTTTGATGGCCTCCTCAGAATCAAACGATCTACAACTCCAGTTGTTTTGTAAGGAACGAAACAAATGGTAATCTGATGGGGCAAGGTCCGGTGAGCAAGGAGGATGAGGCAAGACTTCTCATCCAAGCTGCAGCAACTTTTGGCGAGTCACCAAACTTGTATGGGGCCTTGCGTTGTCGTCGTGGAACACTACGCCTTTGCGATTGATGAGTTCTGGCCTTTTCTCCGCAAGAGATGTATGCAAATCATCCAGCTGGCGACAGTATACATCGGAATCGATCGTCTGGTTCCACGGTAGGAGCTCGAAAAACACCACGCCCTTATAATCCCACCATATTGAAAACATAACTTTCCTCTGGTTAAGATCTGCTTTGTATTGTGTTTGGGCTTGCTCAGTTCTACTCTACCACGTCGAATATTGTTGTAAACAATCCACGTTTTATCGCCTGCTACCAGGCGCTTCAAAAACGGATCGATTTTTTTGCATTTGAGGTGAGTATCGGCGATATTGATGCGATGGGTGAGATGAATTTCTTTGAGTTCATGAGGAACGCATACATCGAGCTTGTTGATTAATCCCAGCTTCCGTAGATGATCGTGAACGGAATGATGAAGGTTTAGTGTCTCCGCAATGTCACGAGTGGTCGAATGTGGGTTTGCTTCGAGCATTGCCTTTATTTGGTCGTCATCAGCCTCCATGGGCCTTCCGGAGCGAGGAGCATCGGTGACATCAAAATCACCAGCACGGATTTGGTGAATCATCTCTGGCACTGACGCTCTTGTAGGGCATTGTTAGCGTAAACATTATGCAATTTTTGGCGATTCTGGTGTTTCCGTGGCGCCGCAGATAGTGGATTCCTATAGAACTCGATGAAATAAAACGAAATGTAAGAATACAATTTTCGATATCTCGCTTAGTTTTCGAATTCGAATGAAAAAAAATAAAAAAAATTTTGTTTCAAGATTTTTTTCATATAAAATCTCTTTTAGATATTTAAAAAAGAAAGTAAGCTAAAAAAACTAGTTTTTTCAATATTACGCAGGTTAAAGTTTCGTGAATAATTAAGGCGAATATTCATGTATTGGAAATTTCAAAACTACCGCCATATTGCTTCTCATAACCGCAATGCAAACTATAGTTTTTTTTTATAAAAAATTAATATATTAATTGTATTAAACGTAACAGTCATTTTTCAATTGTTTAGCACGATTTTTCCGAGTCAATTTTCGTAATTTTGCAATATCAGGTAAGCATCTTTCTTTACATCCTGGTTTAGAGAATCTTTTCTTTTTAAACTTTTCATAAATGAAATGGTAGCGAAGAAAAGACTATTACTTTTTTGGAAGAAATAACCTTAATACCTTCATCAAATTCAATACCACCATGTTGTGGGCTCTCAGTCCGTAGATAAGTTATCTGCAAAGAAGCTAGGTGTATGGAGGTGTTCATCAGAAAGGATCTAAGTCATGTCGTAAAACGGTGAATCCGTGCTGGTACCTCTTTTGAGTTTCTAGCTGTCGAATTTCCTTCGAGAAGTCATTACAATCGTCATTTGTTTCAAAATCATTGAAACAAAAATTTATTTTTATTTATTTTCCATTTTTTTTATTTGATCGAAAACTAAGTGAGATATCGAAAAATATTATTCTTACTTGTAGTTTTATTTCGTCGAGTTCTATAAGAATCCACCGATTCTTCATCATAGATTGCGGCGCTACGGAAAAGCAGTATTGCCCAATTTTTCACTGGCCTCCCTTGCGTTCTTCCCTTTGCGGAAATAAAAAAGCAAAACATGCTGAAAATGTTTTGTTCTTCCATTTGATGTAAAAACTAAAGGACGCGACCAAATCGATTACATTTTTTTTCTTAAGTGAAAAGGTTGAACTGTTAGCCGTCAAATGGTATGGCACTCGAGCCGATAGTGATGACATTTCTCATGTATTTACATGAAGATACATGTAATGCCATCTATTGCAAAAAATACGTTATGACTTTTCCGACAACCTATTAATAGGTATGGGTGAAATATTGTACAAATCATAAAAAAAGTCATTTAAGGACCCATGTTTATTAAGACCTTTTTTTACATATTTTGGGTCATACTATCCACCCTCAAGGTTTTTTCCTTCACAATTTTTTTATCCACCCTCAATTTATTTATTTGAGAAAAATATTTTCACAACTTTTTTATGATACTTAGATTTTTTTTTTTTATGAAAGAATTTATTTTTATGAAGAATTTTTTTTTGGGGAATGATGATTTATTGATTAAATTGGGTACTATATGAGAACATTTCTGATTTATGTGTAATCTTTAAGAGTGTGTACCGCGGAAGTAAATATCTTCTCTGATTGCTTTCGACGGGAAGAAACGTTTTTTTTTTCCGTGTATCTGTGATATTCAGGTATAATTTGGTCTCGCTCAACCGTGATATGTTTACCGATCCGGTGCCACAATGTGCTTTGAAAACATCGGGATTATGCTCTTAATATTTCAAACCATAACTTTGATCTTGTCGCCGCGCGGTAAACATTTCGGCGGAGTTGAAGTTAACCGAGAACTTATGTAAAGAGGAAACGGTCTCGGATTTTTTTTCGCTTTCATCCTCTCACGCGCACTTAAAATACGCGCTCGGCAGCTGTTCCGGCCGGTCAGCCCCGTACCCGCATTTAATTCGTTTCGCAAACAATGGACACGAACCACGCGCATCAAAGGAAACGTCCGGCTAGGCGGCGATTTATCATGAGAGTTGAGGAAATTACGCTTGCCAGTGGATTAATAATAATATTCAATGAAAATAATAAAACAATAAATTATAATTTTAAGGAAAAACATTTGTGGTGACATGGCAATTTATTTAAAACGTATTTTGTTTATATTTTTTTATGTTCTGCTTTTAAGTTCCGGTGTTCCACAAGGTTCAATATCAAATTCAAACGCAATTGTAGCCGTCACATAAATAGTGTGGAACAAACATAAAAAAGAGGGTATGCCCTTGAGAATTAAGTATTTGCTGGACTTTATTTTTAATGCTAAGTGCCAGTGGCGGCTCGTGGGTGTGTTACATGGGTGGGCACAGGGTGTGTCAGTAAGATTACTTATTAGCTACCAATGGCGCCGCAGGCGAAAATTTTTAAAATTTTCAAGGTCATGCGTTTTACTGACTTCAGTATTTCAATGAAAAATTCTTTTATACAAAAATATAGACTTTCACAAGAATAATTTTTTGGGATTTGGTAGCTTTTTGAAATAATATTTAGTCACGAATATTGAGGGCTTAAATATATTAAAATAATGGGTGGCAACATGTGAAAAAAGTTTGATATAGGTATCTTACCGTTATTTGTAGAGGAAATCAGCTTGCATGAGCTCCTTATTGTTCACAAAAATGTTAATCGCCTTTTCATTAAAGTCCCGGATTTGTTTCACAAAATTTATTACAATTAATTATTTAGTTTAACATATGTCTGTTTTTATCCACATTTTCATTGTGACGTCTTATATTTTCAGGATAAGCACTGTCAAGCGGTTGCCTTATGTCTACCTTTCCCAACACACTAAAATCTAAGATGTTATGTAAATGTTTTTCATTGTAGCTAGCATGTTTCTTAGCTCGTTCATTTAAATGTTTTAAATCACTCACCCTTCTTGAGTCCATGCACTTTGGTTGCCACCCATCACTTAACAAATAAAACAAAACAGTTTGTTTCTTTTAGGACACCCACATAACCACTTAAATCTGTCGTAGACACTACTATTAAAATTTCGTGAATAATTTCGCGATTTTCCTACGTCTGTTTTGGAAATAATCAAATCGGGTATCGGCCTTCCTAACCGTTTAATTTCCGTTCGGATCTCGTACGTAATATCTTTATTAGTCAATAAAAAGTCCACCGAATTCATTTTGAAACGTTTCACAATCAAAAACAGGAAAAACACACTTCTCAGCGAAGAAAATAAACAATAAAACTAAAAACGGTCACTCAACAAGTGTGACCCGTTCAGATGATTTTCGACCGATTTAACGACGTTTTGTCTGCAATCGTCGTCAAACTTTACCAGTCACCGAAAAAGTCCGATTAAAAACGAGGGCTGGGAAACTGTGTGCCCTCGCCCACTCGCGCGAAATGCGAGGAATTCCGAGTACGGTGGGTCGGTGCTCGATCGATAGTCTTTCATATATATGTGATAAAAATGATTATTTGTGGTATAAAAGGAAGAATAATTAGAATATGAATAGTTTGTCGTATACAATTCATTGATATTATTGTAAGAGTAATTTATAGTAAATTAACACAAAATAAATATTTTCTATTGAAATTTGGGCTGGGCACGTGCCCCTGTGCCCTTTATCAACAGCCGCCACTGCTAAGTGCCTGTGAAGAAATCGTGAATGTACTCGATCAACAACCATTTCGTGAGTTCTGGAACAAATATGTTCCAGAGATGCCATTACCAGGTCGCACAATGTTACGTAACTGACTACCAACTGTACGTAGTGACACTAAAGTGGATTAAAAGTGTATTAAAAAATACACGGCTGTGATTATGTATTGATGAGACATTTCCAGCAAATAAAAGCTGTTCATTTACAATTCAATCCTGCCGAAGGTGCAGCTATTAAGGAGACCCAGATCCAATTTCAAGATGTGTCCGTTGGAACAGCTTTAAAAACCATTCATAGTAACTGTAAAGGTTTGCATCACGCTATATAAAAATTACAGAACACTGAGTTGTCGTTAGCGAAGTCACTAAATATATTTATACTATATTGGACACAATAAAACAAGTTAAAAATATGGTTGGAAAGTGTATTAAAGAAAGACACTGGTTTTACCAAATTAAGACAAATTTGTGACGGTGCATCTACAGATCCATTAAGTGAGTGTAAATACTATTTCAATTATGTCAGTTGAACGGTTGTTCTCAAAATATAAAAATTTATTTTCACCAAAACGAATAAATGACTCTCGGAGAGAATTATAGAAACCTATCTAATGCTACAAAGTTCTTACAAATCTTCTCCAGTTCGTGATAGTACTGTTAACCAAGCTACATCGTAAGCTAATTAAGAGGGTACGTTTTACATACATGCATTATTATAAAATGTGGATTTATTGCTGCCGTTACTCTATTTAATATTAGTTCTTTATTACATGTATTATATTATGATACATTTCGGACAACTCTAATCATGAGAGTTGAAGAAATTACTTGATAAGCATTTGAATTGAAATATAGTGTATATTTTCACTTTACAATACAACTCGCGCAAATATTGTCTTTCCTGTTTACTAAAGGGCGTATCTGATTTTCAGATCAATTTAAATAAAGCAGAGTAGAAATAAAGTTTAACTAATAAATAATTGCATTCAAATCAATGTGAGTGAGAAATATATTCGCTAGCGGGGTGGTGAATAATTTTTCAAAAAATTCCCCGAGACACATAAACTTTTAAATGTATTTATTACATTTTGCAAGTAATGTGAAAAATATACCCTTCAGGGGTGGTTGAACCCTTCAGGGGTGGTTTAATTGTATGCAACCCTACAAACATACTAAAAATTAAAATTTGATAAGTGATCGTTGGTTCCCCTTTCCAGCAGCTTTACAATGAGGGGTCACAAGCCATAGGGTTGCATTTAGAAAAAATCATGTCGAGGGTGGTTTCAGCCACCCCTGAAGGGCTATATTTTTCATATTACTTGCAAAATGTAGGTAAATACATTTAAAAGTTGACATCTCTCGGGAATTTTTTGAAAAATCATTCACCACCCCGCTACGAATATATTCCAGTTAAAGTCTCCACCGTGTATATCGTACATGATGTAATAAATTTGTTTGTGGACTAAATCTAAGATTCACTACTTAGTCATTTACACCCTTTGGTAACTATGTGAGTGACGATACGTGAGAAGGGCAACTTCCCCGTTCTACTACAGTATAGTGGTTCTACTAAGCGTCGCCTAGGTAAAACAGCTTACCCTTTTGGCATTTTATGTAGAAATACGAGGTGTGTAAATTAAGTAACGGTGTGCTATCAGGTTTTGCTTCAGACTTGGACACAGCACGACGAATACTTTTGCAAAAGTTCAACATGCCTATGGAGACAGTGTTTTTTCAAGAACCCAGGTTTTTCGGTGGTTTAAGGCATTCTCAGAAGGAAGAGAGTCGATTGAAGATAAACCACGTAGCGGAAGGCTTTCATCTTCAAGAACCGATAAAAATGTCGATACAATATATGGGACCTTGTGCATTCAGATCGTCGGTTGACGACAGGAATGATCGGGGATGAGTTAAATTTGAATCACACCACTGTTCATCAGACTTTGTCTATTGAATTGGGGATGAGAAAAATATGCGCAAAAATGGTTCTAAAAACCTTTCGCAGGAACAAAAGGACATCAGGAGAGAAAGGTGTCTTGACTTTTTGGAATCGATTGAAAATGATCCCCATTTTATGGAACGCGTCATTCCTTGTAATGAGACGTGGGTGTTTGAATACGACCCGGAAACCAAGCACCAAAGCGTGGAATGGCACTCTTCAAGCTCTCCAAGACACAAAAAAGCAAGAATGAGCAAGCCGAAGATCAAATGCATGCTGATTTGCTTTTTTTGATAGCCAGGGAATTGTTCACAAAGAGTTTGTGCCTCCAGGCCAAACAGTAAATCAACACTTTTACAGACAGGTTCTTAAAAAACTTCGAAAAAGGACCATGTATACTAAACATCAAGAACGACTGGATGTTGCATCATTACAATGCGCCTTGTCACACAGCCATTTCAGTAAACGAGTTTTTAGCCAGTAAAAACAGTCCTGTGGCTCCTCAGCCTCCTTATTCTGCTGAATTGAGTCCTTGTGACTCTTTTCTCTTCCCGAGATTGAAAAAATCACCTAAAGGGACGTCGTTTTGGGACCATAGAAAACATTCAAACGGCTGTAACCGACCAGCTGAAGGCTATTCCAGTCTGAGTTCCAGCACTGCTATGAGGAATGGAAGAACCGTCAACAGCGCTGCGTGGCTTCCCAAGGAACTTATTTTGAAGGATACAATACTGAATTGTAATTCAATCCGAATAAAAAAAATTAAAACAATCAGTCTCATTACTTAATTTATACACCTCGTTGTACGAGTATGTCCTGTATTAAATTCGGCATTCAAGATTATGCAGAACAAAAGCTTCGTCTTTCGATTTTTGGCCAGCTTTCGGACGTTTTGGTCCGCTGTGCGTCGTGTTTATGCAGAAGAATAAAAGGACCGCGCGCGGCGTCGGCCGGTACGTCGCAGCAGCGTCGCAGGGCGCCGCGAGCGTCCTCAGTTATCCGCCAACGCCGCTACGAACGGGACCTGCGAGATCCGAACTCCCATACGACGCGATTCGAGGAGGTGCCGCGAGGCTTTCGCTTGGGGGCGGTCAGTTACGTACCACGTTCCATCATCGGCGCCAGTCGACGCTCGCACACGAGCGCAAAAAATCGACGACTCCGATCGTCGGATTAAAAAAAACATTCCAAGTTGTGGTGTGAACGAGTTGCGGTTTTGAAAAAAATTGTCCTCGACCAAGGCGCAAGGATATACTGTCAGAATCGGAAAAGGTAGGAGGGATGAACATGCTTCTCTTTGCGCTTGTTATTGTTCGTTTTATATATATTTTTTTATCCAACTGCATAAGCCTTTAAATAAATTTTCTGTTAGGGTAGGATGGATTTTTTATGAAGTTGGAAACGACTAAATTCTAATGACAGATCAACAGTGACACTTAACAAGACAGTACAAACTGATCGTTACTTAAAAACGTGTAAAGGAAACGCAAAACAAAAAAAGAAACTCAAGGCGGAGTAACTGTTAAAAATGAGAGGCTCTTTAGAGTGAATGTTAAAAATATTCTCCTTCAGATTGAGTGCGCAAACGAACTCGGCACTTCGTGTTGTCAAATGTATTTCCTCTGAAAGATATTTAATAGCCTCATAAAATTCTTCGATCGTGTGAAGTGCGCCACCAAAACCTGTGTTAATAAAGATGTAGTCTATAAATGTAAGAACTGGAAGATCTTGCACCAAAATCCACCAATCGGGTGTCAAAAAATTCTTCCAAATTGTTTGACAAGCGGTATGTGCTGTAGCATTATCTTGCTGAAACTGCCCGTCCGTAAGTTCACCGTCATATAACTCATTGATAAAGGGTTTTACTAAATAATTGCGATGTCTTTTAGCAGTTAGCTAATAATATTGGTCTGATGATTCGCCTTCTCGAAATCCCTAACCAAACACCAATTTTTCGTAGATGTAAAGGATTGTCTTTTGTTTATTTAAATATCCTGAAAGATGAAACCAGGTTTCGTCAGTAAAGAAACATAATAATATATAGAAAATTACATTGTTGTTCAAGTTATTTCAAAAATCACTGTCAATACGCTGTTCTTCCAAAAGGTAAGGGTTTGTGTTCGCTGACTGCTTGGATTTTAGATGGATATAAATAACATGCCACACTTTTTTACTGTACTGTGACATGTTCCTACGAATACCTGAATTTCTTGTGAAAGTTTCACACTCAATTTGTTGGGTGAGTTTTCCATTCGACGCTGAACATTAGCGGTTCTGTTTCTGGGTACTCCACTACCTGGTTTACGGCTTACTGATCCAGTTTCGCAAACATTGTCAATACAAGCATGAATTTGATTTACATGCTTTGTATAAACTAGTTGGGTTAGTGTAACTGGTTATATGATATTTTAAGAAACTATAGTTATTTAGAAAGTAGTAAAATTATTGTTTATATGTGATGCGGTCTGTGAAAAGGTACCAGATGTCGGAAAAGTGAATTTTGCGCTACAGCTCAAAACGCAGTTTCAAGTCGAAAAATGTATCGCCCATACTAGCGATACAATAGATATATATCGATCGAAATATATCGCACATACCTGCAGGATCTGTTGATACATATTTGCAGGACATCATACCAAAATTTCAGCCGGATTGGAGCAATAGAAGACGAGATATCGATTGTTTTCTCAAAATTACGATTTTACATATTGAAACTTTACCTGCTTCCAGTTCGAGCTATATTAACGCTAGAGACTTCATTTTTTTTAATGAAGCGAAATTTATGCTTAATCGAAATCTGATCCCCATCCGAAAACAATTTTTCCGACATCTGGTAACTTTTCACAGACCGCATCACATATACAGGATTTATTTGGATTTATATACATTAGTACCAGCCTTCTTCCGACAATGCAAATGATCACGAAAAATCACGTTCCATTAAAATAACTGCTGTTTGTTTGAGTTTGTTGTTGAATAATGCATTACCAAATACTTTAGATATATTAAAAACAGACATAAAGGTGTATCGCAAGGTTTTATTTTAGGAGCGGTCAGTTAAAAAAAATAGAAGTTATAGAAAACATTGGATTATGAAGGCGAGTTGAGTGACTAGAACGCAATGTTTCTAGATAGGCTCAAAAATAATATTATAAGTTCTCAGAGTAGTTTGTTGTTGAACAATTTGTTTTTATATAGTGATGGCTTTGTCAGTAGGTATCTATTTTGTGTGTATCTTCATTAAAATCAACTATCTATTAACTTAACTATCATTGAATAACTAACTATCAATTGTATCATCATCTACCAAATCAAAATACTTGTATATACCATGTGATATTTTTTTTTTTTTGGGGAAAATAAACGCATAAAATAAATAGAATTGAATCATAGGGCGAAAAAATGAATGTATTTAAATATGGTAACCGTATATTTCAACGTACCAGTGTAATACATTTTTCATTTAGCGTTAAATAACTATGTAGCAGAGGACGGTAAAACAGAGAATTCCGGTTTAAAAAGCGACGAATTAACTCGTGGGTAATGGGCAGGTGCCTCCGTGGCTGGCGTAAACCCCGGTCCCATTAAAACCGTAAAGCGTCAGAAATTACAATTTCGACGTTATTTCTGGCACGTTTCGTTCGAAAACTTGATTACATATTAGTACGTTACATTAAATTACTGCGATTATAAAAAAAAACATATATTTTCCATGAATAAGCCAACAAACAAATTCAATTCTTTTGTTTGTACCTCCTAAAGATACTGTTCAAATCGTCTAATCCAGGGGTCGGCAACTTTTTTCCATAGAAGGGCCATTTGGTGGTACAACGAATATAGTGCGGGCCACATGTCATCCGAAAATTGAAAATACGTCGTATTAGATTAATGAAACAGTATGGTAAATTATAACATTTAGGTAAAGTTTTGTAGTAAAACGAAAATTATCATAATGAATGTGAATTAAAACTAAATAAAAATAAGTGAAAAAGTCAAAAAAACAATTCATAAAATATTAAATGCCAAAACTATATTTAGATTACATATTATTTAGTTTATACAAAAATATTTTTGTATAAACCATCAATTTTTTTCTCAAAACTCTTTTCTTAAAACTTGAACGGACGGACTAAAAAACAGAACGGACTGGTAAAAATGTTCTAATAAAAATATCTTAAAATCAATCGAAAAATACTCAATTTTTTTTAAATTTTTTAAATGTCATTTTTGGAAATTTCCCAAAATTTCGAGATTTTTGGAACAATCAAAAATTGTTTTTTAAAATCCTGGAAAATATATCATCAATAATTTTTTTCTCGAAAACTAAATTTTTAGAAAATATTCTCAAAAACAAAAATGTCTTAGAATTTTTTTAATGATACTCTCAAATTTTTTCGACGATTTTTGATTGTTACAAATATCATGAAATCGAAATTTCCAAAAATGTCATTTAAAAAATCTGAGCAAAATTAAATCTGAAGAGTATTTTTCGATTGATTCTAGGACATTTTTATTAGAATATTTTTACCAGTCCGTACCTAATTTTTGAGAAAAATAATTATGAAGTTTATACAAAAATATTTTTGTTTCGGCCGCTATTTTGTTTTACCAAAAAATTTTTAAAAATAAAATAAAGCCATTTATATTAAGTTTAGGTCTCAAAGACGCGATTTTTTCTGGTTTACTTGTTTCATAAAGAAATTTAGGTCTGATTTTTTTTGTTGTCGAATATTTTTTAAAATTTTTTTGTCCAAAAATTTGTTTTAACTTCTTTAAAATAAATTTTTCAAAAATTATTAAAAAAAAAATTACTGGAAATGATGGATATAGTACTCAAAAATTTGTATACCCCCTTGCGGGTCGCAGAAAATACGCTGATAATTTTTTACAGAATCTTTATTTATCATTGCTTCCTATTATTTCTTCCTTTTTATTATTCATTATTCTATTATTTCGTTACATTTCTGTCTTACACTGTTTACTGTTCACTATTTATTACAATTATGATTCATTCTCAATTATTGTCTATGACTGTTATTCTCATTTACACTATGACTGCTGTCAAAAATTTAAATTAGAAAATATGTGCATATTACATATCAATATATACATACCAATATGTATTCTAATTCTATTCTAAAAAAGTTTTGTTATAATGAGTAACTTTTGAATGAAGTGTTTAAGTTTGAAGACGAAATGCATTTATAAGGGAACCATTCTTTCATCTGACAAATAAACGTCTTTGCATCGGTGTGCAAGAGGCATTAACTTCCAGGGAAGCGATTTAACAGATAAAATATGATTGCCGCAGCAACTGAGAATGTCATATCTAATTCACGTTGTCAAGACTGGGGCTTGATTTAGCGATTACTTACCTTTTAATTAAGTAGAGTACAGTAGTAAATCATAGTTACGTTTCCTATCTATTTTCTGTTGATGCCAGAAAGAAAACGGCTGGCGAATGTAAACTCAAGATTTTAATGAATAAATGGGAAGAAAGAACATTATAATCTACTGAGAACGTGAAATATGTGAAAGAAATGAAATAATAACGTAAAAAAACTATTGTTTTGACAACCGGCTTCATGTAGCAAAATATCAAAACACGGATACCTTGCTATCTCAAATAGTAAGACTTCAACACGCATACGGAGAGAGTGTTTTTTCAAGAACCAAGGTTTTTCGGTGGTTTAAGGCATTCTCAGAAGGAATAGATTCAATTGAAGATGAATCACGCGGCGAAAGGCCATCATTTTCAAGAACCGATGAAAATGTCGATCGAATACGGAATCTTGTGTGTTCAAATCATCGATTGACGACAAGAATGATCGGGGAAGAGTTAAATTAGAATCGTACCACTGTTAATCAGATCTTGACTAAGGAACAAAAGGACATCAGGAGAGAAAGGTGTCATGACTTTTTGGAATCGATTGAAAATGATCCCTATTTCATGGAACGTGTCATTACTGGTGATGAGACTTGGATATTTGAGTACGACTCAGAAACCAAGCACCAAGGCATGCAATGGCACACGTCAAGCTCTCCAAGACCCAAAAAAACAAGAATGAGCAAGCCGAAGATCAAATACATGCTGATTTGCTTTTTTGATAGCCAGGAAATTGTTCACAAAGAGCTTGTACCTCCAGGCCAAACAGGAACTTAATTTACACACCTCGTATGTTCAAAGACTCAAGTTAAGTGATTACTCAAAAGGAGGCCTCGGGTTACGGAATTATTAAATTTATTTTAATTTTATGGTTATTGGAGTGGCGGGTAAAGATGGAAAGAAAAAACTGGACGTTTCACGAAACACCGAACTACACCTTTCTCACCAACAAGGGCCTTAGGAGAAGATTAAACTGACAGAATGAACAAAGTTTTTCTTCTCCTGAAGATGTAAAAACTGGAACGGCGTCGAGAAAAGTGTCGTAGTTCGGTGTTTCGGGGAAACCGTGGAAAAACTTTTTTTTGGTTATTGCTAAATTTGAATTTATGGTTGTGTGGTTGGGGGTTGTGGGGTTATGGGGTTGTGGGGTACGGGGCTAAGGTATATAGGTGGTTCAGTTCGGTAGTCGTGGTCCTGTATCTATTTTATTTGTAGGAAAATCTGCAGCATACTGTATATAATTGAAAATTGTTTGGAAATCTCTAAACAATTCTCTGCAAATTGTATTTTTAAAACAACATCTATGACGACAAACAAAAAAATTACGATATTCACTCTTTTTTTTATAAAAACAATGGTGCCCTTTTTCATATTGCTTCTTGTAGAGAATTTGTTTCTACTTATAGAAATGTAAAGAAACTTTTATTTTTGAACTGAAAAAAGAACTGAAACAACTGTACGGGAGATTCAGTTTGGTATTCGCGGCCGGAACAGTGTTTTTATAAACTTTGTACGTACATTCATGTAGAGATACTTCAGTTCAAAAGTAATAAAACTGAGAAAACACTATAAAATCAAATTCAGAAATGATTTCATGCAGTGAGTATTATTCACTGCATGAATTATTTCATGCAGGGAGTTCGCCAAGAAAACTGTCTTCAGTCTGTCAACTGTATCTGTCAAATTCATTTAAGGTAAATGAGATAACAATAACATTGCTGTTCTTTGCACTCCGCTAAATAAACATTTCTACTCCCGTAAAATAATTTCTCAATTTGACTTTATATAGTTTTTTCACAATCTAGAGTACAAGATTAGAATTACAAATAAATTTCAGGAGATTAACCACTCCCTTGAAGTGCTCACCCATGTTTTTGATTCTATAAAATGAAGAATGAGAAGAGAAGACATGGACAAATGAGAAGATGGACATGTCACATGGACATTTTGTCTAAATTTATAATTTGTTGGTTCTTTATTGTATATACATTGTATCTTTATTGTATTGTAAATAAAGTAATTCTCTCATTATTGAAAATTTCAGAATTTGATAGTTCTAAACAGTGAAGTAGCTATGGTTAGTGAGCGCCCAAGGCAAGATTTGAATTTTGCGCCCCCAAAACTTATTTTGTGAGAAGAAAAAACAATACAATAACTTGAAAATGTAATTAAGACCTCGTTTTAAATATAGTAGAAATAGAAGATTTAAATCAGAATTCGAACAGAATGTTTATAGTGATAAAATTGTAGTATGTATTTAAAATTATACTCATGTCTAAATTATTAGGATACTGAAAATAATAAAACTCTGACAGCTTTTTGATTTTTTAAAACTAAATTAAATGTTAATAAGACACATATTTCAAAAATGCATATAAAGGACGTTTTAAAATCTTCCCCCGCGGCCAGCTCCTAGCTACGACGCTGCACACTGGTCGATTTTTCAAAAAAGCTGGCCAAAAGTTAACATTTGGAATGTTTGAATTTCATGTTGTGTTTATAACACATTGGCACTACCGCATATTTTTATGCGTGCCATTGTTGCCGAACGTTTATATTTTCTGTTTACTGTATCCTGAAACTTGCGTTCAGAACGTTAGACGCTGAATGCCTATGTAAGCAAGAAAATATCTCATTTGCTTTTGCGTAAATTAAAAATAGAGGAATGCTGTTGTGGGGATATTTGAAATGGAGCATCATTGCGAAGGTAAGTGCTTAATAATTATGTATATTAACATAAACATATTGCTGTTATTGTTGGTAAATAATCACTTCAATGTTTACGTTACAAAAATTCATCTTAATTCGAAACGATTTTGGAAAACTAGTCCTACAAAAAAATGTAAGCCGATGTATGCCGTCATATTTTACACAAATTTAGTTTAAACCCTCTTGTGATAGAATTCTCAAACGGTTGCTGCAACTACCTGCAACTTTTGTTACAATCCCTTTATTTATGATAAAATGTTAGTCATTGCTATATAGAGCCCTCCATGTCGGCCACGATGATTGATTTCCTGTATTATTTTTTAAAGTCAATGTAGACAAAAGCCCGTCTTTTTAACAATTACCATAATGTTTATTGGAGTATTTGAGTATTTTTTTAAATTTTGCATCATATTTAAAAATTAATTTGTTATTACAATTTGTTTAAATAAATATGTGCAAAATTGATTTGTGTGCACCATGAATACGTTTTTCATGGTTTTCTGGGTTTACGATTTCGAATCCGATATTAAATTTGCAAATTTAATTCGTGCGAACAATTTTTTTTAAACAATTTGTTCGAAATACTGGAAAATTTTATTGTTTACAATATGTAATGTATCCCTTTAATGGCTATTAGGATCGTTGATTTTGAATCTGATATAACATTTCCAATATGAATTTGTGGCAAAAATTTGTTGAACAAATTAATGCAAAGTTCGATTCGTTACCTGACACACTTACCTAAATTATATCAAACCTTAATTGTCTATTCAACTTCTGCTGCCGAATGAATATTTTGCGAATGCGATAAACTTCGTAAACTTTATAGAACCAGATAATTGAGATATTTCAGACGATACTTCTTCATCTGAATAAAATTATGTAAGAAGAAGTAGTATGTAAAAAATAAGTATGTGTAACACACTATATTTGATGCTTTTTATCATTCTAATATCAAAATCGTTATCAGACATCATCATTATTAAACAAAAATCACACATTTTTATCAATATAGCTGCCATATTAGATACGCCATTTCGAATGCATAAATTCTGATATCAGAATCGAAATTCAGCGATGTCAAAAAACATTATATACTTCGCATGTATATAAATCAATAATTTTACATATATGGTCGCCATTTTGGATCTGTCATTTCGAATTTTTCAATTCTTATATCAGAATCGTAATCAGCAACCCTGAAAACCCTTAAATACAGCCATTGATAACAATCCCAACATTTTTTTGACTTTTGGCCAGGTTTTTCGGCAAATCGACCAGTGTGCGCTGGTTCAAAGAGTAATAATTCAAAACATGCGAGATCGATTTCACGGCATACTTTGACGACGTTATTCTTTTAACTTACGATATAACCACGTGAGATCCTAGACCCTTCCAGATAATATTATTACGAGCCTCCATTGAGAACAAGTTACAGCTAGCAAAACAACATTTTTTTGCGCCCAATTGTATTTACCTCGCCTTCAAACTCTGCACCGAAGCTAAACAATAGTTGGCGGAGGACTCGCGTCAACAACGAGTAAAATTTAAACTTTCCCTAGACCCCGCGTCTGAACTTTTCTCGGCGCCCTAAAAAATTCGACTCGTAACAATTCGACTCCCTGCGGAACACGGTTACATTTTAAATCGAAGCGGACGGAATCCATTTATCTTATGATAATGAAGTCTCAATCAGGCGATCGACAATTCTATACAGTACAGGATTTGTTTTTCGAATTCGTTCAGATCAGCTATAAATCCGCCCTGATGGTATTAATTGTTGCAGCGAGTCGCGCCGATAAATTCTCGAATTGTGCCGCGCGCGGGTTTGAGAAAAATATTAATGGTCCCTCAGCCCGAAAGGGAGCGGTGTAAAATAGACAGCAATCCATTCTCGAACCGTTTCGGGAGAGAGAACTGTGTTTGTGGGACGAACTGGTTCGGCGTTGTATCACGAAAGACGTGTTGTCGAGGTCACAATATATTTTTTCTGCTCCTGTGATAAGTTGATTGTTATAATTAGAGTTGGTGCGAGCGCGGAGTGTAACAGGCCCGTAGTCAGTTTACGAATGAAAATGTTAATATGTTCACAGAAACTATGTTGCATCATAGTACATTATTAAATAGTATTACTTATTACCAAGCGCGAATGTCACAGGGCCGACACCGTGCATGGCCTGCTCTTGATTCGTTGGCCTTCACAGCTGACTTGCGTTACGAAAACTGCGCTAGCAATGTTAGTTATTTATGGTACGCTGTAACAGACAGTCGCCGCTATTGCATCGCGTTGATACGTTTCGTTTTTACGTATTCGCCGTGTGTTTAAATAACTTTATAAATATTAATAATTATTAGTTGAGGGGAGAAGTGAATAAAGTGAGGTACCATGCCAAAGGTGAAAAGAAATAGACGAGAAGTATTTCAAACGTGGTTTGACAGTGATTGACCATGAGTTTTAGGGACATACGTATTCAAGGAAATGACCTTTTTATATATAACTAAAGTAATAAAACTAAGACATCTGATGAGCCATGCCTCATCCAGCGCCTATGCACGACTCCGTATTTTTCTATGAACTTACAGAAGCCTTTGTTGCAAGCAATATTCCACTAAACAAACTAGAGAACCCCAAGTTACGTACGTTTTTAGAAAAATATATGGACCTAAAAATTCCTCATGAAAGTACGTTAAGACTTGCATATGTCGATCGGGTTTGCAACAATGTAGTGACATCAATACACGAAGACATTGCGGACAATTTCGTGTATTTTATTATAGACGAAGCTACCGATGCCTGCGGGCGTTCAGTAGCTAATTTTGTAATTGGTGCGTTAAAAAATGACACTGCTAGTGACAGCCACCCCACCTGCCATGGGAACCTTGTCTCAACACTGACGTTTGTCGGGCAAGTGTTGCCATTGTTACGTGTTATCTTAATTTATATAGGTATATTATCCTTGACTTAACCGGACTATTCGGTAAAAATAGTACTATGTTGCTACATAATTTATGTAAACATATTAATATTTTCATTCGTTAACTGATTACAGTCCTGTTACACTCCGTGCTCGACGATCTCTAGTTATAATCAGGGTCCGGAAAGTGTGTTACAACGCAGGGTCGACACTATACAAATCTGTAATAATTAAAGTATAAACTGTATTTCTTAAGCGCCTTGCAAATTATGTACGCGATTATATCTTGCCCGTGCATATGTACGCCACTGACCGTGTTTGGTAAAGCGCTGGGACTCTCCCTTGGCGGATTCGTGGAAAGGCTATATGCAATTTATCCATATAGCGTAGTGAGCGTTCCGTTGTCGAAATTTAGTATTACAAGTTAGCTCGATGCAAGCGGACGAACGGTAGAACGCAGAGTTTAAAATAATATTATGTGTCGTGAGTGATTACCTAATAAACGTATATACGTATTTTGCATCGTGTACGTATTTCTTTTAGAGTTCGTGTCGTGTATTTACATATTATCTGATTTTGTGTGGATTTTTGCACTAATGTCACAGTGGCGCAAAATGCTAATCTAGGAGTGCAAAGGTCGAAAACCGAATTATAGAAAGATCTGTGCTAGTATGTCAATATAAATGTCCAAAGGAGACTGCAACCTACATTTTTACTTTTGAAATTGATTATTTTAAAGCAAGGCAAGCGATGGAAACTATTAGGTTGAGCATAACGTCAAAATAGGGCATGCCTTTTTCGCTTTCTGTCTAACGTTTAAAAGCTCAATACGAGATTCCATTTGTGATAACTGTATCCACATAACATATAAAAATATAATATTCAAAAGACATATTTTTCTGAAATTTCAAAATATTTATTTCAAGAGGGTTGGTGTAAATTAATTTTCTAGTTTTTTTTTTTTAATGAAATACGAAATTCGTATGTATTCACGTTAATTTTTACACAAATATTAAGAATGAGGTGTATAGTTTTTGTTTTTATCAAATATGAGTGTAGCCAACTGCAGCTGAAAAGGTTCTTTAATTTTTTCTGGAACAGTTCGCTGCAGATAATAATTGCGATAAACTAAGAATGGCGACGAAAATTTGTGAAAACAATCATGTGTACTAAAAAAAGCTTCGGAAAGAGGACGTTGAAGAAGAAATGAAAACTTTCAGTTCAGCTCAGTTCAGAACATAGTCTACGCAAAATTCAGAAAATTAAAGTTAAAATCAGCGACTTCAAATTGACAATTTTTTGGGAGCAAAACGCGTTTTTTCATCTCTTTATATATATATCTTGTAATTTACTTCTGTTTCTTTTGAACAGAATTAAATATAAAAATAATGTAAATAAATTTAAATATAACAAAAATCTAAAGGGGATGCAAATTTTGACTAAACTATATTAAATCCCTTTTTTTTCTTAACTGAAACTATCTCAGTAATTTTATACAACTTTAATACCCCTCTTTATACTTGTTTAATACATATATATACATATATATAAATATATGATATATATAAATATGAACGGACATAATTTTGCACTGCTAAATAACCAGTTTGCCCCACTATCACTTGGTAGCAATTTGTGAATAGACTGAAAAAGATGATTGAAAATTACGAGGATTTTACAATAGACGTATTACATATTTTTTGTATCTGGTGCAATCGTCGATATATGTATGTATACTTCGTAGACGCCGAGAGTGTGAAACATTTAGATTCGAATATCCATCAACAAAATATTACTGGTACTGTAGGAGAAGAGAGAAAATTTGGTTTGATTTGTGTATAATGTTTTGCGCATGTAGCTTTTCGTGTAACATGGTCGACAATATTCACTTTAGACCTTTTTTTGCCCAATATGTAACCGATTTTCCATTGCCTTCTAGCTATACATTGCGTAAAACATATTCACACAAGACATATCAACGTGTCATGGAAAATGTCACCAAAGAAGACATACGCAGTTTTCTGTGACTGACAGTGGACGAAACAATATTTTCGTCGTTAATGTTCTGATACGAATTTTAGGTGTTTCAGATATTTCGCCTCCTATATTGATAATTAGTAATCAGACAAAACATAAAAACGGTTTGCCAAACAATGGCTAAAAGTATAGAAATAGTAGTAACACGTGCTTTGTAGATGTAAAAACAATAATTTACTGATGTTAGTGACAACAAACAACTGTTAGTGATACAAATTACTGCGCGCAATTCGTGAAAATAATGTGCGTGGTGTGTCGCCCTCTGTATATGTAACTATTTTGAATTTTCAGCTTTAACTTCAGTAGATGTGGAACGATCATTTTCCTTCCACAATCATATGTACAGGCCAAACACCGTCTTTTTGATCTCTCATATGTCATCTGCCGTCAATAAAATGACGGATTACAGCACACGTTCGGAACCCTATTTAATGTCATTTTAATAAAACCAAATTTTTGTCAACCAAACTCTAGGACAGCAGAAATTTCTATTAGCCGTCGTGCGGTTAGTCGGCCTATAAAATGCATCGTTATTATATCCGAAAGCGTTAGTTGGGGCAAATTTTAGCGCAAATCCGCCGCGTCT